>JANKKI010000010.1:1717500-2317500 GCA_025175665.1 Cinchona pubescens | reverse complement strand
TTTGAAATTACTTATTTGATGTAAAAAAAAAAAAAAAAATTAGTAAAGTATATTATTGCTCAAGTAATTAGATGATTCTATTACTCGTTTAGACAAATTAAATCAAATATAGTAATAGAAATCATAAAACGAGCATGATTACTACTTTATATAACCGTTGAGCATTTTTTTTTTGGTGTAATTTATAGTTTTGAGTAATTTTTTCTTAAAGAAAATAAACTAACTCAAATCCATAACTTCACATAACCCCCAATCACATATTTCTAGATAGATAACTATAACCCCTCATTCGTTAACTTGCAACTTCTTTAATTTTTTTTTCCAAGTAAATTTTAAATATGATTTTGTACACAATATCGAGTGTACTTTTTGTGGAGGGGGTTTGGGGTTGTTTGAGTTAGTATGAGAAATTGAGAACGGCTCTCTCCATCCCATAATTTTAGTCATTTTTTAGGATTTTAGCATATTTTAACAATAATGTGATGATTGTAACAGTTGTTTAATTATTTCTATTCAACTTTTTAAACTTTAAATTTTGAAATGAGACTAACCAAAAGCCATCATATAGATATGGAGAAGGGGTATAAATGGAAGAAAAATGGTGTCTGTGTTTAGACTTTCCAAACATAAGAATTGTGTTGTACATTTTTAGAAATATGAGTAATTAATTGGGACGACAGAAGAATTATTAATTATGAGGTATTCAGATATATTCTGAAAATCCCTTGTTTTTTCTTGTCTTAAACAGAACCAATTTGTTGAGAATCCGGCCATTCTCTTGGTTAGATTACGTATTGCAGTGGAAGAACAGATACGTGGGCATTGTTTGTTCATCAGTATCTTGGTGTTCAAGTTAATGGGCTAAATTCATTAAATAATATTTTGATGATTTACAAAATCTCATGTATCTTTTACAGAACTAGATAGAAAAATGGAATCAAATTTCATGAAAAGTAAGAACCCATTGACAAACTAAGACAATGAATCATAAAACAGAATTGGGATCCTACTAGCTGAATACAAGATGAGAAACTATGATGAGTTGTCAATTTGTATTAGTTAGTTAGCAAGTATAGAGTACTGATAATTAAGTATAACTTTTATAGATGTTGATGTATAGCAAAGTAGTGATAATTAAGTATAACTGTTATAGATGCTGATGTATATCGCAGTAGTGCTTTCTTGATGTAATATAAGGAGTCTCCCCTCTTGTGTAATAAGATATTCATGCTGATATGAATAAAAATTACAGTCAGGATTTGCAGCATCATTTATCCAAATTACTTATTCACTTGATATAGAAATTGTATGCATCATCTCTATCAATAAATTTTTTTGCCATTCAAGCTATTTTGTCTGATCCATTTATTCAACAAGTACAGAAATTTCTGAATAAAGTAATCTTGTTATAATCCTAGTAATCTCTTCTTATGGCAGAAAACAAAAACAACATTCTATACACTAACAAATCACACACACACACACACACACACACATATATTCTAAAAAAAAATTCCTAGAGCCTTTCCATTGAACATAGTAGACCATGGGACTACAAAGGCCATAAGTTCAGTCTTTTCGAACTAATTCTAAGCAAGCTAAACTTTCCTTGAATTTTGGAAAATGAACTACACATTAAGAATTGCAGTGGAAACAAGATGCATGATAAAAAACATTCGTATAAACCCCACAAGAACTTATCACTTAAACTTTGCATTGCATTCAAGTCAAGCAAATCATTCGATCTACTTTCATCAAATAACATTGACCCTTGAACCAAGATATTACCTTCAACTTGGTTTACCTGATATCATCCCTGCCATCTTGTTGAGTCTTGTGCCTTAGTGATGCTTTCACAATCTCAAATTGAGAAGAATCTTGTATAGTTGAATTTAATGCTTTCCTTTTTCTTCCAGTTGATGGCCTTCCTTTTCCATGTTGTATAGTTGGCTCAGAACTCAAAAATAATGATCTCATTAAGAAGTTGAGATAATTTCTCTTAAGCATATTCCTTTTCAACAAGAGGCCACTGATAATACCTTTCTTACGAATTAGTAAGTATATCTTCTAAAGGATACCCAACATTACATGCTCCATGTTCAATGGAAAGAGATGCCCTTGTGTCGATTCTCCACTAAGAATGTATAGACTCGAGAGGTACTACCTTTTCTTTCCAAGCACTCATCATGTGTGCACATGATAACCCCATAGTTTCCATAAAGGTAGCACTGCATGTTAGGTGTATCTTGTCATATTTAATCATTTGAAATTGTTTCTCCAATTGTTTTAAGGCAAAAAATGATAATCAAGTGACAACTTCTTTAAAAATGGTATAATGCATTTACGAAGAACCTTATGCTTTTCAGTCAACATTTGACCCTTCATTTCCCGATTGTCATTCTCAAGAGGAATGCACATCTTTTGCTTACTGTCCAGATATCTCCAATTGTAACATTAAATATTTCTTTAATGTTGGCCTTAATGTGAACCTTTTGCTCTTAAAGTAATGTAAAAGCTTTTCACTCCAAGCATTGGTAATTCTACGAAACTAGAGTTATATGTATCTTAAACTTGATGGTTAGTTACTAGTTTCGAACATTCTTAGTGTTTTAATGTGAGTTTTGTCTATTTTTACTTTTATGTGCTAGAATATGTTAATATATGTTTATTAAGTGTTTTAGTACTTCTTTAGGTGTTAACTATCATATTTTATTAGGTTCTCATATTTAAAAATTGTGTCATGTCTTTGACTTAACTCCATTGGGAGTTAGGATTTTCATTTATCCTTATTTGTCTTTTTCTTTTGGTCTCTTTTATGAGAATTTTATTTAAATGTTTAGGAGTTATTTTAAGTGTTTATTATAGTTGATAATGTTCTCCTGTGTATTAGGGTTTGGTAGGAGAAAACGGTGTATTAATCAGACGTTGGATGAAGATTTTTGGAGCAAAACAATAAAGTGCTGCAATCGGTGTTTAGAGTTATAATCAGTCACTGTCGCGACACCAAACCTAGTGCAAATTTGATATTGTGACATATAAGGTGATTTGGACATAAAAAGTCTTTGTTCAAAGCTGATTTTTGCTGCACCATTCTCCAATTATCCTAGCTCGATATACCCCTTTTGAGCCTCATTTGAAGCATAACCAAACTAGTAGGCTAGAATAGAGAGTAGGAGAGTAGGAATTTTCTTCCCTTTCCTCCCATTTGGAGAGGATTTTCTTAGATTAGGATTTATCTTCTTGTGGTTTTCAATTCCAAGTTGAAGATAGAATCTTTTAGTTGTATGTGCTTTATTTGTTCAAACTCCTTTAGTTAAAATTTAATTTCATGTTTCTTTAGTTTAATTAGTTAATTGCTTTAATTTAAATGCTTTCTTTACTTGAATTCTTAATGTAATTAGTAGATTAGTTCATGAACTTTTCATTTAATTGCTTTCTTTACTTGAATTCTTAGTGTAATTGCTAAATTAGTTTATTGGTTCTGCTTTAAAATTGCTTTCCTAGTGATAATGTAGTTTAGATTATTTAATTAGGGTAGATTAGTTAATGAACTTTCTAGTTATGGTTCTTTAGTGGTAATTAGTAGTTTAGATTAATTAATTGCTTCTTTAAGATGCTTTTGTTTTTACTTACTTTCTTTAATTGTTTCTAAAAATGACTTCTTTTATTTTTAATTGCACATCTATTCTTTCGCTGGTGAGATACATTAGATAGTCTTTAAATTGCTTTCTTTGTTCTTTAGCTCTACTGTTAATCAAATTCTATATTAATTAATCACTTAAATTAGTAATCTAACCAAATAATCAGTAATTACCGACCAATCTTTATGGGTTTGATCCCTACTTCCCTTTACTACTAGTTCACAATTGTATACTTGCGGGATGCCACCTAATTAGTAGTAGGATTTAGGTGTTTATAAATGATATAAATAGAGTGTGTAAGGCATCAAGTATCTACAAAATACTCTTTGTACGGAAATTATGTTAATGTACATCAACCTTCTATTTATACTATAACTGACTCACATCCCAAGCTTTTTCAAAATCTTCTTTGTTGAAGAGTATACAAGACTATTCCAATATGTTAAAAATGCCTCCCTTCTGTATGTTTAAAACATGGCTTGCAATTTGCAGGTACATTCTTCTGAATATTCCATACATACAACACATTTGAAGCCTCAGGAAAAATCATTTAAGGGCTCTTATCAATGCCAATTCCCTATCACTCAGAATAACAAATGGCTGAAAATCATGTCCAAGTAATTTTCTAATCACACCTAAAGCCCATTCTTAATCTTCAAACCTTTCTTTTGTCAAAAAATGCAAAGCAAGAATAGAATGAAGTGTTAAAGCTTGTAATCTCAATTATCTCAAGTGAATGCATCTTATGTTGATTTGTCTTGTATGTGCAATACATAAAAAACATATTCGAATAGCTTCTGCTCAATTGAATTGAAGTTAGATGAGCAGAAAACATATGAGTTAGATGACCTTCTTCATCTCGCTTAACATCAAACATAAATTTAGCCTCACCTAACTCTTCAAACAGAACTTGAATAATTGAATGATCAACTAGGCTATCAGAACTTTAATAATTGAACTCTATCTAGGCTATCTAGTATTATCTTGCGCCTTAATGTTGTAGATATCCCTTGATAAAACTTGGCTATTTATCACATTTTTCTAATGAAGGGAAGTAATAATATGATGTTATGGAATCCCATATTTACTCATCCCGCCAATATTTGTGATATTTTCTTTTGTTAAAACTCAAGCAAAATGATGTCCCATTGAATTGGCTGAAGCTTCATGATTATGCGAGTCATTTCTAACAAAAATCTTCCAAACTCCATCTTGAAATAACTTGCCTTGAATTTTAAATGGACAATTTATAAGGCATGTATTTATTTTATTGTCATTGTTCTATTGGAATCCCAAGTCTATCTCCATATTGGCTTCCTCGATCACAACCAATTATAACATATTTGTCCTTCTTAGAACATTTGATGTACAAGAAATAAGCTCGCTTTAATATCCGTTAATTGATTGTAACAAAAGAAATAGAACTTATTAATTAAATTAATGACTAAAAGCAACAATAATATCTTAAATGCTCACTAGTAATTTCGGTTTGTTTACACTAATCAAATAGAATATGCGAGGGAGGGAGATCTAATGCACTATTTGAGCTAACTTGATTGTAGAAAACAAAGAATATTTGAATTAAAACATGGTTTTTCTTGATTTCTTCTCAATTATTTTTTAGTTTTACACAATTTCATGACTATACTATGTATAGACATTGAAAACATAAAATTACGTGACATTCAAATTTTGAATTGTATTTGATTTAGGATATAAATCTGCAATATTTTAAAATTAAAGATATGGATAATTTATCTCAATCTATCTCTCAAGGTTGTTCAAAATAGGATTTAATCATCATCCATTTCGTTTCTGATTATCATTTTAAAATAACAAATAATGTGATTTGAGGAAATAAAAAATAATTTAAATGTAGTTACTTATTGGATGAATACCTATCAAGAAAGTAGATAGTTAAATAGAAATATAGTAAAAAGGAAAAAAAGCAAAGTGATAATGGTTACATGTTGTGAACTCTAATAAAATAACGTTTTACTTTTACTAATAGTAGTTGAAAAACCCATGATATGCACAGGAATAAAAAGATTTTTAAATTCAGTGTCTTATAATGTAAGTTGATAATATAAATATTTCAATTATAAATCAAATGATGATGAACAAAAAAGTAATAGTACTATTCATTTCTATAATACCATAAACTAAAAAAGGAGAAGATCAGAACAATAGAATTTCCAAATGCAAAGTTAAATCTTCTAAGATCAGTTCTGCAACAACAAAAATCTAAAATTGAGAATTAATTATAAGAACTAAGACTTGTTTTTAGAAGTAAAGTATGCATGGCATCTTAGTACTTGTCCAAACAAATATAGTTTACAATACATATTCAATAGATCCACATTTATAATAGATTATATTATTTTCATTAATTGTTTATTTATATAAAGTAATATCAGTTATTATAAGTAGTAAATAAAATAATATAAAAGATAAGAATCATTAAGATATACATGATCAAGAGAGTGAGAAATATCTAGTGAAATAAGAGAAATTATGATTACCATCACAATCACATGAAAGGAAACTATAATTCCCTCAATTTCATGTACAATATTTGATGCATGTTTGATTTCAGCTTGAACAATTGGAAAGTTTTCATGCATAGAACATTTACTTGGTCCATGAAAGAGGACTAAATGAATTATTGTTGAAACCAAATAAGAACAAAGAGAAAATTAATAATTATGGATGATTGAATAGTTAACTTTTTAGTATAGGATTCATATTGTGCTAAGCCTGATCATCATTTTAAACAATATGTTGTCATTAATATGTCCATTGCAAAGTAGCTTGATAATATATAAAAAAATGTCAAAGTTCTTTTTCTCTTCTTTTTTGTTTATTTAATATGGTATTATAAGATGTATAAAATTATTCAATATGTAAAATTCACTATTTAAGTGAATAAATAAACATTTACACATATCATGATACAATATGGCTTTTACATCTGGGTCTACACTGGCCAACATTGCACCAATCTTCTAAAGTAGTATACTCCAAAAAAAGATATAAATATTTGTGAGATTGAATTTAGTGAAAATAAACAAAAAACATATTTCTAAATTTTCCTATTTGCTTGCATTTTTTCAAGTTCAGAGATTGGTTTCTTTACCTCTTATTCTCCATAAGTTTTTGCTTCCTGTCTAGTCTTGCAACTTTACATGCAAGTTTTATTTGATAATTCTTTAGTGCCTAGAAATTCATATTCGTAGGATACGTGAAATATGAGAGTTATTTATAAAATATGAGATTAATGTTACATGCAATATTAGTTAACAATAAATTGTAAATAATACAGGATAAAACTTTCATTAAATTTTTTTTATATGTACTCGTTTAACATTTCACTTTTCAAACATATGAATTCATATTCTGTCATACATATCTAATTTGTTGGACAACATAAATGAATATGATATTGTGATTGCAATTTGAAATTTAAGTAACAATTTATAAAAAAAATTAGTTATTAGTTGTCATTTATGAGAATAAGTATATAAAGATAGAATTATTAGTAGAAATAGGGTAAAAAAAAACTTTTTCAAAAAATTTAGGTGTAACCAATACTATTAATTATCAATAACTAGATAAAAAGAACATAAGTGGTAGAATTAGGCAAGAAACTTCGTTTTAACAGTCAGTAGTTGAACGACACTAAAGGTAAAGAAGTATAAAATGTTGTTGGATAATCATAGATTATCTTTTTGTTGTTTGTTTATTTGATTGTGTGTGTGTATGTTTGGGATTCATTGATTAATCTATAGATGTATAATTTATCTCATGTTATATCATACAACTTCAACATGCAAGTTTTTATAGTAGTTAAACAAACTGATGCTAAATATTAATCCAAAAATAAAGAAGTACAAATGAATGTATGGATATATGATTACATAGGCAAATAGACAGATTTATTTGTGTTTCCAATATGACGAAATTTGCAGAGCTAAAACTATTAATATACTAATAAACTTAGTTGTACATCTAAGAAAAAGACCTGATATGACTAAAACATTCTTGTCATCCCAAAAATATTGTAGTTCTTTTCTTTGGTGGCTGGAGTTTAAGCAATAGTGTTAACCTACAATTTTAGTTTTGATGATGATAGATTCAATCTAACAATCTGAACTTAAATTGTGCAGAAATTCTATTTTGACTTCTAATAATAGGTTATCGGATGATGCACATCGTCCGAACAGAACAAAGTTTCTCGGACGCAGAATCTCGTTCGAATGAAATTATCTCAGACGCAACATACCATCCGAAAAGTCAGACAGAGAGCAAGATTCTGAGGCACTGACAATGGACGCACCTGACTGTCTGAAAGAAATTTATCAGACGCGCCTAACTGTCCAAAGGAAGAGCAAACTAGAATTGAAGCAATAAACCTTTCGAACGCATTATGCTGTTCGAGGATCGGACTCATTAATGTAACCTGTTTCAGAAGAAGAAACGAATGCAACGTTGGCCATCGATCGAATATTTCAACTCCATGATATCGCTGATTGGATTGCTTGTTCGGACACTTAATAAAGATCTCAAACGTCTAAAACCTATAATGGCTAATTTCTCAACATTTATTACTTAGCCGTTAAGAAGTGGTTGGGAGCTGATTTACTGCATCTATAAATGCCAACCCATCTGTATTTTGTAAGATTAATCTGACACATTGAATACAAGCAAGTACAAAGGCAATTTGAGTGCAAATTAGCTCTTTAGTGAAATTGTGTAAGTGTGTACTTAAGAGTGCTATTCAAAAGCATTGAGTGGAGTGATAATCTTGTACAAAAGTGAGGTTGATTGTCAAATGCTTGGATCAACTAAAGAGAAGTAGTGTGGGCAAGGGTGATCCTACTTTGTGTACATTTGGGATTATTGACTCACCAAATTTGAATGAGCATCTTGGTGGATTACTACTCCAAGCTAGCTAGCTTGGAAGTGTTGTTTATTCAATCTCTCTTTTTACTCATTCTATACATTTTGTGCTTAATTGATTATATTGCTATCGAATTGTTAGTATAAAAGATTTTAATTGTGCATAATTTGCAAGTTAATTTTTAACAAACCTAATTCATTCCCCCTCTTAGATTGCTTTGGGGCCAACAATTAGTATCAGAGCATTGCTCTCTTTATTTTGGTTAAATTGCATTTGAGTAAAGACCTTTTATGGCAACCAATATACTTTATTTTTTGAAGGTCAATCTATCACTAGGCCTTCTATGTTTAATGGGGTGAACTTCATTAGTTGGAAAGATAGAATGAAAATCTTTTTGCAATCTGTTGATATTGGCTTGTGGTATGTTGTCAATGAAGGTCCTTTTGATGCTTACCATTGTTGATGATCACACAAATAGAAGAAGAGAAAAAACAAGACACATTAGCAAACTCCACTCCAAGCTAATAGCAAACTTGACCTTAAATGCTAAAGCCATGAATGTGCTACACAATGCCTTGGATGCTACCGAGTCAACTCGAGTCAAAGGATGCGTTTTGGCTAAAGAAATTTGGGACAAATTGAAAGAAATTGATGAAAGGAGCCATGATGTCAGAGAACAAGAGAAATCCTTACTTGTTGCCAAATATGAGTTCTTCAAGATGGAACCACATGAAAATATTGATAAAATCTATTGTAGATTCAATGATATCATTAAGGATCTTGAAGCCTTGGGTAAGGAATATTCCTTGGGTGAAAAGAATAGAAAAATCTTGAATGTGCTATCCAAAGAATGGGAGGCAAAACTATGGCTATAGAGGAAGCAAAGAACTTAAATTTATACCTATTGAGTCATTAATAAAGTCTCTTACTTCATATGAATTGAAGCTCAAAGCTAAAGTGGTGGATGATGAAGAAGCAAAACCAAAGAGAAGCATTGCCTTGAAGAGCTCTCAAGAATTAGCAGAAGATGAAAATGGCTCCATCAATTTAGAAGATGAAGATCTTGATGAAGGTGATCTGGCACTCATCACCAAAGGATTCCTCAAACACTACATCAACAAACGGAGAATGAGAAAAAGAGGAGCAAGCAACTCAAATACTTTCAAAGGGAAGACCAAGCATGAAATTAAGAAGCAAAATGAAAAATGCTTTGAATGTGGTCAACCTAGACACTTTCAAATGAGTGTCCTTGTGTAGAAGAGGAAGGAAGGAGGGAAACCCCGCTTTCAAATCACATGGGATGATTGCAACTCCGAAGGAGAAGTTGAAGAAGAATCGGCACAAATGGCCTTTAATGCCTATTGGTGATGATGAGAAACATCTACTTATGATTCTAATGATGAAAATGATATAATGATAATCTTGAAGCTTTCATTTTAAAATTGCATGATAGCTTAAAGGAATCATATGTTAGAAATAAGGAGTTAGTCAAAAAAACAAATGCTTTATTGAATTCTATCTCCAAACTATGTGAATGAAAACAATAGATTATCACAAGAAAATGCCGATTTGAAGAAAATAATGCATGTGAAAACAAAGATCAAGGAAGAAAAAGCCTCCTTTAAGAAAAGACTGGATGATTTTGATGTTCTCTTCATGAAAAAGAATAGAAATGAGTTAATCAACAAGAATTTTGTCACTTTTAGAAGGAATGACTTATGTTTTGTAAAATTGAAATCTTCTTTATATGGATCTAAGAATATTATTTGCAACTATTGCCAACAACATGGACATGTGAAAAATAATTGTTATGTCAAGAGAAATGAAAAATTTAGAATAAATACCGTATGGATTTGTAGTCAATTTACTAACTCTTATGGACCCAAGAAAATATGGGTACCAAAAGTTATCATTTAATTTTTTGTGTAGGTAATGAACATCACCAAAAATGCCAAATAGTTTAAAACATATGATTAATGATGCATCCGTCTTCACCAAACTCATGTCCAAAAACAGTGAAAAGATGAATTAGATTGGGGATAACATGAAAGCAAAATCAATTGGCATTGGTGATGTAGGCAAAAATGGTGAGACTTTAAATAAAAATGTTCTTCAAGTTGATAATTTGAATTACAATCTTTTAAGTGTGAGCCAATTATGTGATAAAAATTTATATGTATTCTTTACCAAGTATGAATGTTTAATTCTTGATAAAAATTTTACTATTTTATTTAAAGGTGCTAGGTACAATGATGTTTATGTGATTTATCTTGATAATATTGGTGGTGGCAATGTAAAGTGTTTAACCGCTTCTATAGATGATCATGGGTTTTGGCATAGAAGGCTTTGTCATTTCAACATGGATTTAATTAAAAATATTGCTAAGAAAGAATTGGTAAGAGGTTTGCCAAAATTAAAGTTGGTGAAAAATAAAATTTGTGATGTAGTCAATTTGGCAAACAAGTCAAAGTTTCTTTTAAACCAAAAAATTGTGTGTCTACTTTTAAACCTTTGGAATTATTGCATATGGACTTTCTATAGTTTAGTCCAACTCAACATGCTAGCCTCAGTGGTAGTAAATATGCTTTTGTGATTGTTGATGACTATTCTAGGTATACTTGGGTACTATTTCTTGTTCACAAAAATGAAGCCTTCGAAACTTTCGTAAAATTGTTTTCCAATATACAAAATTTGTTGAATTTGAAAATTATTCGTTTAAGAAGTGATAATGGAGTCGAGTTTAAATTTGGAGGTTTTTTCGTGTTTTGTGATCACAACGGTATTTCGCATGAATTTTCGGTTGTTAGAGAACCTCAACAAAATGGTGTTTTTGAAAGGAAAAATAGAATACTTCAAGAGGCTGCTAGAACCATGATTAGTGAGTGTGACTCACCAAAATATTTTTGGACAGAAGCCATTAACACGGCTTGTTATGTTATGAATCGAGTTCTTGTGAGGCCTATTTTAACAAACATCTTATGAACTCTTGTTTTGCAAAAAACCCATTGTGAGCTATTTCAAAGTTTTTGGTTGTAAATGTTTCATCTTTAAAAATTAAAGAAAATTTTGGTAAATTGGACAAGAAGTCGGATGAAGGGATTTTCTTAGGATATTCTAGTGACAAGAAAGCATACTAAGTATACAATAGAAGAACTCTTTTGATTGAAGAAGTTGTGCTTGTTACATTTGATGAGGCTAATGATATTATTTCAAGAAATGTTTGTGAAGATGAAGATGTAGGTGTACAAAAGAAATTTGAAAAACTCACTATATATGACGAACATCAAGAGACCAAGGCAAGTAATGAGGACGATACTCATCATTTGGATGAAAAAGGAGAGAAGAACGAAGATTCTCCAAAAGATCTTCCAAAAGCATGGAGATTTGTCTCAAGTCACCCTCAAGAGCTAATCATAGGTGATCCGTCCAATGGGGTAAAAACTCGTTCTCATAAACCTTTGAATAATAATTGTGCCTTACTTTCTCACATTGAACCTTAACATGTGGATGATACTTTGAATGACGAATCTTGGGTTCTTGCTATGCAAGAACTTAGTCAATTCAAGAAAAACAATCTGTGAACTTTAGTTGTAAGACCCTTAACTCATCCAATAACAGGAACAAAATGGGTTTTTAGAAACAAATTAAATTATAAAGGTGAGATAATTAGAAATAAAGCTAGACTTGTCGCAAAAGGTTATGCTGAAGAAGAAGGAAATGATTTCGATGAGACCTTTGCACCCGTTGCTCATTTAGAATCTATTCGTATGTTTCTTGCATATGCATACTTTAACAATTTCAAATTATTTCAAACGGACATCAAAAGTGCATTTTTAAATGGTTTCATTGATCAAGAAATTTTTGTTGAACAACCCCCTAGTTTTGAAAATAAAGATTTTCCAAAGGCTCTATATGGGTTGAAACAAGCTCTTAGAGCTTGGTATGAAAGATTAAGTAATTTTTGGATTGAAAATGGTTTTAAAAGGGGTGTTATTGATACTACTCTTTTCACCAAAACTAGTCTTCTTCTTTGACTCAAGATGGTTCACATGCTCACGTGGAGGGTCTTCAACAGTCACCAGAGGGAAGCAATCAAAGAGAAAACCTCTGGTACAAGATCAAACATCAACAAATCCTCAACCCACCTCAAATCCCAGTTTGCCTAAATTCATTGATGCCAAGGCATCAGATAGGTACACTTCTTTTCTTAGCAAATCCATTATAGTGCAATGTCCTGTTTTCTCAAAGCTAGTTTGATGAATTAAACTTACCTTTTATCTAGGATTTTTTTTGAAAAACAAAAATAGGGGAATTTAATTCCTTTTGATTTGCCTGCATATCATGGTATGGAATTACAATTCACTACTAATCTTCACAAAGGTTCAACTGTTCAAAGCTTAGTCTCTCGTGTGAATCACATCAATCTTGAATTCACTTCCAATGTCAATAATTCGATTTTTGAGTATGAAGTTATTCCTTCAGATAAAATCTCATATTTCTTTTCATTAGATAAATGGCTTGCTGTTGATACTTGATTTGACATCGAGAAAGTAAAACATGTAAATTTTCATGTTAATTTTAAACAGGCTTTGAAAGCTAAACCACTTTGCTTAGTCTTGAGCTCAATATCTTGTACACATAGGTTACAAATTTATTATTACCAAGTGATGGACATTGTACTGAGATGGAAAAAATGCAATTATATTTGTACTGTTGTGTTTTAATTGAATCAAACTTGAGTTTGGATATTTGTTTTGTTTCTTATGGGAATTATTCCAGACTGACACTTGAAGGAACATTCCTTTGGAAAATTTTTAACTAAAGTTTTTGATTACTTTGATATCCCTTTTACTGGCAAAAAATAGTATCCCCCATATTTCAATAAGGCTTACGTTGAAGGTAAATGTTTGCATTTTTTTTAAATGACAAATGGTTCATTAAGGCTGAATATGAAATTGAGAAATCAAAAGAACATGCTTCAAGTTCAAGACATGCACTACCCCACTCCTCTCCTCCTCAACCCTCTTCTTCCACACATCCACTACCCCATTCCTCACACATTCACAGTCTTTAGAACCCTTTCTTTCCCACATGTGCACACTTGTTACAAATCTCAACAATCAATTGAGTTCGTTTCAAAGCGCATACTTCGGAAATTGAAAAGCCTGGAGACTAGACAAACCATTCTTTAAGAAGCCTTAAGTCTCAAAATGTTATGCCTCAGTTCAAGTTCAATTTGCCAACATATTCAATCCTGAAAAATCCACTATTCCTAGCCTTGATGCTGAATGACGAAGCCTTTGGATGACACAAATCAATTACATCATGTAATGTCTGATCCTCAAGACCTCTTACATGACACAGTCTACATGTGTGCTTTGCCCGCCAAAAAGCACAAACATGAGGAGCTCTCCAAGAAGAAAAATGATTTAGATTCTACCCCCTAGTTTATCCTTGGATTCATGTGTTTATCCTTTGCTTTGTTTATCCTTGAGTTCAAGTGTTAGAACTTAAATTACATTTGCTGAACTTTGATGTATCTTCTTCTTTTATTTAATGGTGGTCAAACTTTTACCTTTATTTTATCTTATCCTGTGGTTTGCGTAAAGAGGAGCATTCTCTCAGGAGGGAGCGTGTTTTGTTTTGATGATGCCAAAAAAGGGAGAGATATAGTTGATTGCTTATGATTGTGTGTTTGATTGATCATAGTTGATGGATTATGCTTGTTAGATTAATTATTTGAGCTATGATTGGGTATAATTGGTTTGCTTTGCCCTATGATTTGTCATCACAAAAAATGGGGAGATTGTTGACCTACAATCTTAGTTTTGATGATGACAAATGCAATCTTAACAATCTGAATTTAAGTTGTATAGGAATTTTGTTTTATCTACTCATAATAGGGTTTTCGGACGATGCACATCGTTTGACCAGAACAAAGTCTCTTGACGTAAAAGACTCATCCAAGAGAAATTATCTCTTGATGCAACTCATTCGTCAAAAGGTCAAGTAGAGAGCAAGATTTTGAGACACTAACAACGGACGCGCCTGAATGTCCGACGAAAATTTTATCGGACATTAGCTTGACTGTCCGAAGGAAGAGCAAACCTAGACAAGTACTATCCTTTTGGATGCACTATACTGTTCGAGAATCAGACTCATGAATCTACCTATTTTGGATGAAGGAACAGACGCAACCTCAGCCGTCCGAACGAATGTCTCAACTCCATGATATCACTGATTGGACGCTTGTTCAGACTCTTAATAAAGATCTCGGATGTCCGAAACCTATAACTGCTAGTTTCTTAGCATTTATTTCTTAACCATTAGGAAGTGGTTGGGAACTGATTTATTGCAACTATAAATGCCAACCCATCTATATTTTGTAAGATTAATCTTACACAATGAATACAAGCAAGTAAAAAGGCAATTTGAGTGCAAATTAGCACTTTAGTGATATTGTATAGTGTGTACTTAAGAGTGCTATTCAAAAACATTGAGTGGAGTGATAATCTTGTACAAAAGTGAGATTGAGTGTAAAATTCTTGGCTCAACTAAAGAGAATTAGTGTGAGCAAGGAGTGATCCTACTTTGTGTAGATTTGGAATTATTGAATCACCAAATTTCAAGGAGCATCTTAGTGGATTACTACTCTAAGCTAGCTAGGTTGGAAGTATTGTTTGTTCAATTTCTCTCTTTTTACTCATTCTATACATTTTGTGCTTAATTGATTATATTGCTATCAACTTACTTGTTAGTGTAAAAGATTTTAATTGTGCATAATTTGCAAATTAATTTTTAAGAAAAGCTAATTCACCCCCCTCTTAGGTTGCTTTGGGGCCAACAAATAGCATATAGATTTTAGACTCTGATCATTATTGTCCTTAAAAATGGATAGTAACATTTAACTCTGTGCAATATGACACGACCATCTTGTTTCTTTGCCACTTTTGTATTTATCACACATAGTAAATGATTAATGCATAATAAATTTTACTTTTCAAATTTAGGTTGCAACCCCCATTGTGTACTTTCCTAGTGAAGATAACAGTCGAAAGAGATCAAAAATAAATTTCAGAGCACGAAAATTGTCATATAATGTTATTCATTATATATTCAAGTTTATGAATTGCTTTTACATAGGCTTTATAAAGTAGGATGTCCTTTATGTCTTTTCGGTGATTAGTTTACTAAAAAAAATGTATTTTATGTCTCTAGCTAATGAAACTCTAGATTTACTCATTATCTGCTAATAGTTGCCAAAATCAACAACTATCTAGAAAGTTGCATCTTTGTTTCTTAAGCATATTAGCAAATTTTGTTGCATTGAAATCTAGGGATGTGCAAATATTTGGTTAATCAAATTTGTAATTGATTTCGAATTCAATTTTATTAATAAATTTGTTCAATTTTAAATTTGGTCAGAAATTAGTTAACTGAATTCATAATTGCGGTAAATGAATTTGAAATGGTAGAGAGGTTTTTTCAATTCACTTAACCAATAGAATTCAATAATTAAAAATAAAGTTTTCTTAAAATATTTTGATATATAAATAGTACATCACTAAAAATATAATGTTGTTATTCAACTAAAAATAATATTATTTGATAATTATTATAATTAATTTAATTTTTTAACTTATTTTGTTTGTATTCTTATACATTAATTTATACTTATATTACTAAATTAGTATCCATAAATCACATTAAATTGTCTAACGGTGTGTATTTTATTAATGCTTGCAAGTTAATTGATATTATAATATTGTACATAATTATATTGATTGTTATTCAATTAACTTACGTGATATATTTTTTAACATTTTTTTCGAATTATTTATCAACAAAAACACACAAAACATCAAATTATGTGGCAAAAATAAAACAAAATTAGGAAAATTTACTTGAAAAATAGGTTTTTGTATAGGATTTTAGCCTGATATTAAGGTTCAACTAACTTTAGTTAAATTTAGTTAATCAAATTCAAAACCGAGTATCGAATTCGTATTTGGTTAACCAAATTGTCTAGAAAATTGAATTTGAAATTGAAATTGGTTAAAAATTTTAGAACCCTTTTCTAAATTTTGACCTATTCTACTAACAATTGATTGGTTAGGCAAACTTACTCCTATAGGAATCAATTTTTCGTTTTTTGCTAAACAAGATTGATCTCATTTTCTTTTGCAAGAATATTATTGATTTAATATCTTGTTTGGTTGGTAGAAAAGTAAAGTTAATTAGAATTCTAATTGCTCATAACTGCGGAAAAAATTCCCTTATCATATTTGGATACTTTCAGAAATCTTTAGAGGAGAATTGTATGGATTCTTTTTCTGGTGTTTGGTTAAAAATACATTAATACAAAATGTCCTATAGATTTGTATTAGATTACTTAAAATTATCTCTAAAAGCATAATATGTGGATAATCAAACATATGAAACAATTTTGTATCGTCATACGAGTATAATTTAAATTAAACTATTGAATATTCCTTTTTTCTTATGTTATAAAAAAAGTAATTTATATATTTGATTAAGGCAAAAATAATCAATACTTTTTAATACATCTAATTTTTACAAAGTATTTGCAATCGTGGTAGGATTCATAAAATAACAATATTTCGTACATTATTTTATGACTAACTCAATTAGAGATCCATACTTTTAAAAATGATGTTGTTATACAAAGACAGGTCATATTATCATGATAATTTTTATACAAAAAGAAATAATAAAAATCAGATGAAAGACAAAGTATCAAAATAAATAATTAAATAAATCTGAATCAGAAGTAATCCCTACCCTAGAATAAGATTAATCAAATCCAAGACAAAACAATCGAAAATTTTAAACACAAACATAATCAATCAATCTAATTGTAACAGATTTAAGAATTAAAATTGATTGTCTTCCAAAACTTGCTTCAAAAATTATTTTTTTCTGAGAATCATCAATACTGAAAAAAAATAATCTAATAAATTTGGATCATGAACAAGTGTCATTCCGACCTTATTTTATTTAGAAGTTGATACCCCTACCAATTTTTGAAGTGCTCCATTAAGGTTGTGATTATTATCACTTTTGTGCTATTTCGGATCTACAATTGTTTCTGCAAATTTGGCCATTGCTAGACACACTATTTTCTTTCATGTAAACACTTAGCAGATCAGTCATATGCTCTAAACTCAAAACCAAGCTATCAACACTCATCCTCTTGTTGTAATATACACTTTCTTTGAACTTCCTTCACAGTAAGAATCACCCGTTAGTTTTTGGGCATTTTGAGACTCAACATCATCTCTATCAGATTCTTCAACCTCCTTAATCCTATTATCTTCCCTATCTATTTCTTCTAATATATTTGCAGGTGCTTCGGCTTTCTTTCCATGGCTCTATCTTATCCCCAAACAACAACTATCGAAGATAACTGTCTCAATTCACACTAGTTTATAAAAAATATACTAACTCAGTCTAGTATACTAAATTTTTTAACCTAATCCCTATTGTCCCAAGAATAGTCCCCTGCAACGGTGCAAAAATGTATATATGTATATATATATTAAAGTCGACGCTTCATAGATATCTACCCAATATCCTCTTTCTTACATAGCAACATAACTAAGTGTGTGCATGTCATGTGCACTCTTAATTTGATTAACATAATCGCTTCCTCTCCCCTCTTCTAAACTCGGCCATTATTTTCTCCTTCGATTTTTCCCCTCTTCCACTAGCTATTCTCTCTTCTCAATTCATCTCTCTCATTTATCCATCTCTTTTCAATTTCAAAATTTTTTCAATTTATCAAATATATTGCTTATCATCCTCACTTCAAATACGAAATGATTGATGAAGTAAGGGAAGGGGTTTTAAGAGCTTCAATTTCATCACTCAAATCGTTTATCGATCTAGTGCCCATTCATCAGTGGCAAAGAAGAACCAGAACCTACCACTAAGTCCTCTTCCACCCTGAAGAACTCATTAGCAGCAAAGAAGACACAGCCAACAACTTTCCCTGTGGTTGCTACACAAGAGTACCGATTATTCTTAATTCTTCGAGCATATGTATGAATGGGTGTTTATTTTGCTGATTTATTCTAGGTTTTATGCAACTTTTTGGAAGTTTCGGCTTTTGTTTTTATTTTATTTTATTTATATTTTAAATCTTGTTATTTCTTTATGTGATGGCATGCATTGTTGAGTCAATATTGATCTAATCTATTTTTGCAATTATACATCTTTTATAAATTTATAAATATTTTTTTGAATCATTTTCTAAAATCTTCATGGAACTATGGTTTATTTTATTTTTGTTGTTATTTAAGTAGAAATCTAAATTTTAAATTGATAAAAATTAGCAGTTTGTCTGCAAATTGAATGCCTGATAGTTGATGGGTATTTTTTAGATCAATTTGATCAAAAATTGATTTTTTTAGAGCAAACTTATGAGTGAATATTCTTAGCTATTTTTTACCTGTGTATAAGAGACAGGTTTAAGTTAGTCATCTAATGAGCATAGGGATTTCAAACAGATTAAATGTAACAACAATGCATTTTTCTCATTTTAATTAAATTGTATATGAGATGCTTCACTTCAATGATGATTCTGAATTTGTGTTTGTAAAATTTTTGGGTCGGTTTTAACACAAACTGAAAAGAGATTTGATTTTGTTTTGATGAACACAATTTGGTTGCTGAAACTTTTGATTAAAACCATTGAGAAGATTTGTTTTTGATTCATTAATGTTGCAGTCATGTACAAAATACAAGTATCATTTTTTTTGGCATAATCTTTTCTGTCTTTTTTTATAAGAGACACCTATTCATAATGATGCATCTATTTTCCCTGCTTAATTTTGGGTTATTGTTCATTTTATTGGGATTTTTAGAACCTAAATTGGTGAAAAAGTTGAATCTTTTGGTTGTAATTATGGAATTAGACTGGACCTTTTGTTTTATGTCCCTGTCCCTGCCATCAAAAATTGAATTCTTTTTAAGTGTCTGTGTGTGTGTTTAGAGCTCTAGAAGTGTTAACGATTATACTTCCAAGATGTACTAAGTTTATCTTGGCTCAAAATTCGAAGATCATTTTCATTTTTAATTCAAGAGTACTATTCATTTCATAATATACACACAAAGATGTGTATAATTGATAAGCTCATAAATGTCATGTCTTTTATGTATCATTTACCATAAGTTTTTGTGTAATGCGAGAAATAATTGAGTTAATTATGAGCTTAATTGATTTATTTTTAGTTTGTGTAGGTCTGGAATGAAAAAGGAGTCAAAAGTTGGATAAAAATCAGAAGGATGCAAAACGTACACCAGCAGGGAGCGAATTTGGACACTGTTTGGCATTTTGAGCATAACTTTCTTGTCCGAGCTTCAATTGTGGTGATTCAAGGTGTTTTGGAAAGTTAAGAGCAAGAAATACAAATTTCAGGTTTTGAATTTTCCAGATTCCATCATCATCACGATCGAAATCGCGATGGAAGTTGAAGCTAGTACATTGAAACTTGCGCACATGCGCGAGTGGAAATGTGCGCAGGCCGAGAAAAGGAACTTTAGCTACTATAATTTGCACACATGTGCAAGAAATTGTTGTGCATGTGTGAACGATGAGTAGTTAGTGACGTAAATTGCTTGATTTGGAAGTTTTCTCCACCCGATTGAACTCCTTTTCGTGTTTTGGCTTATTTTTATCAGCTTAAGGGTCTAAACCCTGATGTATCCCCTATAAATACCCCCTTATGAGGGGTGTTGAACTTATATAGTAGTCATGAGTTAGATTAGACATTAGATTAGGAAATTCAAAGCTAGGGTTTTATTCTTCTTGTTCAAGATTTCAAGCACATCAATTTTTGTTTCGGCTACGCTATTGAATTTGCTTTCTTATTTAAATTCAATTTATTTCAGTTCTTATTTCACTTCCGTAGTTTCAATTTAATCTTCCTACGTTTAATTTTCTAGTTCATTGATTTGAATTTACTTTTGGTGAATTTTATTGTTTTCTTTAGTTTTAATTAATTTTGGTGATTGTTCTTACTTTCTTAGTGATTAGGTGAATACTTTAGTAGGTAGGAACAAAACCCTTCAAATAATTTATCCAACTAGATAAAGATTCATGAACCCTAGTACTTGTCCAATAGTCCTCGTGGGAACGATCCTTACTCACTCGATCTACAAACATACCTCGTATCCTTGCGAGCATGTGTAGGTATTGATTAGGGTTATTAAGGATTAATTATAACTTGTTTGTGAATTGAATTGCCTAATCAATATTTACCCAAACAAGTTTTTTGCACCGTTGCAGGGGACTATTCTTGGGACAATATTAGGTTGAGACTTGACTAGACTAGACTTTTTATTTTCTTTTAATTTTTTACGATTGCTTTTGTTCTTTTTTATTTTTTCTTGAATATTCAAACTGTGGCCTTTTTCTTGTAGTTTATAATAAATACTTGTTCTTCTAACTAACCACTACTTCCAGGCGATTGGGAGATTGAACGAACTATATCCAGAAACCATAGAAAACTATAGGAATCAAGCCAAAGAGAGAATTTAAAGTGAGAATCCAAATTGTAATATTGGGGATTCAGAAGAAGTAGTGGGTAATCATGGCAATGTAAGTAATGCTAATCCTCGACCCCTTAGAGATTATGTTACAAAATTTTGAGGGGGCAAGTTCTAACATTGCCCGAATACATGTACAAGCCAGCAACTTTAAGATCAAGCTTGCTTTAATTCAAATGTTTCAAACCCACGCTATGTTTGGAGATGGGCCAAACGAAAATCCCTATGCTCATTTGATGAATTTTGAAAAAGTCATTGATACATTTAAATATAATGGGGTACATCCCAATTGTATTGACTGAGAGCTTTTCCGTTTTCTCTGCGAAATAGGGCAAAGGCTTGATTGCAATCATTCCAGCAAGGTACTTTCACCATGTGGAATTAGCTAGCTCAGGAATTTTTGGCCAAGTATTTACAACCGTCAAGGACTACAAAGCTCTGCAATGACATCACATCATTTCGACAAATCACTGAGGAAAGCCTAAGTTAAGCATGGGAGTTGCATTTAGAAAGTTTCTGCATATGCCATTCCATTATGGCTACAAGTACAGACGTTCTATAATAGTTCTATAATAGATTATTTCCGGAGACAAGATTCATCGTCAATGCAAATGTAGGAGGCGCTTTTCCTCTTAAAACTCTGGAAGAGGCACAAGAACTGTTGGAAAGGATGACATTAACACATTATTACCATAACACAATCACTCTTTTGGCTGGATGACACCCGCAACAACAAGTCCATCAAGTTAATACCTGACAAGGAGTTATGATTAATCTCAATGATACCTTCTTAGCTCAACAAGGTATGGTGTTGAATATGATGACCAATCTAACAAAGGCCCTAGAGAATTTGGGAAGGAATCCTGTGTACTCCATAGATTCAACACCTAGATAGATCTTAACTTGTAACTTTTGTGGAGAAAATCATAAAAATGGCTTTTGTGAAACACCTATGCCAAACAATCTAATTTTTCCAATCAATCTTCATCCCTTCGCACATATCAACTACCTTATCAGAGAAATTTTCAAAACTTTCCACCTCAGCCGACTAACTCATACCAATCTCTACCACCAAGATCCCTACCTCAAAATACCAATTATCCTCCACATATAAACCATGATCAATCTGTTGAGGACAATTTGAGAAGGAACTTTGAAGCTTTACGGAGAGAGTATGAGAATTTGCGAGCTTCTACAAGAAACATGGAACTCCCACTGGGACAATTAGTTGAACAAAACAATGAGAGACCAACTGGGGTATTGATGAGTAACACCATTCTGAACCCAAGGGATAATACCCATAGGAGGAAGCAAGTGCAAGTAGTTACCTTGAGGAGTGATTGAACTATGCAACCAAGGAAAGTTAGTGAAGATAATGCAAGACCCGTGGATAAGAGTGAGGAAAAGGAAAAGGAAAAGGCATGCAAGAGCAGTGATGGTCAAGAACAACCTACCAAAGCTCTTGACCAGCAACCTAAGACTACAGACTTCTCGACTGCACCAACGCAAGTAGGTAAGTATTCCTTTCTCTCAACGAATGAAGGAGGATGAGAAAACAAAATAAATTCAAGAAATTTTTGGAAATTTTTAAAAAGATTGAAATTAACATTACTTTAATTGAGGCTATTAAAAATATGCACATTTATGCCAAGTTCATGAAACAAATTCTATCAAGTAAGAGGAAGCTCATGGGTAACGAGATTTTGTGCCTAAACGAAGAATGTAGTGCCAATATTCAAAAAAATCTCACCCCTAAGCTTAAGGATCTTGCCTCATTTTTTATCCTATGTGAGATAAGAGGAATGACATTTCAAAGAGCCCTTTGTAATTTGGGCACCTCCATCACCCTTATGCCACATTCCATAAGCAAAAAGTTAAATGGAGAAGGTCTCAAACCAACAAACGTCACTCTTCAATTGGTCGACCAAAGTGTGAGGCAACCAGTAAGAGTGATCGAGGACCTTATCATAAAAGTAGGCAAAGTATTCCTACTGACAGATTCATAGTGCTTGACATGACGGAAGACGTGGTGACCCCGTTAATTCTAGAAAGGCCTTTCTTGGCCACCAGACTAGCCATCATGTATGTCCAAGCTGGAAATCTGCAATTTAGAGTCAATGATGACATTGTGTCATTTAATGTTTTGATTTTTTTAAATTTCCGTAGAATATGATGATGTAATGAGTGTTGATATCATTGATGATTTAGTTATGGATTTTTATAGGATATCTGTGAAAGATGACATCAAAGACATGGAAGACCTCCATGATGATGTAATGGAGTCTAGAGAACAAGAAAGCACTAAAAAGATGGAGTTGGAAGAAGTTACAAAGGAGAGTAAATTGGAGAGTAAAGGTAAATGGGAGTCTCTGACTAACAAACCCCCCATGGTTAATCATAAACCACTTCTTTCTCTCTTAAATGTGTTTTTCTTGGAGAACATTAGACACATCCTATCACGGTTAGTGCTTCACTTTCAGATATTGAGTTAGGCAAATTGATTTTTGTTCTTCCTGAAAAACATCATGGGTGATTGCATGGAGCATTCGGAACATAAAAGGAATAAGCCCTTCAGTTTGCATGCATAAAATACTCCTTAATGATAACTACAAACCAACTAGAAAACCTCAAAGAATATTAAATCCAACTTTAAAGGAAGTAGTTAAAAAAGAGGTTTTGAAATTGCTAGATGCCGAGATCATTTATCCCGTAAGTGATAGCGAATGGGTAAACCTGAATCAAGTAGTTCCAAAGAAAGGAGGTATCACGGTTGTTTTAAATGAGAAAAATGAATTAGTTCCCTCTGGATTAGTGACGGGGTGACGGATGTGCATTGACTATAGAAAACTTAACGAAGCCACTAGGAAAGATAGTTTTTCTTTACCGTTCACTGATCAAATGCTTGAGTGCCTATTTGGACATGCTTTTAATTGCTTTCTCGATGGTTATCCAAGTTATTTTCAAATAGCCCTTGACGATCAAGAGAAAACTACTTTTTATTTGTCCATATGGAACTTTTAACAGCTTACCTGTATATGCCTTTTGGGTTGTGCAATGTTGCTAGCACTTTCCAACGATGCATGTTTGCTATTGTCCATGACATTATTGAGAAATTTATTGAGATTATGATTTTAGTATTTTTGGTATATTCTTTGAGATTATGAGATTATGATGATTGTGTTAGATAATCTTGCTTGTGTTTTACAAAGATATGAGTCTACTAACTTGGCACTAAACTAGGAAAAGTGTCATTTCATGGTAAAAGAAGGGATTGCGTTAGGCCATCGAATTTTGGCTAAGGAAACAGAATTTGATAAGTCGAAGATCGAAGTCATCAAAAAATTGCCTCCTCCTACTAACGTGAAGGGGGTGAGAAGCTTTCTTGGTTATATTGGTTTTTACCGATGTTTTATAAAAAAAATTTCTTTGATTTCTTGCCTTTTATGTACTTTGTTGCAAAAAGATGCACCCTTTATTTTTAATGATGAATGCTTGTCTGCTTTTGAAAAATTGAAAAAAGCTTTAGTTACCACGCAGTCATTGTCATTACAAATTGGAGTTTGCCTTTTGAATTAGTGTATGATGCAAGCGACTATGCCGTGGCTGCGACTTTGTGTCGAAAGAAAGATAAAGTTCTGCATGTGATTTGTTATGCTAGCCGTATCCTTAATGAAGTTCAAATGAACTATTCCACTATTGATAAAGAGTTGCTAGTAGTAGTTTTTACATTTAATAAATTTAGGTTATATCTTATAGGTAATAAGGTGTTGTTCATATAGATCATGCGGCCCTTAAATACATATTGACTAACAATGATGCCAAACCCAGACTAATCAGTTGGATTTTACTATTGTAGGAATTTGATTGGGAGATGGTAGATAAGAAGGGAGCTGAAAACACAGTGGTTGACCACCTATCGAGATTAGAGCAATTGAAGGCAGAATTAGGTAAGGAGTTGCCGATCAATGAGACCTTTCCGAAAGAGCACTTGATGTGAGTAAATAATAGTGCATCTTGGTACGCGGATATTGCTTAATTTTCTTGTGACCAAGGTGCTCCCATCAACTATAGACTCATATTAGCAAAAAAAATTCCTTTCAGAGATAAAGTACTACATCTAGGATGATCCTTATCTATACCGTTGATGAAAGGACCAAGTGATCCGAAGATGTATTCCGAAAAGTGAAATTAAAATCGTCTTATATCATTGTCACTCTTCACCGGTAGGAGGGCACCATGGCTCTCAAAGGACAGCGGTAAAGATCTTTCAAATTGGGCTTTACTGGCCTACATTATTCTGAGATGCAAGAGACTTTGTGCTACAATGTGATGAATGTCAACATACCAGTAACTTGTCTAAAAGAAATGAAATCCCAGTGAATAATATCTTAGTTTGCAAAGTCTTCGATACGTGGGGTATTGATTTATGGTCCCCTTTCCACCAACACATAGCAACAAATTTATTCTTGTGGCGGTGGATTACGTGTCCAAGAAGGTAGAAACAGTGGCACTACAAATCAATGATGCTAAAGTGGTAGCTTGTAGTGAATTTTGTGAGAAGAACATTTTCTCGAAGTTTGGTGTCACGCAAGCAATCAGAAGAGATGGAAGATCACACTTTAAAAATTCTTTATTTGAATGCGTCTTGTCCAAATATGGTGTCACCCACAAGATATAGCATATCATCCGCAAACCTCTAGACAAGTAGAAGTGTCCAATCGCGAGTTGAAGCGTATTTTTGAGAAAACCGTGAATTTTCGTGGAAGGTCTGGTCTAAAAAGCTTGATGATGCACTATGGGCATATAGGACAACCTTCAAGACTCCAATTGAGATGTCTCCTTATCAAATGGTTTTTGGCAAGGCTTGTCATCTCCCGGTAGAAATTAAGCATGAGGCATAGTGGGCGATTGAAAGTCTCAACTATGATTAGAAGAAGGCTAGAGAGAAAAGGCTTCTATATCTGAACAAATTGGATGAATTTCGACGACAAGCTTATGAAAATGCAAAACTTTATAAGGAGAAGATGAAGGATTTGCACGACAAGCACTATTTCTAGCAAAGAATTCAAAACCTGGGAAATGATTTTATTGTACAATTCAAGACTAAAACTATTCCCTAGAAAGTTGAAGTCAAGATGGTCCGAATAATTTGAAGTAGTGCGGACATTCCTGTATAAGAGACAGTGGAGCTAAAAGGAAGCCAAGGAAATTTTAAAGTTAATGGGCATCGGGTGAAGCATTACTATGGTGGAATTATTCTTTGAGGAATGGAAAACCATTCAAATCATCAATGCTTGATCTAACGTGCCAAAGTCAACCCTAAGACTATAAACAAGGGCGTTGCAGGAGGCAACCCATGTCCTTTAATAATTTCATTTTTTTATGCTTATTTTTTATTTTATTTCGTTTATTTGTAATTTGTGTGCATATCATCCTAAAATGCATGTTAAATGAATAAAAATGTGGTTTTATTGTTTTATAGTTAGTTTGAGTAGTTAGGAACCGATTTTACGTGTCTAAAGGCTTTAATTTATGCACGTGCACATCAATTGGTGGGCATGTGCCCAAATTCCAGAGGTTCTGATTCTCAATTTTCGACCCGCGCACATGTGTGAGCCTAAGCTTGAACATGTGCGCAAGTAATAGAAATGAATTATGCTTGTTGGTCTTCTTGCACAAATGCGCGAGCAAAAGCTGGTGCATGTGCGTAAGTCGTTTTAAAGGGCACGATGGTTCTTATTTTCATACAAAACCAGATTTTTCTTTTTTTTAAAAACTTCTTCTTATCAAAACCCTCTCACCCCAATCATCTTTATACCCTCAATCCACTCTCTCATCTTTTGAATTCAGATCAATCTTTCTTCTTTCTTGCAACTATCAACATCATTAAGGTATGAAATTCATCAATTTCTTTAATTTTTTCTTTTTGGGTTGGTAATTTCATTGAAGGAAAGATTTAATTTTTCATACTTTAATTGTGTTTGTTTGTGTGAATTTCATAATTAATTGTTGATGTGTTTGATTTTTGCTTGGTTTGTTGAATTGGGATGTAATTGTACGATTTGTGCATGTAGAAAAATTCATGACTTTTTTTATGAATGCCAAGTGTTAGATAAAATGTCTCGATAAAGAAAATTGTTAAAACACTTGGTGTTTGTGCATGGATTTAACACTTAGGGCTTCCCTTGTATCATATGATTATTCCCTATTCAGTTTCTGTGATTAAAAAAGGTTCTAGGAGTGTTTTGGGTATATATACATAACTGTATTGGAATTACCACGTTTGATTTTCTCTTGTGAATACTAAGTTTGATTCTTAATTTGAGGGTATATAATTACATAAGTGTGGGGTGGTGGTGTTTTTAATTACGTGTCTTATATCTCATAAGGGCGTTCTTTCTAGGTATGACTTGCAGGCAAGCAACCAACAAGCTAAGGAATAGCTAGGGCATTTTTTTTTGCGACAGCCCATCAAAAACATATTGGACTACAGGAGAAGAAGAATGTTCCAAAATAGCTTCTAAATGTCGCTGCCTACAAATGGTACGAGTCTGATGTTTTGGGGAGCGCAACGATTAAAGAGAGGGGTATACAAATCCCTACCACTGGAGCCCTTGAAATTTGCAATGTTGTTAGGGCTCGTGGCTGGAATTTCTTCGTCTCCACCACAAGGAAGCCATGTTACTAGTAGTACGTGAGTTCTATGCCAATTTAACTAAGTGGAAACTAAGGTATTTGTTAGGGGGAAAGTCGACGGATATTTCTAGGAGCACGATTAATCGACTGTTAAGAGTGAACCGGGTTTGCATTGATGAATGGACAACTATTCATGACATTAATATGGACCTCAATGACATCACAAGCGTTATCTGCACAAGGGAAGCGGAATGGAAACGGGGTGTTGGAGGAGTTGTGTGTCATTTCGATGCTAACAAACTTCAATCAATATGGCTTGTTTGGTTTAAATTTATATATGCTCGTCTCTTTCCGGTAAGCCATCTTACTCATGTAACTTTGAAGCAAGCAAAATTGTTTTATGCTATTACTTTTGGTTGACCGATGGATGTAGGCCCTACTTTATTAGCCAGTAAATCCGGTATAATACAGTAGTTAAGTAATCAAGATTGTGATTTTCACATATACTTACTATGTTATGTCTTGATGATGGTGTTGTGATGGACTCGGCCGAAGAGCAGTTGAAACTCGGTAAGCTTATAGCACTGGATGGTGGTGCAAGGACTCCAGGTCAAAGGATTCGTCTCAAGTTTTGGCATCAACCAGTAAGCTAGTTCGGAGACTTAGTCAAGAGGAGATGCTTGGACGGATTTTAGAAGAACAATGGCGCATGCGACGCCACTTTTCTATGTTTATTCATTATCAACATTAGTGGCAACAGACAATGGATGATAAATACTTAGCCCGAGAGTGTGGGGAGGATTCTACCATCTTTTCCTCCGTTTCTACAAGAGTTAGCTCCCTCTGATGACGAGTCTTGATTTTCTCATTCTCATGTCGATGCGTCTTTGGGATTTGTTATTATTGAAGATGGACTTATTGTATTCTGTTTATCTTGCCTTTTGGTTTATTTTAAGGATGATCTTGTACTTTTTGTTATTTTCTTTTTAGATTATTTGTGCTGATTGGTTGTGTATGCCCATATGGGATTAAGTATTTTCTAACTATTGTGGAGTTTTACTCCTCGATTTTCTTGTTTTCGTAATGTCTTAATCAGTTTATCATGTTGTTTTTGTTTCTGTAAATGACATATTTTAGCTCGCCTCATGGATACTTATGTTGGGATACACCACGCCATCCATTCTACATTGCTAGAGAAGCTCTTCCTTTCCCTTTTTGTGTTTCTATTTTCTTTAACATTGGGGACAATGTTTATTTCTAATGGTGGGGTGGGGAGTTGCCTAGATTTATGTTTACTTGGTGTAGTTTGCTTAATTTTTGCTTCAATATTTTAATTTTTTTTTTTTGAGGCAGAGCTTTTTAAGATTTTTGAAAATTTTTGTTTGAATTAGTTGAAAATCTTTGAAATTTTTTGAATATTTTGCAATCGCTTAGTATTTCTCTTTGGCTAGGATCTTCATGATAATTTTTGAGCTAAACCGTCATGAGTGAGTAGTCAATATTAATATTTTCCTTGCATGAATTCTAAGAATTTTGTATCTAATAGTCATGAATTATTTTTATTTTTGACACGTAGAGATAATTATTTAAATTCTGATAATATTGCTTCCTAGAACTTGTTTTTGTTACATTTTCAAAGCAAATTTTGTAGACAATTTGGTGCGATGTCTCTTATACACATCTACTATTTTTAAGAGACGGCATTGAGTCTTTATAGCCAATCTTATTGAAATTTTTATCCATAGTACCCCATTTGAGCCTTAATTTGTAATGAAAGGAGAGAAATACTATTCATTTTTCATTAATTTGTAATGAAAGGAGAGAAATACTATTCATTTTTCATTAAAACTCATTTTACCTACCTCTATAAACCTAAAAAATTCTTTAATTTTTCTATCTCAAAGTATTCCTTAAGAGGTTTATTGCACACATTAATTATTTGGGGATATAAGGTGAAAGAAGTAGTTAAATGAGGGAGAAAATTGCAAAAGTGAGTGGTGTTCATTTATGGGACAAGAAAGGGGTTCTTAGAAAATTGAGAAGGAAATCTTTAAAAAGTGCAGATTGTGCCTATCACTAGTACCTCCTTTGTTATGATACAGGTAGTGCCTATTATACAGTATCTGTATTTGCAGGTAGTGCCTATCATTAATACAAACGAGGTGTGTTTGATGGTAGTGTCTATCACTGGCACCCGTATTGAAAGCGGACATGAAAAATTTTATAAATAAATATTCGAAAAAGGTTGGCATGTTAGATGAAATTGAAGAAATAGGACTTTTTGTTGTTTGTTGTATGAAATTTTTATGGGTGTTAGATTGATTGTGGAGTTATTTTTGTAAATGATTGGTGTCTAATGTTTTAAAGAGAAGTTTTATTTTGATGAGTGACCAGCATTAATTTAAAACTCATCATTTTGTCTTGTGATAGCCTTATCACTTCTTTAATTAGCCAATACCCTAGCCTCAATGTTACAAGCTAAAAAGTCCTACTTCATTTAAATTGAGTTAGTTTTTTCTATATTAGTGTGGAGATGTAAGAAAAGTGAGCTCTGGGGTATTTAGAAAAATTTTAAGAGTTTGAATGATTGAATTCGAGTGTCTTGAAAATTAAGTTTTTATTAAATGGCTATATTGACACGCACACTGGATTTCATACATAGGGTTTTATTAGTATTTGAACTTTTGAATTCTTAGATTACTTCTTATGATGGTATGGTTCTTGATTATTCGTGTGGATACATGTTGAGATGTGTTAACTCTATTTTTGCTCGAGGATGATCAAAAGTTTGGTATTTGATAAGCTCATAAATGTCGTATATTTTATGTTTCATTTACCTTATTTTTGTGTAATGCAATCAATAATTGAGCTAATTATGAGATTAATTGATTTATTTTTAGTTATGTAGGTCTTGAATGAAAAATGAGTCAAAATGACCAGAAAGTTAGAGAAAAATTAAAAGGATACAGATATCAAAACGTGCACTAGAAGGGAGTAAATTTGAATAATGTTCAACATTTTGAGCACAACTTTCTTGTCCAAATTGCAATTGAGGTGATTCAAGGTGTTTTGGAAAGCTAAGAAAGAGAACTATAACTTCCACACAACACCATTTTCTAGATTCTATTAGTATCAAGGTTGAAATTAAGGTGGAAGTTGAAGTTGGTACATTGTAACTTGCGCACATACGTGAGTGGAAGTGAGTGCATGTGCATAGGTCGAGCAAAAGGAACTTTAGCTACTGTAATTTGTGCACATGCACAAGAAATTGCTACACGTGTGTGCATGACAAGCAGCCGGTGACATAAATTGTTTGTTTTGGAAGTTTCTCTACCCAATTGGACTCTTTTCGTGTTTTGACATATTTTTATCAGTTTAGGGGTCTAAACCGTGATATATCCCTTAAAATACCCCATTATGAGGGCAGTTGAATATATATAGTGGTCATTAGTTAGATTAGACATATGATTAGGAAATAAGTATTCATAGTTAGGGTTTTATTCTTCTTGTTTAAAACTTCAAGCACATCATCTTTTGTTGCGTCTACGCTATTGAGTTTTCTTTCTTATTTAAATTCCATTTAATTTCAATTCTATAGTTTTAATTTAATCTTCCTGCATTTACTTTTCTAATTCATTGATTTACATTTGCTTTCGGTGAATTTTATTGCTTTATTTAGTTTTAATTAATTTTGATGATTGTTCTTATTTTCTTAGTGATTAGGATTACTTTAGTAGGTAGGAACAAAACCCTTCAATTAATCTGTCTAACTAGAAAAAGATTCGTGAACCCTGATACTTGTCTAATAGTGCTCGTAGGAACAATTCATACTCACCCGATCTACAAACATACCTTATACTTTTGCAAGCGTGTGTAAGTATTGATTAGGGTTATTAAGATTTAATTATTTTGTGAATTGAATTTTCTAATCAATATTTACCCAAACAATATTATAATCATACAATGGTAGTAACAACTTTCATTATCAAATGATTCATTTATTAACTTCTGCAATTTGTCATTAATGTTTGTTCTGTTCAAATAGTAGCTAACCATGACTTGATTCTTATGAAATTGGTTTCCTTACAGAGACATGCGGTAACCTGCCTCAGTTTCTCTAAAAAAGGAGTCACAAACATGCGGTAATTTCATTCTCGTTTGGAGATGATAAAATTTTTCTACTTGGATTCCGATTCTGCTGTTCTTGTGGAAGCTGTTTCCTTAATACTTCAAGGGAAAGATGTGTCACGAGTTACATAGACTCCAATTCATCAATGTTTACAAGTCAGACAATGAAAAGTTAAATGATGACTGCATTTGTTCTTTTTGCATTTTTTGAATTTCAGTTTTTGATTTTGACTTTTTGGTTTGGTGTATATTATTAATTTCTGATGGATTTATTTCACTGGGTGTTGTTGATGTTCTTTTGGGGTTCAAGGGATGTTATAGTTTTTTCACATGGGTGGTTCTTCTAAATTAATTAGGATGAACATACACCCTAATTAATTTGCAAAAGTTTGTTTATGCTTGGTAAAAATAAATTCTGGATTTTTCAAAAATTGAATTGAACTATTGAAGTTGAGAATTTTTGAACCCCAAAATAATTAAGTTCCTTTGTTGTATAATAGGAAACTGATTTATAAATTGCTCTTATGTCTTAGTGATGAGCAACAAGGTGGCTGAAGTTGGTGAAGCAATCAAGGTCCACTTTGAAAAGTATTCTCTTGGCTATAGTGAATGTATAAGGCAGAGTCAGAAGGGTGCTGTCCAGGAGGTCATAGTGAAGCTGGAGATCTGTTTGTCCGCCTTTTCTTTATTTGTTGATATTAGTTTTGAATTGAATGTTAGTTTTAACAAATTAAACTGATGGGAATCTTTCCAGTATTTCCTACTCCCACTATTTTGATAGCAAGCCACCACTATTTCTGTGTTGATGTTTCAAGAACGAAGTCAAGTCATACTGGTCATATGAATGATGATTAACTTAAATCTACGAGAGTAACGAGCATTCTGTCTTAATATTTTGCAATTTATATTTTATTTTAACAATGATCATGATATTATCTTTACACATAAAATGAATTCTGATGACATCACATCAGATTTGTTTTCAGAATATTCTTCAAAATATGATGATTGTAATTTCTTAAGTTATCTTGATGTAAATTTAGAAACTATTGAAGTTTTACACACTTTAATCTCTCTTTTGATTTATACTTATCTAGGATCTCATGGTGCATGTTTCAGCCCATTACTGCCAACTTTGAGGTATTCTCATTATATGGATGATGTTTGGCTTAATCTCCAAAGGTAACGTGCTCATTTGTATGGTTTCAAAATTTTTACTTGCTTTTTGCAATATGATTTTTCATGTTTTTAAAGATACGATTTTTCGTTTACTAAGCATATGGCATGTGCGTTGTACATGTCATTGAATTTCTTTTGGTATTCTTAGCATAATGAACCGATAGTTTAGTATATAATTTTATAATTAAATTACTATAAATGTATTTTTACTAAAGTTGAATTTACATGTCTCTTATTTCATTCTATATGTGTATAAGAGAAGTCTATTAAGATTTCTATAACTTTTTATTTTTTTTGTTATGCATTGTTGCGGGGATTCATTTATTTCTTTATTGCCATTCTGATTATAAATTTGGATTTCATTTCTATATCGAAATACGTGATTTTCTTCTGAATATAGTTTTTTTCTTTATCTATAATCAAATCTATCTTTCGGTCGTAAGAATCTATCTAACTTTTACAAAAGCAAGTGTTTCCTATATTTCACTTCAGACACCTTTTATAATTAGATATAGAAAACTGATAATTTAATTTATAATATGTTGCTTTGGTTTCTCCTTTAGTCATTTAACTTACAATATTGCATAGACATATATCTTCTAAACTCCATAAAAAAATTATGCATTTCTTAAATATTCCATTCGTTATTATTATTTTATTATTTATCTTATTTCCTCAATTTTATATTTTTCATGCTTTGATTAGTCTCATAAAAATCCTATATACTTGATATCTATAAGTTCAATTATATAAATATTTGTTTAGGAATCAGCATTGTGAGTTAAATTAAAGTGATAAACAGAGTAAAAATATATCATGATATACATGTAATTAAAGTTATATAACATTCTTAGGTATGTAGAATGCAACTTTCATTTGGTGAATCATTTTTTTTTTTCTCATATATCATGTTAGACTATTGTGTGAAGTAAAATTGAGACAAGAAAAAGGAGGTTTAAAGTTCAAGTTTTATTGATAAAATAAATCTTAAATCCAATAAAACTATTTAGTAGTAGTTATATTTTAAAGTCACTTTTCACTTTTTTCATGGGCATCATTTTTCTACTATTGCTAAAATTTTAACTAACACCATATTTCTAAGGATAAATATGCACCTTACTCAAATTTAAAGAAATCATATAAATTATGTTATGTTTTGTAGCAAAATATAGTCTATTTAATTTTCAAGTATCTAATTTCATAATTTTCTCAATATACAGAAGATTGTAAAATAAGTTATAATCACCTATTAATTTAATATATATTTGGCTTATGTAAATTAGTATGCCATGCTTTTTTAATAGTTTCAATGTGTGAAAACGAAAAATGCAAATATTGAACGAAATAAAGGTTCTTTGATAGCGTAAAGATTATGTTATCTATGAAAAATCAAAGAGTCATGGCTTCTTTAGTTCCAAATAAATGGAAGCTTTACTACAATACTATACAAACATAAACACTCTTTAAAGAATCGTATATTTTCAAATTAGTATACATTTGTCAGAACTTTTCAATCCTTCAAAGATTTTTAACTAATTAAGATTGTACAAATTCTTCTTTCTTTTTTTGGTTAATTTAATCAATCTACATAAGTTACATATTTGGCACCAAACAAATGATTCATGCGATATATGCAGCGCTATGAAATTTTACATAATATTATGATATTGAAAATATTTTAAAAATATTTTGATTTTCAAAACCAAGAACTTATGCTCTTATACCTTTTTTTTCGCAAATAGTAATTGATTCAACCATATTGAAATAGAAAATGTTGACTAAAATATCACTTAATTTAATTGGACAAACAATAAGATTTCAATAGTTAAATATATTCTAGAAATAATAGCACACAACACATTGGTAATGTTAAGAGACAAAAAATTTTAATAGGTTTTTAAGAGAAGCTAATCTATACAAAATTAAATGCACTCTGCTTAATTATATATTTTTTTACTTAAATACGTTGATCGAGTGATGCGATATCTTCTTTAAGAAGGACAAGCAATGCACTAAAGGTATGGTGAAATAGAAATATTTGTCAATCGTGGATTTTTCTTCTGTTATCCTTTAACTTTTTGAAAGCAAATTCATCAATATCCAAGCTCTGCAAATCAAAAGTGCATATTTTCTTTCGATAGATTAAATTATGACATAAGAGACATTTTTATTTAGTTATATTTCATAAATTTTATTTTTATAGCAAAGAACGAAATTAAAACTATAATATGTATGAATTCATTTTTTATAAACAACTTATAATAAACATTTTAAAGTTAATTTGATCATATATAAAAATCCATCAAAATCATTATTTCAAGAAGATAAAGAAATGAAATAAATTTTAAAAAAAATTTATACTTTTGGACTACTGAAAAACCAATGATCAATAATAGTTCTGAATTTCAGTATTTATTGTTTGTATTGCTTTTTCCTCGTCAATTAAAAAGACATGTGTCTTTTTATTTGATTAGTACATGGAACACTTTTTGTGAATCTCTAATATAACTTTTGGTTCAATTAGTTTAATTATTACAGAAATACAAAAAACTTTTATTATGGATAAACTAATTTAAATGTCATTTAATTTCTAACATGCTAAAACTCATTTTATTTCATTATGGTAAACCAAATACTTTAATTTACATGAAAAGGCTTCTAATGCTTTGAACTTGAAATATTCTTGTATAAATTATTCTTCTTCAATTTATATTATGATAGGTAACAATCCAAGAAAAGTAAAAGGAAAAAATGGATACTTTGCATTTGCTAGAGTAAAAATTGTGTACTATATATAAATGATTTTTTGTACTCATTTCATAATGTAAAATAAAAGTATTAATCAATGTGTAACAATTAGTATCAAAAAATGCAATATTCTATAGATCTCAAAACTTACACATTTTGTAGTTGATTTATAGAGAATCAAACTTTCTTTTGCCTGACGACAATTTTATTAGATCAAACTCTCAATTCGCAATAATATAACCTTCAATTCCTTCTTAAAATTAATGAATATGTCTATGAAAAAATAGAAAAAACTTTAAAGTTGATTGTCACATATATAGGAATTTTGAAACTCCAGAAACAATTTTTCCCCCAATACTCATTTTTTTATGTTTAATGTTTGTTGAACTATTCTTGATATTTTATTAGGATTTTATTTTTTTGTTACTCTTTTAATTGTGACAAATTTTAATCGGATTAGACATTTAATTCTTAATGACTTTGAAATTGTATTTAAATAAATTGAATTGAATTCCATTCTTTAATTTCCAATTAATCTCCCTTTTTAAATGATTGTAAGGAACCAAATTGAACGTATTTTGGAAACAAAAAATTGTCAAAAATATTAAGCTACTCATACTTTTATATATAGTATAGATATAGATATGGATAAGATTAGTTTGCTTTTTGCAATATGATTTTTCATTCTTTCAAAGATATTAGTTTTCATATATTTAATGGGTCGTCAAACAACTAAAGAAATGTTAGCGAGAGGCCTGTAATGTGTAGTTGACGTCACTATACCTTCAACGCTAACATAGTCCGATCCGACATCACCATCATTCCTTACAAATATATTAGATAATTTTGCTTTCATATTGTTTCTCCTACATATTAAAAAGTGGAAATGAATTTGATGTAAACATTCTTGACATTAAATTGATGCAGATTGTGAGAAGTGGTTGATACTTTCTTGATTAATTCGCTAAAGACTAAAAATTGTGCTTAAATCAGTTTTAATTTTTATCATTTTATATTTTTATTAACAAACAACAATAAAGTTGAAATATTTTTTCAAAATATGGATAAAGTTTTAACAAAGTAATACTTTTTTAATAAAAAAATTAACCATATAAAGCATCAATCAATAGTATATATTCCTATTTAACGAACGGATTTAAAAGTAATTTAACAATAAAATTAAAAATATAAGTAAAAGAATATGATGAAACAATGATTAATTACCTTTAATTCATCACCCTATGATGATGTTAATTAGTGACACGTAGCATTTTCTCTAAATTATTCTAGAGGTGCCTACGTGGCAGTCTCATTAAGGGCAATTATGTAATTTAGCCTCAGTTGAATTAGTATAGTGACAGCCTCATGCCCTCCTCATATACATCTATAAATAAGGGAATTGGGTGCTAAGAAAAGGAGATAGAAACTTAGAGAATCAGACACGCACTTTCTACACTAATTCTAATCACAAATTCTCCTCAGTTCTTTCACTTTCTAGAATCTCTCCTCCTAGAATCTAATTCTAGCTTTATCATTTGGCGCCGTCTGCAGTAATCGACAGATTTCCATATCTTTCAATCAATTCGCAATCATCTGAGTTATTTGTTTTTGCTTTGGGGAGGAAGAAGAACCGTGAAATACGCCGAACTGCTAGCAAGGACGCGGAGACGAGCAGTCAACATCTCGTTGTGCATAACGATGAGACAGAAAACGTCGGCACACCAGCCGCGGCTCAACAAAAGTAGAATGATGTCCTAAAGTACATTGCTGATCATTTTGAGTCTTTTCGAGCGTTTGTGGAGCAGCGCGAGAACAAAACTTCATCCGAGCACTCAAACCTACCAGCCACTCCACAAGCTGAACCACAACGCGTCCCTAGGTGACGGCATGGGAAACAGCCGGTTGACGCCGTCAGTCTAACCGACCTGCGCCACAAATTGACAAAGTCACGCTCAGACGAGCGATTTGATGAGTCACACTCATCGACGAGCGGATCAAAGAAATTACCAATGTGCGAAAAGACTCGGCGCACCTTCCTCTAAATGAGTATTCAAGAGGACCCTCCTCATCGTATTTTTAAACAGCTCGAGGAGAAGAGCCTCGAAAATAAAATTTAAGAGATTTTGAGGAAAAATAATTTACTTCTGAATACTCCTACTCCGGCAGAGATTGATAGAGATCCATTCACAATCTCTATCAAGATTGAACCTCTTCCAATGCAATTCAAGCTACCGGACCTTGACCGCTACAAGAGAGAATCTAATCCGTCTGATCATCTTCAACACGTGGTAGCTGTCACTAGCGTTTATGGCTATAGTGACGCAACCCGCTGCAAGTTATTTGCCACCATTCTTCGAGATCCACATCTAAATGTGTCCAAGAGCTATCTCTTGAACTAAATTGCAACTTTCAATGACCTGGAGAAATCCTTCATTTGCCACTTCCGAAGCAAATAAATATTACAAAAGGACACGTCGCACCTCATGAACATTCAGCAGAGGTCCGATGAATCGCTTAATAAATTTGTGGACCGCTGACTCAATGATGAGGTGGTCCAAATAAAAAATATAGATGAAAGAATTCTGACAGCTGCTTTCTACAGCGGCATCCGACCTGGCACCTTCTTCGATCTGGCCAAAAGGATGCCGAACTCCTACTCCTAGCTCCTGGAGAGAGCGTCGGAGTTCATACGGGGCGAAGAGTCCAACAGAACAAAAAGAGAACTTTACGATACACAAAAAGAAAAGGCCCTGAAGACTCCAAACCCCTCATTCTCTAAAAAGCTGAGGGTCACTGATAGGTTGGGCTATCCCAGAGCTGGACCGTTGGCGAGCCGGGTGGTCTACCCGGACAACAATATCGGGAACCGACCCCCAAGCTTCACACCACTCAATACATCAAGGAGGGAAATTTTGTACCAAGTACAATATTTGGGCCTCTTTGAGCCATCTCCTCCAATGGTGTCAGCCCCGGATAAAAGAGACAAGGCAAAGTACTGCGCCTTTCATGGTCAACACAGCCATGATACCGAGGCCTGCAATCACCTAAAGCTTGAAATTATCGAGAAGGCCATTCAAAAAGGACACTTACAGTAGTTCATTAGTCAAACTGCTACGGAGTTCCAAAGAAATGCTGCTAATCGAGAAAATTCAGCGCAATCTCGCCCGCCTCGTCAACAGAACCGAGGCGGTCAAAACAGAGACAATTTCCCGGCAAACCAAGTTGAACAGATTCGTGTAGCAGGGGTGATAAACACAATAGTAGGAGGACCGGCGACTGGGGACTCTAACAATGCCAGAAAAAATAATGCCTGGAACATTCCTTCGGGCAAGGATTGTGAGAAGCGATTGAAGCCATTCATGAGCCTCGGATACACTTCCGAGGACCCCGTTCCTAGCCGAATGACACACAATGATCCCGTGATAATTCATGCAAATGTGGCCGGCTATGAAATTTACCGTGTGTTCGTCGACACCGGAAGCTCGGTGGACATAATTTTTTGGGACGCTTGGGTCAAAATGCACATGGATGCTTCCTTGATAAAGCCTTTCAAAACCCAACTGGTTGACTTTTCTTGGTGCACTGGTGACTTGATCGTGCCTGAGGGACAGATAATGCTCCCATTGTGCCTTGGAGCATTGGATCTCGAAACACAATCATTGAGATTACCAATTTCATCATCATCAAAAGTGACATTCTTAGAATATGATCCTAGGCCGACCCATACAATACACCTACAGAATGGTATCCGTGTTCCAAGTCGAGGAATAAAATTCATCTTGAGGGACAGATCTGAGGGAACAGTCATTGGAAGCCAGCTAGAGACCCGAGCCTGCTACATGATATCCTTGCAGTTCCAGTCACAAATCATGTCCATCACTGACAATGCCTACTTGCAAACTTTTGATACATCACCCACCTGGGATGGCCTCGAAGAGCCTTTGACAAGTCAAAGGGAGGGGAGAAGAAAATGTGGAGCCTCAGAGAAGCGCTACTGAGATCCCCGAGCCTTCCGAACCCAAGGGAAAGGGCAAAGCAAAAATTGAGCCCCAAGACGAGGTCTCCATTGATGAGGTACCACTAGATTCGAGCCTCCCACGATCAGAAAATTAAGATCTGTGCTACCCTCCCAGCAGAGTTCAAACCCCTTATCTTCAGATGCATACTTCAAGAACTGTTTACTGACCGTCGAAAACATGCCATGCGTCCCTCGGGAAGTGTGCATGACAAACTCGGAGTAGACCCGGCATACAGACCAGTTAAGCAGAAGAAGCGCCTCTTCGGTTCAGAGCGCAGTTTAGTAATTGAAGCCGAAATGGATAAACTCTTAGTGGCAAGACTGATTAGAGAGGTTTTGTATCCCACTTGGTTTTGTAATCCAATCTTTGTAACTAAGCAAAATTCTTCTTGGCGAATGTGTCAAGATTTTACTGATCTTAATAAAGTCTGTTCAAAGGACAGTTACCCGTACCCCTGGATCGATATGGTAGTAGATTCATTTGTTGGATTTTATATTTTACACTTTTTAGATGCATTCAAGGGTTACCATCAGATATACATGGCTAGAGAAGATGAAGAGAAAACCTCTTTCATCACCGATCTGAGGCACGTATTTCTACACTACGATGCCCTTCGGACTCAAAAATGCCGGAGTTACATATCAACGCCTCGTTAATAAAACCTTCAAGTCCCAAATATGATGAAACATGGAGGTATACATTGATGACATGGTGGTCAAGAGCCGAACCTATGAGGAAACCCTGAAAGATCTCAGAGAAACATTTGAGACATTAACATTGATTCGAATGAGGCTGAACCCCAAAAAATGTACATTTGGGGTCCCCTCGGGAAAATTCTTGGGATTCATTGTCTCTCATCGGAAAATTGAGGCGAACCCTGAAAAGGTGCAAGCCAAAATCGATATGAAAACTCTCACCTCAGTAAAGGAGGTTTAGAGACTCACCGGTAGAATGGCAACCCTAAATCGATTCCTGTCCAAATCAGCAGAAAGAGGCTTGCCGTTCTTCCAGCTCAAAAAGAAGACTGAGGGCTTTCAATGGACCGAAGAAGCTCGTAAAGCCTTTGAAAAGCTTAAAGAATACTTGGCCAATGTCACCAAAGCTCGCATCTCCACAAAAAGGAGAGCCGCTATACCTATACATCTCAATCACTAAATTGGCAATTTGCTTCATTTGAGGCAAGATAAACACGGCAACCAATGCCCTGTCTATTTTGTAAGCAAAGTGCTTCAAGGTTCAAAAAAAAACTACACCCCTATCGAGAAGGCATCCTTCTCATTGGTGGTGTCGGCTCGGTAGCTAAGACCTTGCTTTCATGGCCACAAGATAATTATTTTGACCAACCTTCATTTGAAGAATATCTTAAGCAAGCCAGACGCTTCGGGCAGAATGCTAAAGTGGTCTGTTGAGGTGTTCGAGTTTGATATAGAATTCAGGCCTCAGACAGCAATCAAAGCACAGGCTTTCACAAATTTCATTGCAGAGAGCTGCGACATCTAGAAGGTTGACCTCATCATGGCGATTGATGAAGCAAAAGAACAAAAAATTAGAAAGGATCTCACATGGGAGCTTCATGTTGACAGAGTTTCGTGTGAATCCGGAGAGTCCGGGGCAGGTATAATAATTCGATCCCCAGAAGGGGACTATGTCACTTATGCCCTAAGGTTCAGATTCCCAGCAACAAACAATGAAGCTGAGTATGAGGCCCTCATCTGTGGAATGGAGATGGCCCACCAGATGGGAGCCCGTAACTTAAAGATACATTCTGATTCTCAGCTAGTTGTGAATCCAAGCCTGGCAAATTACGAGGCTCGAGGTGTGATCTTGAAAAGGTACCTAACTGAGGTCAAAAGATGGATTGAGAAATTTAAAAATGTGGACATCATTAAGATTGCCCGAACAAGAAACACCCATGCTGATTTTCTGTCAATACTAGCCTCGGCAATATACTCACATTTAACGAAAGAGATTTTGGTAGAACTGCGACAGAGCAGGTCTGTTGACTTCTCTGAAAGAATCTCTTGTATCCAACCAGACCTCGGTTGGATGGAACCCATAATAAGTTATCTGAATAACGACAAGCTCCCCGAGGACTCGACCGAAGCTAGAAAGATATCAAGTACAGAGCCGCCAAGAATACACTTATCGACAGAATCTTGTATAAAAAAGCATACTTGTGCCCCCTGTTGAGGTGCCTCAAACCTTTCGAAACTAGCTATGTTTTACGAGAGGTGCACGAGGATATATGCGAAGGTCACGTCGATCCTCGGAGCTTAGCTCGCAAGGTCTTGTTGGCCTGGTATTATTGGCCGTCCTTGCACTCTGACGCTAACACCTTGGTACGGGGGTGCTATCAATGTCAAATACATGCGCCATTCCACCCCGAAGACCCGGCTCGGACATGGTCTCTATTCAGAGCCCATGGCCATTTGCTCAGTGGGAAATTGACATTTTGGGCCCACGTCCCAGAGGGAAAGGCAAACTTGAGTTCTTAGTAGTGGCGGTTACCTACTTCACCAAGTGGATCGAGGCTGAGCCCCTGGCCACAATCTCAGGAAAGCAATAGAAAAATTCTTTTGGAAAAGCATTGTTTGCCGATTCGGTATCCCTGCTGTGCTCATTTCTAACACAAGTGGGAAGCAATTTGAGGAGGAGCCTTTCAAGAGCTTCTGCGCTAACCTCGGCATCAAACAGCACTTCACCTCGGTCGCTCATCCACAAGCAAATGGACAGACTGAAGTATGCAACCTAACCCTATTGACGGGGCTCAAGACTCGACTTGAACGAGCCAAGGGTATTTGGGTTGAGGAATTGCCTAGTGTCTTATGGGCATATAGGACCACACCTCGAACGGCTGACGGAAACACTCCATTCAGCTTGACTTATCGATCCGAGACTGTTATCCCCGCGAAGATTGGGCTACCCTCGGCTTGAGTTTACCTTGTGTGCCTTGGAATTCAACGATGAGGCCCTGCGAGCTAACCTGGATCTACTTGAGAAAGAGAGGTTGGATGCATCCATCCGGGAGGTCAAGTACAAGCAGGTCATGGCCAAACACTACAACCCAGGGTCAAACATCGGTATCTGCGGCCCAGAGACTTGGTTATTCACAAATGAATCAAGCCGCTAGAAGGGACTAAGTAAACTTAGACCCAAACTGGGAGGGCTCAATCGTGTAATAGAAGCTCACACTTCAAACTATTACAAGTTGGTCAACATGAGAGGGATCCTGTTCCCAAAATTTGGAACATTATAAATTTGAAGAAATATTATCAAGAAATGTAATGAAAGTCCCTTCTCAGAAAACAAATTCGAGCTGCTCCAACCCTCAGAGATTCGGATCCAGTTCAACACAAAAGGAAATGTTGAAGGCTGAGGCTTTGCGGTCCCCCCTGAAGGGCAGAGGCTCAGTAGCCCCCCCAAGCAAATTCAAGGTGTGCCAACCCTCAGAGGATCAGTTCAAGCATAGAAAACAAATTCGAGCTGCTCCTACCCTTAGAAGTTCGGATCCAGTTCAACATAAATACAAATGTTGTGGGCCGAAACTTAGTTGTCCCCCCCTCAAGGGCAGAGACTTGGTAGTCCCCCAAGCAAAATGAATTTGGGAGGATCCGATCCTCAAAGAGGCTCGATAGCCCTGCTCAAGCAAACCATCGTATTCCTTTGACCCTGGAAGGTCTGATTTAGGTTAAATGGCTAAGGCAAATATAAGGAACTAAGCTTAGTTCTTTTGCCTTAGCTCGGAAGGGTCTAAACAAGGCCTAAGTTCAAAATAAAATGGAGACTTAGATAATTTTTTATGCTGATATTCTTAAGTGTTATAAGCTTGTTATCTGCTTATATCATAAAACTTTTGCTTTGAATGCAGGAATTAAAGAAACTAAAAAATAGGTAAAGGCCAGAAGTAAAGAAAAGTCGAGGCTCTTATCGAGAGGATGAAGTTGTCAAAACTTGAAAATTTCATTGAAAAATCCTAACTATTACATAAAAAGTTCATAACTATTACAACAGAATTATGTTAGCCTGTGCAGTAGAAGTGGAAGGCTCGGCAGAGGAGGTGGAGGCTTGGTTCGCCGGTTTTGGCTCAGCTTCGAGATCTGCACCCTGAATCAGGAGAGTCGCTTCAGAAGTTCCGGGGATCAGTACGGGGTTTTAAATTGAGCTTGTAAGCCATGTAATGACATCCTCGGTTACAGAAACATCATATGCCAACCCCTCGTACAAATCAGGATTCTTCACCAAGTGGTCACAAGCTAGTGTGAACCCCATAGAGAAGACCTTCTTAGTGAACTCCTTCAGCATCTCATCTGTTTCGTCCGAACCCACGAACTAATTTCTTCCTTCAATCCGCAGCTCCACCTCCCGAGAAGCGAACTTCGCCTCGGTCAACTGAGCTTCTTCTTGTACTTGAAGAACCCTCTGCTCTAGATCTGCGATCCTCTTGTCACGATCGCTGACATCTACTTCAAGGGTCTTCTTTTCCAACTCAGCTTGGCGACGCTTGTCCCTCACTTCGGTCAGCTCGGCTTTCCACTCGTCGTACTTCTTGCCTGCCTCAATATTGCATTTCAGCTCATTGGCTTTAACAGCCTCCTTCACTACCTGATCCACGCCAGACTTGGCATGAGCCAACTCCTGCTTCATGGAGTTAATGGTAGAGTTGAAAGAGGACTCGCGCTCAGTAATGGCGGGTAAAATAGTAATAGCCTGTAAAAGAGCAAAGGTGTGAGTTAAAGTATAAGGTGCAAAAAGTTGAAATTTCAAGAAGAATTAGTTAGACTTACGTTCATCAGGCTGACGTGAAACTCGTCCAGCCTCTGTTGGAGTGTAAGCCTCTTTACATAGGCAAAGTCCCCGAGGCAGAGCAACCATCTTTGCCTGCTCACGAGCCACTCTCGGGAATTGAGCCTGGACTTTTATGTCAATCTACAGGGCAGAGATCGGTACTTCCCGAGGTGAGGAGAACTGGAAGAGGATCGACTGACAGTCGACCCCAGGGCAAATCCTGTGACCCTACAGACTTCTTCTCTTCCTCAGGAGTGTAATTTTTATCACCTGAAAAGATATGAGTGTCAGCTCTCAACTAGGAAGGAATAGTGGGAAATAAGGAGGCTCGACAGTCCATACCATACGAGGTGATGAGCTGCTTCTACAGAGGGACATTTCCAGAAGCCGTCCCTGGGGTCCTCACCCATGCCACTGTGGACGGGAGGGCCTCGGGGACGATGATGCAAAGGAGAGGGTCATTGCCGATGAGGGACCCTCCCTGATGGCCAGCAGCCTTCCTTGACCTCTACATAGTAACCCGAGTCAGCTCGGGTTCGGTGAGCCAAAGGGCCAGAGTTACCTCCCCTGTAGGTCTTCAGGGGTGTTTCCGGCCTCGTTCTAGTTCGCGGGTGCTGAAGCTGACGAGGTGGCCTCAGCACTTCCCGAAGACTTGTTGGTGGTAGCGGATGAGAATCTGCTTGTTGATGAAGAGGACTGGTTGGAAGTGCCTGCACCAGTGGCAAGTATGGCAGACACTAGCCCCCTGAGAAATGCTCCGAACCCTGCAGAAGCCAAAAGATCAGTAAAAAAAAAAAAAGAGAAGGTGATGACTTTTGTAGGGTTGTAGCTCGGGAGGATGTCATGGGTAGGGAATAGTCCCGCCTAGGCAAGGATGTTGTTGGATAAGATGGCAGGTTGGTTGTTAAAGTTTATTCTAAGATTGGATTCTATGAGCCTCCATCTGGGGTGAATGGAGTCCGGGAGAGAGACGTCTTTGGTTTTGAGGTTTTCTTCGGCGAAATTCAACGGGCCCCGAGGTATTGGAGGGACGAGGTATCGGATAAAGAAAAATGACTTTTTTCCAATCGTTAATGGATGAAGGGTTACCCAAAGTGAGCTGTTTGCCCGTGGTTCGGGGAGAAATGTAAAAGAATCCCTTCGTAGGGAATAGTTTTAACATCATCCTAAAGGTGTCTAAGGCAAAGGGGATGTTGTGTAATCTGCACAGGAAGGAGAAGCCGGCAATAAGCTGAAGTGCGTTTGAGGTCAGCTAGGATATACTAATATCCCAGTGGTTGGACAGGTGGACGAGGAGTGGTGCTATGTGAAGCCTCAGCCCTACCTAAAGCTGTTCCTGGTAAACTGTTAGGTAACCAGGAGGAGACAGGTGGCCTCGGTCCTCGGGGACAGAGAGTTTGATGTGCACGTTCTTAGGAAAACGGCATCTATCCCTAAGTATTTTGATGTCCTCGAGGGTCAAGAGTGTTTGATATGTCTTGTTTGTGGAGGTTAGGGTGGTCGTTCTAAGGAGGCTCGATAAAGGTAGGTTCGGGGGGAAAGTTTAGCGGCACTGTTGCCAGAAGAGTTTCGTCAGAAGGGTTTAGTAGTCTATCAGTGGTGTCAACGGGGGAAGGAGGGACCAGCGTGCTAATAAGAGAGGTGGGAGTGAACGTACTGGCCATAGTCTTCTATGTGGAAGGCGAGTGAGATTTTTGGGGGACTTCTGGTGGTATCCTTATAGGTGAAGTTGAGTGGCATTCGACAGTCTGCAACGAATGAAATCGGAGGAAGGGGGAGCAGGAGGGTGATGGTGAGGAAGGGAGAATATGTGACATTCTAAGAGAGTAAAGGAGCGAAGGAAGTGATGAGTGAGGGAGGAGTTGAAGGAAAAGAGTAAAAATAAGTTGAAGGAAGGAAGTATAAATGAGTAAGGGAAAGAAAAAGGACTTGGGGAGAATTGGGGTATAAATATCTAATAACTTCTAGAGTATTCAATGAATCTGGGGGGAAAACTGACGGTTTTGAAATGGAAACCGGCTTTTAGGCAGAAAAAATGAGGCGTTGTGGCGTGAAAAATGAGACATTTTGTGGGCGTTACGGCGCAAAAAATGAGGCATTTTCTGTCCAGAATCAGAGCGAATAATGCAGTGCAGTAAATGAAAATTCAGTGCATGGGGACTCAGCAAAAACATCACCCACGAGTTAATGTTGCAGTTACGCCTTGCCGAGGATCCCACGGGTTACTATAGTCTCGGATCAACAAGACAAGTACGAGAGTGCTCCAAGATTCTGCACCTCGGCTCAGTATAACAGGATTGGTTGTCATCGTCCAGGGACTGTGAACAATCATTTTTCGGCTTGGCCCCTACCGCGAAGCTTGGCACCAAGCCGAGGGGACTAGTGATGATGTTAATTAGTGACACAACATTTTTCCTACATTGTTCTGAAGGTGCCTACGTGACAGCCTCATTAAGGGCAATTATGTAATTTAACCTGAGCAGTTGAACTAGTATAGTGACAGTCTCATGCCCACCTCATGTACATCTATAAATAAGGGGATTGGGTGCTAAGAAAAAGAGGTAGCAACTCAGAGAATCAGACACGTACTTTCTACACTAATTCTAATACAAATTCTTCTTAGTTCTTCCACTTTCTCTTTCCTCCTAAAATCTAATTCTAACTTTGTCACCCTACATAGAAGGATGTGCTGTAACCAAAATTTATTGTCATCCCAAACAAAGCCGCAATTGGTATGATACTGCTTTTTCAACGATGTACAATGAGATTCAATAAGTAATTTTTCCTTGAAATCACGTCCTGATAACGTTTACTCTAATATTCTTTCTATTATTTTTTGATATCATTTTCTTAATCCACTATTGTTTTCACAATCAATATTTTTACTTGTTTTTAACTCAACCATTATTTTCACTAATATTTCATCTTAATAACTGTCCAAATATGATTACATCCTTTACCTCGACAAAATTCAGAAATATGCGTCCACATCTACATTAAGTAAAATATTCCAACATTCATGGCTATTATAAGATTAAGTGAAAATAAGATGTATGTAAAAAATATTAAATTTAAAGGTAAAGGGTATAAATCACTCAAAAGACTACAAACAACTTTCATATTATTCTTTTCAAATAATTAATATGCATAGTCACAAAATGCATAGATAATTATTTGACTTAAAACTCTTATATAAAAGTTATATTCCTTGAATGAACTACTCATCTCAGTATGTAATAATCACAAATACTAACACAAGTGTAAACATAAATCAAATACTCATAAGTATTAAAAGCCGTTCCTCTAACAAAGATAAGAAAAAATTTATCTCTAGAAGTTTAATTCAATTTTCAGTCAAGTGAACATTTTGATTTTGAGTTAACCCACTCACTAGGTGTTACCCAATGAAGATTAATTAAAATTTGTTCACTAGAAACCAACCTAATTATATGCCATTGTGCCACCTTAATTGTTCATCAATATTCATATATAAGTGCAGCATTTTAACTTTGCTAAATAAATTGGGACTCACACTGCATGTTTAATCGAACATTATCATTGTGTCAAATTAGGTGAAAGTAAAATTAGATTGTTTGGTAAAGCTCCCAAACCTGAAAGTTGTCCTTTAAATAATCTAAAGGCCACAATGAAGATGCTCGTCTCTCATTCAGATTTTAAAAGTCAGTACATAATTTCGTGGGCATTAAGGGAGTAAATATGCGAAGTACAAAGTACTAATTAGTATATCAATAAGAAATCTTACATCAATGGAATTCTAAAAAATGTAACTAGATCTATGCATCAGTTGAGTGTAATGATGGCAGTTCCTTTTTTAAAAAATTGATATGATGATGAATGTGTCAAAAAAGTCCAAGTCAAAGGTGATAAATCTCATCCTTTCTACATGAATGTATATCTTGGGTCTTTTTATGATAGATGATAGGAACAGTCATCTTATAATATATCTATACTATTATAAAAGTATGAGAAATGTTCATTTCTTATTTAAATATTTTTTCCTTTTTTGATCGACCTAAATTACCAATGAGTAAAAGATGAGTCACTGCATTACTAATGGACACATACATAATTAACTTAGTTTTTATCCCCTCACTAATAATCCAGTATTCTGCTGATAAAAATAAATAAATTTATTGCATAATCATGAAGTGATAATTACTTTTATAGGATCCCACACATCAAAGAAGTATAATGGAAAAATAAGACTTTGCAAGTTGCATCCAAAATGTAAAAGTAATCTTTATTCTTTAGAATACTAATGCAAGAAGAATTCAACTAAGTAATAAAAATATGAGCAACGAGTGTTACAGAGTATCCGCAACCATATATAAGAATGTTTGGGATAGTTTCTTGACTAATAATTCCAAGGGCCTTGGCACTCTTCTTTTCCGGTGGAGATGGGTAGGAGTTTAAGTTGATGGTGAAAATACCACATTTAGAAAGAACTGTAAGTTCTTCTTGAAATTATGTGAAGATTCTCACATCTATGTCAATTTTTATTCAATAGGCAATAGGTTATCTATACAAATACCAATTATATTTTATTTCTTGCAACCTTTATTTAATAAATACCAATTTTGTTTCTTCATTTACATCTAGATGTGTATAAGAGACAGGTTAGATTATGGTTGATATTAATCTTCGGTTCGGTAGAACATGATAGGGGCGTTTATAGTTTGATTTATTTGAATAAATTGATTGAACCCAACAAATTTGATTTGTGATTTTTAGATAACTAGTGTTCAGTTTAAGCAAATAAAAAGCAAACAAGCAAATTGGTTTTATGATTTAGATTTGGTTATTGAAATCAATAACCAAACGACCAAAATTTTAGTTTTATTAGTTTTAGTTTTTACTAAATCATTCCTTATTTCTATTAATTCAAAATTTAAGATATTTTAGCTTTAGGCTTTAGTGTTATTAATAATATTTGATGGTCTTAGCTTTATTATTTTTATATTTAGTTTTCCAATTAAGTATGAAACCAATTCAGATAATCGAATAAATTGAAAACTGAAACTGAAAAAAGAATCCGTTCACCAAACGGCCAAGCAAAAGTTTGATTTGGATATAATTTTGGCTTTTTTTGTATAAAAAACTAGAAAAAATTAAAAAATCTTAAATCGAAAATCGAATAAAGTTTTCTGAAGGAAATTTAATCTTGAATCAACAATCAACTACTAAAATTATACATGATATAAAATAGATATTTAGATAACTATTTTGATCCTGTTACTTTAAAGGTGCAAAATTGCATTAATCTTGCACTAAACAGTCAAGTAGTTAACTCAGAAGATTTAGGGATATTGATAATTGATTCAACTTACAACACTAAACCAACCTATTCAGTATTGCTTCCTTTGCACATTGATTATTGATTAAATCAAGTTTATACAAAACACAACTCCAAATAGAAATGAAACTTTAATATATTCTTTTATAATCTTTCACGTTAGATAATTAGTAGTGTTATAAGCCCTCAATTTTGCCTAAATAAGAAAAAGGTTTAGGTACTCTGGTGTGACATTATTTAGATAGCTTACCATGCTAGTTTGTCAAGAGATTGGGAAAGAACTATTGTAGACTTGTAAAAGTTTAAATTCAAAGTTAATAAAACCATCTAATATAAAGTCTCACCAACATATATAAAGTCTCACCAATATACAACATTCATACAATACATGTTGTGAGATTCAATGTTACCAACATATATAACATTAACATTTCATCTTATAATTAGTAATTATGATGAATAATTTACAAACTTTGTTAGAATAAAGTATTTTACATATAATTATATAAAAAAAATACTAATTATATATTTTATTTATTAGTACAATAACTATTAAATTTAACACATACTAAATCTTAAATTTATTCATTGTTGTTAGTATTACTTTAGATAGTAAATATAATAAGAACTAATAGAAACCAATATTAATAGTTCTTTAGTATTGAATAAAGAATTTTAGTCGTAAATATTCTACCTAGGGTTATGAATTGGAATAACTAGCATAGAATTCTATCACGGATCCATCTGATAACTTATGTCCATAAATGAGATTCAATCCTAAGATGACATCCCCAATTTTAATAAATTCTACCAAAGAAATTCAATTCTATGAAATTCAACAATATAAAGAGACATGAGGATCCATTTTTACGGTACAGTACTCGCATGCAAACTACTTATGAGGGATGATAATAACAAAGTTCCAGTGAAGAATCTCAAAATATAATCACTAAATTGCTAAATATTGTTAATCACTTCCATCGAACCATATGTATTATTTTTCAAAATATTTTTCCACACAATGTATGCAAACATTTTTTTTGCTTCAGGTTGTATGTGCCCTTGTTAGGCATGAATATATATATGAGGATGATCTGCATAGGCGGATTTAGGGCCCTGGGGTCTTTATTTTCATTTTTTTCATGAAAGGCAGATGCTCTCTCAGGCGAGGATCTTGGTAGGCACCAATTCGCATCCAAACATGGGGTAAAATATACAAAAATAGTTTTTTTCCATCTAAATTTTAAAAATTCAACTCAAACTATGAGAAAAGTAAAATAAGAAAATAATTGTTTCGATTTATAAAATGAATCTGTTAGAGATTTAGTATGTCTTAATGCATTGCAGAAATAAAATAAAAACAAACATTATAGAAATATAAAATAGGACCTTGGTAGATAATCTTCAACACCAAAGTTATCTAGGCATCCAATGTACACATTGTATATTGCATTCCATATGGTTTATTCAGGAAATTATGTTTTGAAAACACATGATTAATCAATGTTGAGTGCTCTTAAAAGAATATGAAAATTTGCAAATGTAAAAGAATTTGATAAAACTGTCCCTAACTTACGCTAAAAATTGAACTCTTAAAAGAAAATATCAAATGTTACAATATAGAAAGAACAATATTCTTAAACTAGATAATGCTTTATCAACTCTACCACTAAAAGCATTCTAAGCTAAAAAATAGATTGAAACCCATTTAAAAATCTTACACTGCATCTTTCGAAATTGGTATATCTATGTAGTAGAAATATACATTATGGCATTACAAGAAAAAAGATGAAAACAATGAGAAAAAAAAAATAAAGATAAAATCTACCATCAATAAAAACATAAAAAATGTGACTTTTGAAAAAGAATAGACACTATTTATACAACCAACTTATATGCTTTTTAGAAGCATAAATTGATGCAAAGATCCAAAGATGCAAAAACTCACCAACTTGGTGAATGCATGTGTGGTATTTTTCTTTTCTTTTTATAAATTGAATCATATGAATGTGAAAGAGTCCAAAGTGAATTCGAAATTTGGTATTCTTTCATAATTTTTGCTTTTCGATGTAACGGTCATGAAAAAACTTTTGATCATGGAGTAGTATATTACACTTGTAAATTCAACCAATTTGATCATTACAAAGGATGTTGGCCTGTAATATTTCACTAATAACAAATATGAGTACTTAAATCTGTATTAGAAAAAGAAATAGAAGATCACATTTATTTTATATATTAAATCTCACATAACTATAATAGCAAAATAAGTTTCAATTAAATAAAATTTTGTTTATATTAGTCAAAATTTTAACTAGTTTTAATTTTTATACTTCCTAATTTAATTCACTTTGGACTCTTTCACATTGAGTCTCTTTTACAAATGAAAATATGAATTTAGTTAGTAAGATAATAAAAACATCTAAATTTGTATTAGTTATTATTTTGAAAACATTATCAACTTTTTTATGGCTAATATTGACAATATACAATTATGTCATCTAGGAAATTTAATTTTCAATGTTCTATCATCATCTAATGTGTATTTAATAGAATAACTTTTGTAAATCAAACGAATAATATTCACATATCATATCATCTAGTTTACGAAACTAATTTAGAATCAAGAAATTAAAACTAAATTTAGAACAAAACAAAAATGTGTAGAATTAATAACAAACCTGAAACTTAAAAAGATGCTAGGGTCAAACCCAAATGGTGAGTTGACTAGAGGAGGGGAAGGGTTGAATTAGGTAAGAAGGTAAAAATATCATTTAGCAGATATTGAGTTGATATAGGGTATAGAGGAGAGAGAAAAGGGTTAAAATGTAAAGACCATATTTTTGGATTAAAATTCTAAGGAAAATAAAAGGAATACCCACAAAAAATTGGTATCTTGAAGATACAGGATTTTCTGTCTCACACTCTGTGTCATTTCCTGTCACACTACTTAATGAACTGTTAAGATTAAGTGATGTAATTTTAGTGTATAGTTCATTAGGTGGTGTGATGAGAAGTGGTGTGATAAAGAGTGGCACAGAATATTAGACATAAGATCCTTAACCTATTTAGAATGTTGATATTTTGTGACTTCTTAACTTTTTAAGAAAGTTTTTACTATTCTAACAAGTCAATGAATGAACCAAATAAGAAAATTAAAATTTTAGGAAAAGAAATATCTTTCTAAAGCAGAATTCTTACCAACTAAACGAGACCTAAAGGTATCCTACATAGGACTTTCCTGGCATAGAGATTGGTACAACCTGAACTTGTCTTGCCATCTTCTGAAAATGTTTTTAGGTTCTAGTCAATAAATAATTTCATGAAATACGTGTAGGCATTGGGTAGCCACCTGGAAAAATGGATCCTGTAAAATATGTTATGCTCCCATTTAACAAACCAGAACATGAAGAGGTAATTACAACTGTAACGCACTGTACTAAACGTCATTTACATGAATCGAGGATAATGTTTAATCAAAAGAGAGAATTACAGTGAGAAGGATTCTAGAAGTTGTCAACAGTTGCTTCTTTCCATTTTCCAATTGGATTTTACATTTCAGTCAGGCTTGTAAGGGATGTGAATTATTATGCCCGAGGGAATTACTAGAAGTGCAACCTTAGTTAATAGTGCCAAGTCATTGGAACAGCTTCTGTAAGTAGTTTGTATCCCTCATTCTTTATAAGTGGTAACAACATGATGCAAGTTTGCAAGGGGACGATGCTCTGCGAAAGGGTAGGATCTAGGGCAAATTCTTGTTTTGTCCCTATAATTTCCTTATTACATCGCAATTTCTTACAGGAGGATATGTACATTCATTAAATGACAATTTATCTGACAGGTCTTTGCTTATTACTCTCATCTAGTTAGCTTGTGTTATTTCTAAATGGTCAAGGAATTTCCAGGTTTTACATGGTTTACGAGTATCTTTGGTTTTTGTTACATCAACGGGAAGGGCGTGTTGATCAGTGAGGATTTAGTTATTATTGGGAACACAGTAACAGTTGTTTTCATTAACTTGGCTTACAATGTACCAGGGATAGTTGTGTGTTCCCATGTTGTAATTCTAATGTTGCACAGCATTTAACTTCAATGCACTGAAAATTTCTATAGTATGTACTATGATTGGCAATAGGTTAGGATTAGGGGTATACACTTTGACCTGCACGACCTGAAAAACCTACTGACTCATTCCATTTAAAATCATAAAAGTAAAGTATCCGAATTGGCTTAGTTTTGAGGATTAGATAGCGGGTCGAGTACTAATATCAGTTGATGTAGCACAAATAAACAAACAAACCAACCCTTAATCCTACTAACTAGAGTCCGTTGCATGAATCCTACTATGCCATTGCGCTCTCTCATGGACCATATCCTCCTCAATTCCTAGATGGGCTATATATTTCTTACAAGTTACCCACCAAGTCTTTTTCGGTCTTCCCCTACCCCTTCTATGTTGACTACTCTCTCTAAAATCTACTCGCTCGACAGACACTTCTACTGGTTGTCTTAACACATGACCTAACCACCTTAAGCGTGTTTCTCTCATCTTCTCATCAATAGAAGCTACTCCAATCTTCTCACGAATATGCTCATTGTGTATCTTGTCCATCCTAGTGTACCCACACATCCATCTTAACATTCGCATTTCTGCTACTCTCATTCTTTTACTCATGTGTGTAATTCACTGCTCAACACTCAGACCCATAAAGCATCACTAGCTTAATTGTTGTTGTCTATAGAAATTATCCTTAAGCCGTAAAGGAATTTTGTGGTCGCAGAATATTCCCGATGCCATTCTCCATTTAGTCCAACCCGCTTGTATTTGATGTGTAACATCTCGATCTATATCACCATCACTCTTAAGAATTGATTAGGATTTTTTTTTTTTTTTTGCTATAACTGTAGCGGAAGGACAAAGAGAATTGGTGGCTGTTCATGTGGCTTTGAACAATATTCGGGAACAGTAATTTCTAAAGAAATCCGTAAAGAAGAAGAAGGAATCTCAAAAATCTTAAAGAAGGAAACAAGATAATTAAACAAATAAATAATTGAAATTTTATTTTATCAATCTCTATGTCCAAAAGAATCTACTAACAATGAGTACTTATAAAAGATGTAAATAGCAAAGATTTATAATTCTATTGGGAATAGAATTCACACTATCTATAAGTACTTCCAAATAGATATTAAGTAAGATTTATTAGACTAAAGTTATAACAATAATAATTTGAAGGGTTAAATATACCATTTTAGCCCTCCAAACTATGCAAAAAATCTCAATATGACCCTCAAACTAAAAAATTTTAATTTAACCCTTTAAACTAAAACAAATGTTTCAATGTGATCCTAAAAAAGAACAAGTCTCAATTCGGCCCTCCAAACTAAAAGAAATATTTCAATGCGACAATCAATTGACCATCCAAATTAAAAATTTGTTTTAAAATAGTATGGGTATTTTATTTTGTTATAAGGGATATCTATATACATCTAAAATAAGGTAAAGAGACAGGATTATCTTAGAAAATCAATCCAAAAATACACATTTAGATTTGAAAAGAAATCTTTCCTTTATACCCTAATGTCTTTATCATTTAGATGTGTATAATGAAACTCTTTCAGTATAAACTAACTACAATACAACACTTAGATTTAGTTTAAAAGGTTAATTTTAGATTTCCCCGTTAACATTTAGAAACACTAATTCTAAATACTATTTTCAGTTTGGGGGCTATATTGAAAATTTTTAATTTGGAGGACCAAAATGCCAGTTACGCTAATTTGAAATTAAATTCTAATATAATCAGATAACTAAATAGGACAAATTTCATGTGACAATACAAAAGACCAAATTACCCTTAAGACCTAAATTCAAAACAAATTACTGAAAAGATATTCTAGCTTTAGAACAAATATCTAATCTTTAATGCATGCCTAGTTGAAGGTCGAGGAAAGGCACAAAAATCTTTAATCTTAAATTTTGTTGTTCACTGCATCATTCTCTCCCTATTTGAAAAAATTCAACCTCAACTTTTAAAAAATTGCAGGATAAAAAACTTGAAGGTTTGATTTTCTGTCCATGAGATAGATACATAAGCACTATCAGAACAGACTTTCTCTTTTTCCACTTGAGGTAGAAACAAATAGACTTTGGACTTTAGAATTCAAACACCATGTAACTCTCTAAGGACAAAGTCAATTACAGGAAGGGATAAAATAAAAAATTCCTCATGACTTTGTTCTTGACCCTGCTCCATCGACTTTGATGATATCATAACCTCTTTAATAACTACCTAGACATCTACTTGACTGAAACAATGGTATTCACAAGCCTAATTTTTTGAACTTTCTCTAAAAGACGTGTCTCTTCTGTGTCCACCTTGGGTTCCTCAAGAAACTCATCGCATCCGGTAGCCAATTTTTTATTTTCATGTACTGGTGAACTACTTAATGGTGATCTAGAATCACCAAACAAGTTTTTAGAAATATCAGCTTCTATAAGAAGATTATGAACCAAAATTCTTGCTTTCTTTGTTCTCCAGTACCACGATCTAGTTTGATTCAACAAAATTGTAAAACTGTCTTTTTATTGATATGTTGTTTTCTGGCATTAGTAAAACTCTCACTTTTGATGACAATAAGAAGGCAGATATTCTTCTAAGAGTAAATCATCTCCATCCAAGTATTGTTATATCTTTTATGTCGGAGTACACCACATTTAACCGTACGCCAACACATATAAGCCCTCAATCTAGTTTCATATTTGGCTCTGATACACAACTAATATTGCACAAGATTGGGGATCATATTTGCTACAACGGCAACGTCTCTTATAGAGAATTGGTGGCTATTCAAGTGGTTGTGAATAGTATCTGTGAATAGAACTGTTTGGAGATATCATTAAGAAAGAAGAAGGATCCTCAAAAACTTAAGGAAAAAAGATAACTAGACAAACAAATAACTAAAATTTTATTTAATCAATCTTTATTTTAAAATAATTGACTAACAATGAGTATCTATAAAAGCTATAAATACATAAAATTTATAACTGTATTAGAAATTGAACTCCTACTACCTATTCTATTTAAATAATTAACCAAAAAATTCTAAAACTATTCCTATAACAACAATAATTCGAAATGAATTTCTAATATAATATGATAACTAAATAAGGCATAGTTTCCTGCAACATTATAAAAGACCATATCACTCCTAACCTAAATTCAAAACAAATTACTGAAAGGTCTAACTTTAGAACAAATATTTATATGATCCTCAACAAACGCCTTTTTGAGGTTGAGAAAAGGCACAAAAATATTTATTCTTAAACTTCATTGTTAGGTGCATCATAAGCTGGTCGAGAATTTGCAACTGGGTGGGACTTAACCCGATTCATATATAAAGCAAAGTGTGGTACAAGGCTTTACACAATAATTTTACATATTATAACCTAATATTAATGAATTTTTCTCCTCTCCTCTCCTTCATAGTTACATAAATATTTATGTAAGTTTGGTTAAATTTTTATTTTTAATTTTTTTTAAAATTCAAAATTATCACAAATAGATCCGGTTGAGTACCCGGTTATCGAATCATTTTTAGTAGGTACTCCAATGAACGTGTAGCCTCTGTACATTGACCAAGTAGTGGATCAATTTTTCCTGATTCAGTGTAACCGGGTCAAGTCAATTAATTGTCAAATGGACTGGGTTAGTTAGGATAAATCTACGTACAAGACTGTTTATTACACAACAAACAAATAGATCTTGAAAGAATTGGAGAATGAACAGAAAGCAATCTAATATTATTAGGCCCCTTCTTTAAGTTAGGTGTCTAACGATTGCCTTGGGCACTCCTTAAGGACTTATGTATTTTCTTAGCTTCATTTGATTTGTCGCTCTACAAAATTTATTTTGTGCAAAATAATTGAGAAAATGGTTAATTTCACTTTACTCCTAATATTTAAAGTCACTATCATTTTAGTGTCTAACGTTATTTTTTATGCACTTAAAGCCTTTAGTTAAATTTAACTCTACATAAAAGACTCTTTTTGAAAAAAATACCTTTATAACTTTGTTTAAATTATCTAGATATTTTTCTAAATATTCAAAATCTCTTTTTTATATAACTTACTTTTTCCATTTTATATTATTTTGTTGACATGATTCGACAATTTTTCACTTTTCATCACTGTCTTTAAATTCATCAAACTCTGTTTATGGAAAGAAAATAAGATATTTTGTGTGTCATGGCAAATTTATCCACACATCGATATTTGAGGGTAAAAATGTCATTTTGGCCAAAAATAAATACCAAGATTTGACCGTAAATTTAAAGACTTTAATGCCTAAAAAATAATATTAGACATTAAAATGATAGTGTTTCTAAATGTTAACGGGGAAAACTAAAATTAACCCTTTAAAAAAGTAATAAAGTATTAAGTAAAATTTTTCCAACTTTAACCTTAGCATAAAAATCGATGTATATTACTCTTTTCATGAGCTATCTCTTTCTCTTTTTTTTTTCCCTCTCTTTTGTTACCGTGATCAAACAGTTGTAGTTTTAGAGCAAAATTCATGCACATTCCATAACAGTATTTTGGTATGACCAAAATTCTTATACTCTAATTTTATCATTAATAAAATTGGGAGTGAAGCTCCCTACCAATATACAGGTAATTACTCAAAAAAATGAAATAAAATAGTTTTAGAGCAACATCTTTAATATTCTTTAATGTTTTTTTTCAAAATCTATTAAAGTAGTAGTAATTCGTATAATAAGTAGTCGCGTACTTATTAATTACATGTTAATGTATGATGATTTTTTAAGTATTTTCATAAAGGGTGTTCTAGTCACACTGAACATTTTTTTTTTTTTTCTAAAATTGAGATATTTTAATAAGTTTCTTAATCTTTCTATATACCAAACTAAAACAACAAATAAAATGATACAGAATGATATATTATTTTTTGCAAAAATAAAAATAAATTGAAAATGTGAATAAATGAAATATAACAAAGTATCACTGAGTTATTCCATTTCTTGGTATCAGTCTCTTATAAACTAGTCTAGATGTGTATATTCATTACAAAATGAAAAATTTGTTATAAAACTTAAACAAAATATATGAAGTTAGCAAAGAAAGGAAAAGAAGAATATATGCAAGAATAGATATTTTGTTATTTTATTTCTCATGTAGTATATATATTTATAATAGTATAATGATCCGTAAGTTATGTGATACAAATAATGCAACTTGTATTTACACTTTTTAGATATTTTGATGTAGATAGACTTTTATTGCAACTTATACTCAAATTCAAATACATGGATAGACTTCCACTAAATATAGAATTTGTAACACATATCCTTGGATACTATTAACTAAACTATGTGTCTCGTTAAAACCTTACTAGGAAAATCTAGTTAGACAAAACATCGAGTGAAGGAAAAAGAGTAAACAATATTTGTGGTACACTTTTACATTTTGCCTCATTAAAAACCTTGCTTGGAAAATTTAATGGGACAAAGCCATGGTCAAAGAAAATGAGTATAGTGTGTACTATTACTCCATCTCATGAAAACATCACATGATATCCTTGAAAAGACGCATTCCAATATTGTAAACTAACTTCTCAAATATTGATGTTGGTAGTGCCTTTTTGAATAAATCAGCTAGATTATCGCATGAATAAAATTTGCTGGATATCAATATCACCATTCTTCTGAACATAATGAGTGTAGAAAAATTTTGGAGAAATATCCTTCGTTTTATCTCCCTTGACATAATTTCCCTTCAACTAAGCTATGTATGCTAGCATTGTCTTCATATAAGATTGTCAATAGCTTCTCTTCTAATATTAAATCACATTTCTTGTCCACCTAATGTTGGGAAAACACTTTCATCAAAATGATAATAAAAAATCCTACTGTAAATAAGTACCCCTGTTAATATTTCAAAATATTTAATCATAAAGGGGACTAATACTCAACTATATCATATATTCTCAACTTTTTTTGAGGACCCATCTTAGTGCGTTATAGTGGATCAATTGGATTAATTCCACACAATAAAAAATTCTTTAAAAAAAACAAATTAGGCTCCTAACCGAAAAGAAATTATAACGGGGAGAATTTAAATTAACTTGTTGCCCTGATGCATATGAGTGTTGCTGCATGCATCATGGTTCCCTTATATATAAGTAGATAATTTTGTTCTCGTAAGTAATGGTTTACATATTAATTGGGAGGTGTTTTATTAATAGTTATGCTATACCATTTTGGGTATGAATATGTATTTCAGGATGTTCAATTGTTATATGAACAGTTGACATATAATATGATGAGATCTTTGAGATATAAATTCATCATCATTATCATGACAAATTTTCTTGATTGCATAATTTAGAAATTGTACTCTTAATCGAAGTATTTGATCTAGAAATCTCAAAAACTCCACATTGGGATTTGAAAATAAGCACATATTTGATCATCTAGTAGATGCATATAACAAAATTATAAAATATCTAGATGTTCCACAACATAGGTGATTGGGTCTACATATATATCACACTGAATTTGTTACAGAAGTGCAAGGGATTCAATCTATATTTTAGTCATTACATCATACGAATCAAACGAAAAGTAAGAAAATTTATTTGGTGATACTATTTTTTTGATATAAAAATACTCAATATTTAGAAAATAACAATTTTGGTCCCAAACTATGGTAGTGTTCAAAACTGGACCCCAATCTATGCAAAATTGCAGTTTCGGTCCGCAAACTATCAATTATACATGAAAATAGGACAAAGGACAAAATAATCCAAATACCTAACAGTTTTGGTCATATGCGGTGCATACGGCCGTTAACTTTAAAAAGATGTTATCAAATTTCGTCAATTGTGTGTAAAATTGGTCCCCAATTTTTGTGAATTTTAACCAAATAGGTCCTCATTCTAGGACCGGTGAATCGAATTGATGAACCTTCCGAACTTTCTCTTATCCAGGGTGCTGAAACACTATTAATAGTAGGCAATCGGATCGTAATCACTCTAGAAATAAAAGTCTGGACATTGCAGGATGGATGTAGACCCATCGGGCAAGGATAATCATTTATGTCCTTAATTGGATGTGCGAGGAATTGCCCCATTGAGTAATGCATAATGGGCTATTCCCCGAAAATGCCTGGCATATTATAAATAAGTTAAACAAATGCCATTCAACCCATATATTAACCATTAGAACAAATGACCTAAAAGGTCATCCAACTATACTCTGGTTGTCATTTTAGTCACAACCATTTGTATGGCCAAAGTGGTCACCTAACTTCTAAAAGTACATCAATGTGGTCATTTCGTCTATTTTTTCGTTAAATGCTCTGTTTGATTAGTCACGTGAACTTCACATGACTTTCATAAAAGGTAAAACTGTCAAATAACAATGAAAAACTTTCCTTCCACTCTCTTTCCCCTTCCGCTTCCTCAACCCTAATACCACCTTTCTATAACTTCCCCTCTCCTTTCCTTTTTCACCCTTGCCACCTATACATATCCCTACCGAAGCCATTTATCTCAACCGATAACGAAGAGTCCAAATCCACCATCGATACCCCTAGAATTGAAGATTATAAATGAAGAGAGGAACAAAAGTCTAGGTAACAATTGCAATTCCAACAGTCATAAATGGAGTGGAGATAACAAGCTACCTCTTTAGTGCTGGTTCAATTTCCTTGATAACCTTGATCTCAAAGAAGTTAGTTGCAAAAAGGGTTGTAATTGATTCCAAAAAAGGAATATGAAGCCACAATGATGGTTGTGCAGGATGATTCTGCATATCAACCAAAAAGATCAAAACCCATCCCAACAATATCCTTAAAATTATTTCCAATACTGTCGGCAATCACTTCTGGATTTTAGGGATCATCTTCTTAAATGTTCCTTGCAAATTTTCTTACAAGGTCAGCACCAATGACGATGACATTATGGTCATTATTGCCTTCTTCTTCTTCAATCAAGGAATCATTATATTCATTATTGTGATTGTTGCTCATCACATTGCGCTTATACGATAGCTTCATGTTTGAGACGAGTACCCATTAGATTAGTGAGAAGATTTTTTCAAAGGCAACGCACACTGGAATAACGATGCTCTCTGTTGCTAGGTTTGGCAACAAAAGTATCTTTTCTTTGCCTGAACCTTAGACAACTCGTCAGAACTATACGGTTGAAAAATTAACAAAATAAGAAAAGTAATAGAGAAATCAGAAAGAAGAGTTGGAGACGAAGTGAGGCACAGATACTGTTATCGTGAGGGAAAGGGAAGTTATCAGGTAGTGGTGGTATGGTTGAGGAAGAGGAAAGGAAGAGGAGTGGAAGGGATTACGATTTCTTAATAGTTCTACCCCCTTACAAAAGTCACATGAAGATCATATGACTAATCATATGGAGCATTTAACGGAAAAATAGACGTAATGACCACATTGACACATCTTTAGAAGTTAAGTGATCACTTTGGCCACGCAAATATTTCAGTGACTAAAATGACAACCGAAGTATAGTTGGATGACCTTTTAAGTAGTTTGCTCTAAACATTACAACAATAACCTAATATAATTCAAAAATTAATAATACCCAAAAAATGAACCAGAAGGCATTTTAGAATCTACTATAATTGGTCACCCAAGACTAATTCTGCGGTAAACGAGGTATTTTTCAACTTGTTTTCCCGGATGGCAAGGATTCTTGAAAACCACCTCTCAAAGAAGCCATCCAGCATTACTACTCTTGAATTTCTCTTGTTTTTTACACCTTCCTTCTACCATAAGTTCCAATTTCTTTGTTTTATGTCATTTTTTATGATAAAAATTGATTAATTCCTTTTATTTTAAGCACTCGTAGAAGAATTTAATTGAGACCTTCATACAAAGACTGTATCTTGGTAGCAGCTATCTTTTTTAACACAAAGTGCTTATATTGGTTGTGAATGTGATTTGTGAATTAAGTTAACAAAGTTTGCAACCCAGTTCTCTATTGAGAAGTAGCTCTTATTTTGCTCAATTGATATCCATTGTACTAGTCTATTATATAGTCGTTTACCTCTTTTTCATTTCCTTTATCTTTTTAAATTTTTTTAAAATTAAAAAAACTCAAAAAGCGAACTACGAAAGCATTTTTATTAAGATGTTGTTGTTGTACTATTTAATATATGGATTAAATGGTGTTTATTAAATTCATTGATAAATTTGGTAAACTATCCCAAAATGGGGACCTATTTAGCTAAAATCTATAAAGATTGGGAACCAAATTCTTATACAACTACATGAATTTTGACAAAACCTTTTAGAGTTAACATCCTTGTGCACCACACATGACCAAAACTGTTAGGGTTTTGGACTTTTTTGTCATTTATCGTATTTTCGTGCATAATTGATAGTTTCGGGACTAAAATCACAATTTTACGTAGATTGGGGACTGGTTTTGAGCACTACCCATATTTGGGGACCATAACTACAAATCTCCCTCAATATTTTTCTCATTTACCATCTGAATATGATATCTATTTGGGCAAGTACCCTTGAAATTTAAAATATATTTGTCTCAGACTCCTTGGATAATAATGTAATGACTCTTCCGGACCATCAATTAATTTAGTACTACCCGATATTGCTTGTGTTAACATTGGCATTACTTCTATTAAATGAGAAAAATATTTATTATTTTTGAAGTGTGGTTTGTATTGTTGCACTGTCAGCGAGATATATATCATCAGATCTTGTATGCATTTAGATGTATATTCATATGTTTTTTTTCAAATATGGTAAACATAATTACATAGTAATAAAAGATAACAAATTAATACAAACGAATAAGACATACAAAATTTTAAAACTAAAATCAAGATATGGGAAATAAAATATCACAACATTTTCTTTCTTAGATATTTTCACCACCAACTAAACAATCAGTACTTCTTTCTAGGGAATAAATCATCAAGTACTATGACCATGGTCGAAATCATTGAAACAAAATTTGTTTCTATAACTTTGGCGTTCGACCGGTATATGACCAATGAATTTTCATGCCACAATGATAATATTCATTTTTCAATATTTTCTAGTGAGATTATTTTGGTAACTATTCTCCTTCCCTTTTTTTATTCTTTAGGATTAATTACCACTTCTAGTGGTATGGGTAACTATTACGGCCTCATTCACGGCCACCGTAACGTACATGAACATAAGCATAATCATATTAATAATTGTTATACATAACTATAGTCACTTCAAGGAATGAAGCAGATCCATTCATGATTGCACTCATATCAGGGAATGGAGCATATGTTGGCATGATTGCATTCATTTTAAGGAATGGAATGGATCCAAATATGATTGCATTTAGTTTTTTAGAGTCTTGTGCAAATTCTCTCTCAGTTAGTCAGAGTCTCATACTGATAATATGTTATAAAAGTTAAACAAAATATATGAAGTTGGGAAAGAAAGGCGAAGAAGAAAATATAGAGACCAAATATTCTATTATTGTTCATGTCTTAATGTATTTATAAGAGCATAATGATCCACAAGTCATGTGATGTAAATAAAACGACTTAAATGTAGATAGTCTTTCACTGCGACTTATCAAAATTTAAATAAATGGATAGACATCCACTAGATATAGAATTTTGTAATAAAATCCTTATTAATTTGCCTTTTCATTTCCAAATTATTTGCTTTTCATATACTATGATGCACAAAAAAAATTCAGGAAAATTAATAATTTCACCCCCTCACCATTTTCTAAACTTCGAAAAAGGCACACATTTGCATCACAAGACAAATCTTAACTTTGTGAAGTTCAAAGGGAACAAAAAATTTTGTTGCATGTAATGGTTTTGTAGTTAAATTTGAATTTTTCAAAAAAAATACCACACTAGAAATCAAACAATCACTAGTACAAACAAACACCACACTTGGAGACCATATTTGAAAAGTTAAAATGGTAACTTAATTACCCATAATATTTTTAATTTTCTTTTATCCAGAAAAAAGCACCAAAGAGTTAGGACCAATGGTGGCACAGCTTGTAATGAGAAAACGCATTATCCCACATTGCAAAACAAAGGAGAAGGCATAAGACATAGATATTTAAATACATCTCGAAGCAACCGTAAAACATACTTACCTGGACGGGGTTAACGGCTGATCAAGAAAGCCCATGGCCTGGTCTGGTGATCTCCACTATACTTTGGGAGGGGGGTGTCCGTCTAAGGTTAGCTCAAGTAGTTGTGCTTATGTCATAATTTGTCATAGTGGAGACCTGCGATCGCATGGCCCCTTCCCAATTCTAATGTCTTAAATATTTATATTCTACTCATGGATTAAGGCGTTATTTATATTCGAGTTGTGGACTTAAGGCCTTCAGATGTTAAATATGGGCTATTATATTTAACTATGGTTATTCACAAGATTGTCAATTAGGTTTTATGAGTCGACTTTGCAGAGCTCATCACACAAATTTATTTGGATTTCAGACTTTAATTGAGTTGGCCCAAACACAAAAATGTACAGCTCATACTTGAAAACACTAGGAAACTAGAATTATATGTATCCTAAATTTCATGGTTTTCCAACTTGTTTCGACTATTCTTAGTGTTTTATTGTGTGCTTTCATCTATTTTTTACTTTTATGTGTTTAGAATGTGTTAGTATTTATTTATTAAGTATTTTAGTACTTATTTAGGTGTTAATTATCTTACTTTATTAGGTTCTTATATTTAGAGTTTATGTCGTGTCTCTGATTTTCATTCATCTTTGTTTATCTTTAGTTTTTGGTCTCTTTTTTGAGTCTTTTATGTTGATGTTTTGAAGTTATTTTAAGTGTTTATAATATCTAATAATGTTTCCCTATGTGTTAGGGTTTGGTAAGAGATAACAGTGTATCAATTTGATGTCTGACGGGAATTTTAGAGGCAAAATGGCAAAGTTGCATAGAGCTATCTGGAGAGCTCACCATAGGCAAGCTTCCTAGGCTACGGAAAGCTCTAGCAGAGGGTATCTTGCCACAAGCGAGCTTCTAGCTTGCCGATGGGGAGGGGGAACCCGAGAGGCGTGATTTTGGCCTATTTTGAGCCCTTTTTTGGGTAATTGTGTCCTTTCATCCCCAACACCTAGCCCTACTATAAATATCAATATGGTAGGAGGAGCATCCCTAAGCTGATTTCCTCTACCAAACCCTTGGTTTTATTCTTCTGTTCTTCCTCCCCACTTGGGGAGGAAATTTAGATTTCTTCCTCCATTATTGATATATTAGCTTTCTTCCAAGTATGTAAGTTTGTTCTACTACTTTGTAAGACTTTATCTATGTTTAATCCACTTCTTTTATGCATTTATTACATGTTTGTTTAATATTTCTTGTCGTCATTTGTTGCTTTCATCTGCCTAACTTTTAATGCTTTTAATTTCTTGCACTAGTTTTCTATAATTAATTTTAGTTCATTTAATTACTTTCCCATGCTTTTATTTGCTTTAATGTCTTTAAATATGTTCTAATTTAGCATGGGTTGGGTTTAGTGAGGTAGCCAATTTTAAATGGGCAGAGATTAATAAGTTGATTAGGTATTAAAATGGACTAATTTGACAATATTAATATGATTAATAATTATGTTCATTGTATCTTATGTCTAATTCATGAGGGTTAATTGAGGGGATATGACAGTATTGAACCCACATCATAGACTTAGATTAATGTTGGATTAGGGATAGAATTAGATCTTAGTGGATTGATTCACCTAGTTGGTTGTCAGAATTCCATGGGTAGTTAATAAAGGTGGTTAGCTTAAGTAGGAGGGATCTACACTTAGGTTAACTAAATTGATAAACTTAATTGTCGAGATATTGGGATTAGGTTACATTTGGGAATCAACCTTTAATTTGGAACATAGGATCACTTGATTGACCAAATTAACCAAAACTCAAAAAATTAGTTAGCATAAATACTAATTTCCTCTTTTTTATCATTTCTTAGTTTTAAATATAGTTTAGTTAAAATCATTTCTTCAGCAAACCTTTCAAATTCCAAGTAAATAATCGGTACTTGAACACCATTCCTCATGAGAACGATCCCTACTTTAACTAGCTGCTATTTGACTCCCGTATACTTTTCGGTTGTCATCTAGTTAAAGTTAGTATATTTATGCATTTTTATTATAACTAGATATATATTATCTTTTTGAATTGATAAGTTTTTGACGTTGTTGCTAGGGAATGGTTATCAATATTCATACAATTTGGTTAGAATACTAGTTTGAAGTTTATTTATCTTCTGTAGTTGTTTTACCTACTTAGAAACCCAAAAATATTTTTCATTTTTTTGTATAGTTATATACATCTTATTTTCAAAATCCAAAAAGATTTTCTATTTTGTTAGTTGAATTGTCTTATTTTGAAAAATTCAAAAAGATTTTTAGTTGATGGATAATTTAGATTAGTTAGTACTTTAAACTTTCTAATCTTTTCTTGTTTGTGTTGTTTTAGTCTTGTTCTTGTTTTTATTGTTTTTAGTTTCAATTTATCAAGAAAATTCATGGAGTTAATTAGAATGATTCATAACAAGGAAATTACCATTGTTATGGTAATGGAGGTAAGACCAATGAGCATGTTCCTTGTGGTTACTCCTCCTACCCTTATGATTTTTACCAAATGAGATGGTCTAACCATCCAAATTCTCTTTTCAAGCAATCAAGATTATCCATACCTTTTTTCTACTCCTATAGAGCCTACATATGATCAATTGGAGTTCCAAACTCTAGGGAATTCCTAAGAGTACCATGGTTTGGAATACAACCAACTACCACCAACAGGAGGAAAGGAGAATGCATATTTGGAGACATTGATGATGGCCATCATTTAGCAATCAAATAGCTATCTACAACGCTTGCAAACTCAATTAAATAAAATAGCACAAAAGGTGTTGGGAACTACACAAGACTTTCATGAACCCACCGAACACAACAGAGAGTTGTGGTGAAGTCAACCAAAATTGACCTACACCGATCAACAAATACAAGTTTGGGGGGGTATAGCCATCATGGAGGATCAATTGAGTTGGTAGGTTGTGAATATGCTCAAGTCAACTACGACGAATCCTTTGGAGCACACTTCATAACAATCGGGGACTCCTTACACCATGAGGGATGCTATACAACCCAAGATGACAAGGAAAAATGAGAAAAATTCTTAGAGAGGGAAATTAGAGTGGATGATAATGATCTTCATGGTGAATCAAACTAGTTCTATGAAGAGAATACAAGACCTAATTTTAAGAAACTCAAAAGGGTGTTGGGTTGGGAAGACTAAGATGCTCCAACACTTCCATTAAAGATGAAGAAGACAATGGGCACCTTGAAGACATTGTGATATGGTTGAGTCATTGAATATGTGCAATAAAGAAGAAACACACAAATGCTCCAATCTCATGACCATCATGTACAACGAAGTGCTCTATGGAGTGTTTGTTGAAAAATATTCGGTTCAAGGAGTAGGAGAAGAGGGGTACTTTTTAAAAGGGACTAAGTAAATTTCAACTACATATGCCGAAATTTAACACATCCTTGGGGACTTCGGAAGAGCTAAGCAATGGTGCAAGTTCACCAAAGATTTCAACATTCTTGGCAAGCCTTCGTGGTATTACTAATAATGAAGTATTTTCTTCACTCTTTCTTTTATGATGCTTTGTTTAATTTAAATGCTTTAGTTTCACGACTCTCTTAAGACTTGGTAGGTTAATAAGGCATCTAGTCTTGTGTTAGCTCAGTTTATGTTTTAGAAAATGAAATGACTTTTGGATATTCTTCGCTAAATATTGTTAGTTGATAACAATTTGGTCATTGATGATTATGATGATGGCAATGTAGTCATACTTGTGAATGGTGATTGTTATGTGAATTGGTTGATGAACTTGGACTTGGATTTTACCTTTTATTTGTGGACATTCTCGTTGTTGATCCACTTTAATTGCTAAGTGTTTTGAGTTTATTTTTGAGAAAATCATGTGAATACTTGATGTGTTTCGGGAATAGACTTTGTTGTTTAATAAATATCTAAACAAATTATGTTATGAAGATTTTTCTAGTTTGGATTAAACATAGATATAGGTAACTCTAGTGTGTTGTGTTTAAACCCGTTATTCTTACATACCTTTTCTTTTTCTTTAAATATTTAACCATGTAAAGTCTTAAAGACATCTATTCTTAGTATTAGCAATGAACAATGCTATTATGAAAAAGAATAGATAACTTCTAAGACTTATGTGTTTAAACCCCGTTACCCTTATGTATGTTTTCTTTTTCTTTAATTGTTTGAATCATGTGAGTCCCAATGACCCCTTCATAGTGTAGCATTGTTGATTGAAAAAGAATAGACAACCTCTAAGACTTATGCATTTAACCATATTTACATTTATATGATTTACTTGAAATTGCTCACTCCTTAGTTTTATATGGTGTTATGTTTATGGTTAATGAAATCCGAGAAGGCTGGTTAAACTATTGTTTTGAGTTGAATTTGTTCTTAGTTGATTGCATTCGCATTCACTTTGAAGTATTATATTAGCTGATTGCATTCACATTCACATTCACATTCGCACTGGACGCCAGTATAACTTCATGAAGCTGGTCGCTCAGGTGTTACCAAGGAGAAATTAGTATAAGATCCATCAAAGCATGTCCTTATAACCCTCAACAAATTCTCAAGCAATAGATCAAGAGGTTGTCCAGCCCATGGGTGAGATGGTAGTAGTGGAGGAAGAAACGCCAAAGTTAGTGGAAGAACTAACTGATTCCCCACAAAATTTGGGAATTCAGTCCCCAAATCCCTTGCAAAATGAAGTTCTCAAATTGAATTTGAAAGTAATAGCCAGTCCATATAAAATCTGTCTCTTATACACAATGATGTGTATAAGAAGCAGGTTATCAAATGGAAAGAAGCAATCGTTGACAACTTCTAGAATCCTTCTCACCGTAATTCTCTCTTTATTTAAAACTAAGAAATGATTCATGTAAATGACGTTCAGTATAGTGCGTTACAGTTGTAATTACCTCTTCATGTTCTGGTTTGTTAAATGGGAGCATAACAAATTTTACAGGATACATTTTTCTAGGTGGCTACCCAATGCCTACACGTATTTCATGAAATTATTTATCGACTAGAACCTAAAAACATTTTCACAAGATGGCAAGACAAGTTCAGTAGGTCTCGTTTAGTTGGTAAGAATTCTACTTTAGAAAGATATTTCTTTTCCTAAAATTTTAATTTTCTTATTTGGTTCATTCATTGACTTGTTAGGATAGTAAAAACTTTCTTAAAAAGTTAAGAAGTCGCAAAATATCAACATTCTAAATAATGTTAAGGATTATTTTATCATGATATTCTGTGCCACTCTTTATCACACCACTTCTCATCACACCACCTAATGAATAATCAAGATTACTCCACTAAAATTACATCGCTTAATCTTAACAGTTTATTAAGTAGTGTGACAGGAAATGACACAGAGTGTGAGACAGAAAATCCTGTACCTTCAAGCTACCAGTTTTTTGTGGGTATTCCTTTTATTTTCCTTAGAATTTTAATCCAAAAATACGGTCATTACATTTTAACCCTTTTCTCTCTCCTCTATACCCTACATCAACTCAATATCTGCTAAAATGATATTTTTACCTTCTTACCTAATTCAACCCTTCCCCTCCTCTAGTCTCCATCACCATTTGGGTATGACCCTAGCATCTTTTTAAGTTTCAGGTTAGTAATGGTCTAGAAGAATTGTTAATAAAATGCCTCTAGTCAATAGTTAGACCATTACTTATGAAAATAAAATTATCAATTTATGTATAAGGACATGCTATATTGCATATAACAGCACTTATACACTTCAAGCCAACAACTTGTCTTAACTTCTTCCTATTACAATAGGTTTTTGTTCAGGAGTCTAATTTTCCCGTTTAAAAATTTTTGGTTGTGCGGTATATGTTTCATCTGCTTCACCATAATGTACAAAGGTGGGTTATAAAAGAAATTATATATAAGTCACCCTCTTTGATTAAATATCTTTAAATATTAACAAGTGACTTATTTACGGCACGATTTACCGATTATCATGAAAATATTTTCCCAACATTGGGGGAAGAAAATAAGCAGCTGGATAGAAAAATTGACCTGAATGAATTATCACATTTTGATCCTCGTACAAAGCAATGTGAAATACTTCCGAAGTTCAATAATTAATTCATTTGCAAATATTAATAATCTACTACCAGATTGATTTACTGATTTAAGGTAAGTAATAAAATCTCATATACCATCTGAAATACTCCAATTAGTGTCCTAGTAGGACAATCTATCAGTGCAAATGATAATTAGCTCAGCATAAGGTGTGGTTGACCAATCAGTTCTAAATGATAAATATCCCCGTAAAAAAAATTGGCAAATATTAAAGATGGTTATACAATGGAGACAAGTGTTTTTGAAGAAGCCCTAGACATAACTAATCATAGAAACTCTAGAAGTGGATCAAGTACTTGAATCTAATGAAAATAAAGAGATCTTGATAAGTTATGTCACTACTAAAAAAGATGGAACTAAAAAGGTATTAATGACAACAATATTATTATTTATAATATCAACTATTTTTTTGAACAGGAAACGAGAATCTTGAGTATATGTGTATCGAAAAACATTGACACAGAGATGAAGGGCCAAAATAGAAAAACACAATACAAGTAAAACTAAATTCACATTAAAAATGTGAAGATTTTGGACTTACAGTCCAAACTCGTAACTGATAGAATTTAGGGTATAAATAGATATTTGTGCAAAAATAAAATGAGAAATGTGCTATATAAATCACATCTTATTGAACAAGATTTTTTGCGAAGATCCAACATTAATTATGAAGAGACATATTGTCTTCTGGTGGATACAATCACCTTTAAATATCTAATTTGTATGGCAGTTCATGAAAAATTTTGAAATGTGTCTAATTGATGTTGAGCCTATTTCGTATAGCTCATTGTTATCGATATCTATGTGAAATGTTTAATGAATTTATCATATCACATACTAGCATATAAAGTTTCACATAGATCTTTTTTAAAAAATGAGCTATACGAAATAGGCATGTGCTTATACACATCTAGATGTGTATAAGAGACATTATCGCCTATGGTATAACTACCTCAATGAACATCTTCTGAATGAGAGTTATAAAAATGATTTAATTGCCTATGTAGTTTCATAATAGGAACAAAATCAGAGTATGTGATAAATACTGTATATATTGATAACATAAATATTGTTGAAACACCTGAAGAGTTTCAAAAGATAATGAATTGATATAAAAGATCTTGGTATAGTCCTACAATTCAAGTGTCAATCAACTTTTATTGAAAAAATAGAGTGATTTTATATGGATAGAATAATCCATTAAATATCCCAATTATTGTAATATCACTTGATGTTAAGAAAGATAATTTTTTATCCTCGATAGAATGATGAAGAATTTATTTTTCCGAAAGTACCATATCTCAGTTCTATAAGAGAATTCATATATATATATTGCTAATAATACATGGCCTAATATTAACGTGTGCTGTAAGTTTGTTAGCAAGATTTAGTTTTTATCCGATAGGAAGATATTAGAGTGACATTAAACATATAATTTGATATCTGGACTATTGATATTAGTCTATTCAAATCAAAATTAGTTGACTACGTAAATGTTTGACATTTATCTAATCCAACATAACTAGCTCGATCTCAATCGAGTTATTTGGATATGGAGAAATTGTTATATCATGACATTCAACAAAATGAAATTTAGTCACTACTTCTTATAATCATGCTAAAATAATCGTAACACATTAAGCAAGTAGTGAATATGTTTGGTTAAGGTCATTAACCCAACATATGTATAAGAGACAATTTAACATTAGTGTGAAATACACATCTAAATAACTTGAAAGAGTGTGAAGGCATTGCTCTTAAATGAAATTTATATCAAAGGAAACAAAATAAAATATATTTCCCCAAAAATTTTCTTCAATCATGATCTTCATATTGATATCCACCAAATTCGCTTGTGTGATAATCTAGCAGATTTGTTCAAAAATAGCACTGCCAACTGTAACATTTGAGAAGCTAGTTTGCAATATTGGGATGCGTCTTCTCAAAGATATCAAGTGATTATGAGGGGGAATAAAAGTACACACTGTACTCTTTTTCCCTTGGCTATGGTTTTGTCCCAATGCATCCTTTCCTAGCAAGGTTTTTAATGAGGCAGTATGCAAAAGTGTACTATACACACTGAATACGCACAGTAAGTCTTTTTCCTTTTATTATGATTTTCCCACTGGATTTTCTTGATAATGGTTTTTAATGAGGCAATAATTCATCACGTATTTTATACAAAAAAAAATGATGTACTCTTTTTTCTTCACTAGTGTTTTTTCTAAGGGCAAAAGACCCTATTGCGCCTTGAACTTTCAACTTTGCAAAGTTTTCGTCATTGTACTATTAAAAGTATCAAATTACCCTTTCAACTTTTTAAAGTGTATACTTTTGGTCATTCTATCAAAAATCACCATTAAACATAACTAAGTGAGGGATAAATTTCTCTCTTCTAGTCGCTCCTCCCGCCTCCTCATAATCCTCAACACCACTACCATTATCCCACTAGCACCACTACCATTATCTCATTGTAAATTCCTCAATTTCATATCCACCAAGATCCTTCTAAAAAATCATCTCCAAAAATGCCTGCATCAAGCCAATTTCAACTATATCACCCGATCGAATTGAATCTAAGAGAAAAAGGAATCTTAATGAAGAAAAAAATGTGGGTTGTGGGAAATATAGGGATTTGAAGGTTGGGAAGAAAAGAGTTTACTATAGAAAAGTAATTTATGATGGGGTGAGTTTGCTGTAGGAGATTATTTTTACGTAAAGAGAAAGAGGATGCTAAATCAGATAACAAGTACCCTAAAGTAGAAGAGTGTGTGGTATGCTTTAAGGCTGGGAGGGCTGTGATGATTGAGCGGTGATGAATGATAAGGGGAATACATTTGATATGTGAGGATAACCTTTGGTTGATATTTCCAGAAGGGGATTGGATTTGTGGGTTCTGCGAGGTAATAGAATTGGAAAAAAATGTTAAATTACCTGTGCCACCTACTGGAGAAAAGATGGCTAGGATTGCAAAAGAGAAGTTGTGATAAACATGTAAATACCGTATATTTTATGTATCGTTTATCTCATTTTTAGTGATGTCAAGATCATAAGCAAGAATTGAGTAATTATGAGTTAAAATGGTTTATTTTGAGTTTTGTAGCCTTTGAGTGGATAAAGAGTTAAAATAGATCACAAAATTGGAGGAAAATTATAAAATTGGAATTTACGTGCATCAACGAGGAGCGGTGTGGATGCAGTTTGGGAAAAATGGCATAAATTTCTAGTCCAAGCTTTGATTCAAGTATTTTGGATGCATTGGAAAGCTAAGAAAAAGATCTACAACTTTCATGTTTTAAGTTTCTTGAGATTCCAACAGCATCGGGATGAAAATTGCAATAGAAAATGGAGGTCGCCTTACTGGAAGTCGCGCCTTTGCAAAGCCCAGGTGCGATGTCCAGTAGCTCAACTCTTTGATTCTAGAAGTCATGCCTAGGCATGACATTTATCCAGTGCCCAGGCATGCGTCATTGGCCAAGTTTCATAAGTTTGCTTATTTTGCAAGAAATGTCCTCCCGTGGGCTCGTTTACGGGGAAGTTTGTGTACTTATCAGATTGTTTCCAGAACCACAAAACCTTAATTTTACCTATAAATACACCAAGAGAAGGGGAGGAAATAAGAATCCATCATTGGCCATCATTAGTTTTTAGTTTTCTATAGTTAAAACAATAATTTGGATGTAGGGTAGATTTTCTCAAATGTGCAAGCTAGAATTTTGTTCTCTTGTCAAGAATTCAAGATTCAACGATCATCAACATTGTTTTTCACTGCAATTATTGAATTTGATTTATCATTATGCAGTTCAATTACTATTTTCATTGTGTTCTTGCTCTTTAATTATTGTTCTTGTCTTATTGCATTTAGATTCTTAATTGCTTCTGTTGTCAAGTAGTTAGGGTTTTATTTCATCATTTTTAATCTCTTTTGTAGAGTAGATTAATTTAAATTCTTGTTCTTGATTAAATTCTTGCAAGTAGAATAGATTGATATAGGTTTTTTTTTTTAGTCAATTATATTGAATTGCTTTCCGTAGGAATAGTATTTTACACTCTTGTCTTTATTTACTAATTTCTTGCAATTAAATTTAGTTTTGGTTTACTCAAAAACTCTTGATTATTTTGTCTAACTAGTAAATAGGCTTGTGAACCTAATACTTGCTCCAATAGTCCTAATGGGATCGATCCTTACTCATCCTATATACAAACTCACCTTGTATACTTGTGAGTGTATGGTAGTTGATTAGGATAATTAAGATTTTTTGTATTATAACTTGTTCATTGTTTTCACAAACCTAATCAACATTTCGCCGAACAAGTTTTTGGCGCCGTTGCCAGGCACTATTTTTGTTTGGTAACAATATTAGGTGTAATAAGTCTTACTAGATTAGACTTTTGATTTCTTTTGTTATTTGTTTACAATTATTTCTTATTCTCTCGATTTTCTTTGGATTAGTTCTTTGATCTTTGGTTTTCGATTCTTGTAGTTTATGGTTGATAATCGTTCTTTTAATCAACCACAAAATCCAATTGATTTGGAAATTGAACGGACGATAAGTAGAAATCTCCGATGGTGTGACAAAACTCAAACCAAGGTGACAATCTAATGGAGAACTCAAACCGCCTTGTGAATGAACAAGAGGAGGTTACAAGCAATAATGGCAACCAAGTTAATGCTAATATTAACCCCCTACATCTTAGATATTATGCCATATCTAATTTCGAGAAGGCGGGTTCTAAAATTGCCCAGTTGCCCGTGCAAAGAAATAACTTTGAAATCAAACTTGCACAGATACAAATGCTCTAAACACATGCTATGTTTGGAGGATAATCTAATAAAGATCCCTATGAGCACTTGATCATGTTGGAGGAGGTCATTGATACATTCCGATATAATGGTGTCCACCCCAAATATATCCGGATGAGAGCATTCTCTTTTTCTTTATGTGATAGAGCAAGGTCATGGTTGCAGTCATATAGACAAGGTACTTTCATAACATGGGACCAACTCATTCAAGAGTTCCTAGCCAAAAACTTTCCACCGGCTAGGACCGCTAAACTCTGAAACGAGGTCACATCATTAAAACAAATCACTAGAGAGAGCTTGGGTGAAGCGTGGGATCGCATCAAGGAGCTGTTAAGAAAGTGCCGGCACCATGCTATACCTCTATGGTTGCAAGTCCAAACCTTCTATAATGGACTATTTCCGGAGATGAGATTGATTGTTGATGCAAATGTAAGAGGTTATTTCCCCTTAAGACTCCGGAAGAAGTGCAGGGTTGTTTGAGAGAATGGCATCCACTCATTACTATCATGGAGCAATAACACTATTGAAAACTAAGAAACTAATGATGGCTGGTAATTATTCTCGTTCCCTCCCCTTCTTTTGGTGTATTTATAGGTGTTTTTAGGGTTTGGTGTTCCGAGATGATAAGTATACGATTTCGTACGTAACCGGACCCACGGGAGGACTTTTTTTACAAAATAAGCAAACTTGTAAGACTTGTCCAACAATCGGCACCTGGGTGCTACAATTTTGTCATGCCTAGGCGCGCTGGGCAGAACCAAAAATTGGAGCTTCAGGAGTTGGTCGCCTAGGCACTGTATTTTGGTCACGCATGGGCACCACTAGCAACACCAGTTTCAACTTCCTTCTCGATTTTAACCGTGATGCAAACCAAATTTGGAAAAACTCAAAACATAAAAGTTGTAGCTCTATTATTAGCTTTTCAAAACATCTTGAATCACCCCAATTGGAGCTTAGACAAGAACTTTATGCTCAGTCTACCAAACTGTGTCAAAGTCGCTCCTCGCCAATACACATAAATTCCAAATTTGCAATTCTCCTCCAATTTTGTAATCAATTTCAACTCTTTCTTCATTCAAACCATATAAAACTCAAAATAAGCCATTTTATCTCAAAATTACTCAATTCTTGATCATACATCACTAAAAATGAGGTAAATGATACATAAAATTTACGATATTTATGAGGTTATCAACTATCCCACACTTATCAATTATCCACATAAATAATCAAGACCAAATCATCATAAGGAAAATAGTCAAATGATAATAAGCCCCCACACATGACATGGTCTTCTAGCGTAAGTATGTGCTTACCCATACAAAAATAACTTTTAAGACACTCAGATGAAATCATGCAAAGCTTTTAAATTTTTCTAAACACTCCAAAGCTTACTCTTTTTACATTTTTCCACTAATGTAGACAAAGACTGGGACTTAAATTAGCTAGGACTTTTAGCTTGTAATGTAAGGTTAGGGTCTTGGCTAACAAAGAAGGGTAAGAGATAAATAAATAAGGAAAAGAGTTTCAAATTAATGTGCACCTCATTAACATAAAACTTCTTTTTTTGAACATCAAAACACCCATCCTTCGAAAAAATAACCCCACACTTATTTGACCAAATACCCATAAAAATTTTGTTCAACAAGCAAAATAGAATCATGCTTTTTCAATTCAACCTTACTCACCAACACTTCGTAAATTTATCTCCCTTTTCTTTCTTTCTTTTTCTTTTCTCCAAAATGGGTACCAGTGGTAAGTACTACCTGCAAAAAATATCCACGCAGGTACCAGTGATAGGTACTACCTACTAACACTCCAATGCAAGTGCTAGTGGTGGGCACCACCTGAAATATTCCAATGCAGGTGCCAGTGATGGGTACCACCTACAATGGTCAACACAAAATTTTTTTTAACACCCCTACACCTTACACTGTACACCATTCATTCTAACATTCTAATACAACTACCTTCCATCTTTATATTCTCCTAACAATTAATGTGGCATTAAAGCTCTTAAGGGACATTTATGATAGCACACAAAGGTAGCTAAAAAATGAGTTAGAAAAAAATGCATGGTGCTTCTATCCATTCAAAACAAATTAAGTGTCAAGAAGGGTTCTAAGGATAAATTTCACAGTAATGGTTGGCTTGAAAGACTCAAAAATCCGAAGAAATGCCTATCCTCATCTTTAAATTAAATCAGATTATCTAAAATTTGACCTCAAAAATGTAATGAATCAAGTGCTTGGAGTGCAATATAAGTGAATCTACACAATTATCTCTTAGTACCAAAAAGCTACAATATATTGTAGGGCTATTAGTGCTCAAAAATTAGAAATCATGCTAGAAAAATATTAAAAACAACTACCCTATTGATGACAACTTAGCTCAAGAATTATCGAGTTGAAAATCAAAGAAACATGCTAAGCAATTTGTGAACCAAAATTTTCAAAAATTTGAAAAGTTCTCAAATCAAAAGCTAAGCTATAAATATGAAAGCAAGAATTGAACAAAATGAACAAACAAACCACCAAACACATAGAAATTAAGAAAACTTCCCACCCCACACTTAAAGTATAGCATTGTCCCCAATGCAAAAATAAAGAGGAAAATGGAAAAATAGGAAGCTTCTCTGTCAATGAATAAGTTTGGTGTCGTTTATGAACTAAATACACCGGAGTTGAGATGGAAAACATCAACCACTAAAACCAAAAACAAAACATAAAAACTTTAAGACATTAAGCAACAACAAAACCAAGAAACTAAATTGTTGTCCAATTAACAAAGATATCCTAATCCCTTAAATAGGTATACAGACTAAAGCAATGAAAGAAAACATAAAAGAGTACGATAAATAAAAATGTAAGAAAACAGAAAAAATCAAAACTATGATAAATCTTTATCATCTAGAACCAACTCTTGAGGAAAAGGAAGAAAAGGTGGAAACGTCGATGGATTCTCCTTACACTCCCTAGCCATTTGCCGAGCTTCCATTATATGTTGCCACATATGCTGGTACATAATAAATGCATCAAATTTTTGCCGCATACGTTGTTGCTCTTGTAAATCTATTGGACCGGAGTTAAGGAGTTGGTTTTTATTAGTTGTTGTGGCAGAGGCACTTTTTTCAGATTGCTTTTTGGCATTTTACTTGCCTACTGTCTGAAGGTTTTCCTTTTGCTGTGAGCCTACGTCCCAATATGGAGCCACCTTCTTCACCTCGGCATTCCTCCACCTTTCAGCTTCATAAGCTTTTTTTACTACAAAAATGATTCCTCCGCTGGCAAAAAGTGGTTCGTCAATTGAGCTTGCTGAATTTCTAGCGGTGTGATGCTAATACCAAAATACTGTGAATTAGGCAAAAGCAAAGATTTCACATAGTACTTTTGATGGAAAAATCAATCTGATTTATTTCGTACCGTTTGTTCAATGAGAAATGGGTCAAATTCTACAAGGAGCTCCTCTTGAGTCCTCGGCACACATTCAGCCAGTTATTCAGAAGTAAAATCATGGGAGCGCGTCCTTCTTACTTGTGGGCTGACAACCCCCTCCATCATGAATGATTTCCCAGCCTTCAATCATTCCTCAGTTGGATCCATAACCACATCTAGATGTCTAAACATACAGGCTGTGATCAAGTGCGGATACCATAGCCCAGATTGCTTGGTAGTCATTGAATGGAAGATCTCATTATGAATTAACTAGTTGACATCGATGGACCTTCCAGTGGTGATGCAATACAACAATTTAGCATGTTCCATAGTAACATCTGATAGGTGACTGACTGGAAGAAGTTCGCCACATATAAACTTTCCATTCAAGTAGGATTAAGCCTATTAAAAGAAAAATGTCGAATTATGTCCCCAGTAGTTGTAAAGGTCCACTCTATCTCCCCACTGCATAGGACATTGGTAATTGTATTGCGCTCCATATTGGCATCATGAATTTTTGGCCATTCATTTCTTCGGACCCGGTTTAGTCAAAGCAGTTATTAATCGCATCTGCCGAGATGTCCACATGTTACCCCCTCACGTACACCTGTTGGTCACTATAATGAGTCAAATTAGAATAAAATTCTCTTACTACAGGTAGTACAGCATCAACAGGGGTGACAACGAAGTGATTCCATCCATGTTGCCGCATCACTTGGCGAAGCTCCGGTGCTCCAAATAGAGGTACATATATTCATTTTTCTTTAATTGCTGCACGCTTTGATATGTCATTCGCATATTTCCTATGGGCAGTAACATTTAGAAATTGCCCTGGTACTACTGGTTGTTGAGGTTGCTCTTGTGCTTGGTGATGCCCTGATAACGATGATGCGGGAGCCTTGCCCTTTGCTGGGTCACATTTACGCCCATACCTACAAGGGTCACTTGTTAGAATAACCAACAACCCCACACTTAATGCACTTCTACAATTACAATTAATAACCCATCCCATTCACTCAAAACTAAATCATAGGATTAGTGATCTTTCTAAGTAACAAATAAAAAATAGAGTTATCCCAAGTCAAAATAGTCAAAAGATGAACAATCTTACTCTCAAATTATGAAAGACGTCCTTGGATGAAAATTGCAACTATGCCGAGTGTTCTAACAAATTCACTTCTTGAGGCGTTTTAACAAACACTTAGCGTGCATAACTTAATAACTCCATAATTTGAAAAAAAAAATGGTCAAATTACTTAGTACTAACCACCATACACCGCAATATATATCCAAATTTCAATTCATAAATATAATTATGTCACAAAATCATGTATTGAGATGTTTGAATGTAAACTCAATCACATAAAGCCCCACAATTATAGGATTCACAAACCATCATTATGATCAATATTGTCACATCATTGAAGTAATTCGAATGATAGGAACAAAAATTCTCACATAAAATCATCCGAACATTTTATCGAACACATGGTGTGCATAAAATCAATTCAACTTATTGAAAAAAAATTCAAATAAAAAATCATCCCACACAACAAAAAGACTCAAATTCATGCATAATGTATAAAAATTAAACAACTTAGGATCAATTAAGCATGAAAAATTGGACCTTTAATGATATGCAAGAAAAAACCAAAAAGGAACAAAATTAAGAAAGCATGTTTAATCATACTTTTGATGATCTAGATGTGTATAAGGACAGATATAGGATGATGAAACTAATTGGAAAGTGGAGAATTTGGGAATTCAACAGATTTTTGGGGAGAAAGTTTGAAAGAGAGTTGAAGAATAGATGAACAAAATTTGAACCCTTGTGTTCATTAGAGGGTTAAATTAGCCTACTGGGTATTGTGCTTGTGCGCTGCAACCCAAGCGCGTAATCCAGTTGCGATTCGAGTTGTTGAACTGGGCTCGCTCCTGTACTGCAATCGTGCATGGGCACAAGCTCCAGTGAGCATATTTTCATTTCAATGCACGATTTTTCGACTCAATAATTTAAAACACTCCTCCCTTGACCATCTAAATCTCACTTTTCGTCAACTTTTTTCCCATAAATTAATCTAATGCACATTGAAACAACACAAAGCAAGATTCCACTGTTGATCCTAAATCCTATAAAGTTTTTATGTCTCTTATTGCTTCCACAGATGTGTATCTAATTTTTATAGCCATTAGGATCAACTCTATTTGTTTGATCAAGATTGACAAGGTGGATGGTTTCCCATCCCTCGTTAATAATCCCACCGTACTATCGCTTCACCCGTTGGCCATTAACCTTGAAATTGACAAGGTTCGTTGGTCAGATACCCCCCTTTGCCTTTATTCATCAACTTACTCTTCTCAATTGCCCTTTCCATCTCTTCATCCATTATGCTCTCCTTGTTGCTAGCTTCATGCATCATCTCCTCTTTATGAATATTGTTCATGTTCTCAGTCTCCTCTTTCATGGATTCCCTACAAAAAATCATTAACCAAATCATCAATAATATATATACTCGTAACATCATCATATTCAGCTAGAAAGTCAAAGGAATCAAAAACATTAAAAGAAACAATATTATCATTGACTCTAAATTGTAGGTTTCCAGCTTGGACATCAATGATGGCTTGTCCGGTGGTCAAGAAAGGTCTTCCTAATATGAGCAGGGTCACTACTGATGTTTTCCAAACCTTATTTTGATGATGACATAAACACTTAACTCTGTAAACAAGTTTTTGCAGGTCTGTTATTTGTTTTGCTAGAGACAGGGTTTTAAGACGCACTGTACCGTCCGAACTGTATCAAGCTTCTCGGATGCATTCCACTGTCTGAACGAACAAGCAGAAAGAAGAATCCTACTGCTTCTCCAAACAGACGAACATGACCGTCCGAAGCCTCTATCGGACGATAGAACGGACGCATGCACGGACGTTCTAGACTTCGAACGAAGTTCTTCACCAACTGCATGAAGATCGGACGCTGTGTCAGACGCATCCCATCTATCTCGGACGTCCGAAACCCCAAAGGCTACTTTTTGTGCATTTATTATTTAAGAGTTAGAACATCTAGTTGGAACCACCATTTATTGCTCTTATAAATAACTGCTTTGACATTCTGTAAAAATCATCTAACACATTGAATACAAGCCTTAGAGAAGAGCAATTTTAGTACAAATTGGCTATAGTGCTTTGTTGTATTAGAGTGCAGTTTAGAGTGCAATTGAACTTTGAGTGGAGTCATAATCTTGTACAAAAGTGAGGTTGTAAGTAAGATTCTTGGCTCAACTAAAAGAATTTTAGTGTGAGCAAGAATATCCCTACTTTGTAAAGATTATTAGCTCACCAAGTGTGTGAAACATTTTAGTAATTTGATACTTCAAGCTTGTTAGCTTGGAAGTATTGGCTGATTGATTTTCTCTCTTTCTTACTTCACTATTTCACTGATCAATTATATCAGTTTTTATTTGGAAAATCTTAATATTTCTAAAAGTATTTTTAGAAACCTAATTCACCCCCCCCTTTTGGGTTGCTTTGGGACCAACAATTGGTATCAGAGCTTGGTCTCATTTTATTGCTTAAATTGCTTTTGAGAAAAGAACTATTATGGCAACCAACAATGCTCTATTTTTTGAGGGTCAATCCGTTACTAGGCCCCCTATATTTAATGGGGCAAATTTTATTAGTTGGAGAGATCGGATGAAAATCTTGTTGCAATCAATTGACATTGACTTGTGGTATGTTGTTAATGAAGGTCCGTTTGAAGTTACTATCATTGCTGATCACACAAATAGAAGAAGAGAAAAGACAAGGGATTTCACTCCACAAGACAAACATGGCATTAAATGCAAAAGCCATGAATTTGCTATATAACGCCTTGGATGCAAATGAATCAACTTGCGTGAAGGGATGCATTTCAGCTAAAAAAATCTGGGATAAATTGAAGAAAATCAATTGGGCATGAAGGGAGTGACGATGTTCGTGAGCAAAAGAAATCCTTACTTGTTGCCAAGTACGAATCCTTCAAGATGGAACCACGTGAAAATATTGACAAAATGTATTGTAGGTTCAATGACATCATTAAGGATCTTGAAGCCTTAGGTAAGGAGTATTCTTTGGGTGAAAAAATTAGAAAATTCCTAAATGCTTTCTCCAAAGAATGGGATGCCAAAACAATTGCTATAGAGGAAGCCAAGAATTTAAATTCAAGGCCTATTGAATCGCTAATCAATTCTATTACATCTTATGAATTGAAGTTGAAGGCCAAAGTAGTGGTTGAGGAAGAAGCAAGGCCAAGAAAGAGCATTGCTCTAAAGACCTCTCAATAAGAGGATGAAAACAACTCCATCAATCTAGAAGATGAAGATCTTGATGAAGGAGATCTTGCACTCATCACCAAAGGATTTCTTAAACATTACATCAACAAACGAAGAATGAGAAGAGGCGGAGCTACAAATTCAGAATAATTTCAAAGGAAAGACAAGGCTTGAAATGAAGAACCAAAATGAAAAATATTTTGAATGCGGTCAACTCGAACAAAACCTGTCAAATGAGTGCCCTTCCAAGAAAAAGAAGGTCTCTTATACACATCTAGATGTGTATAAGAGACAAATCACATCATGATTGCAACTCCGAAGGAGAAATTGAAGAAGAAATGGAGTCGGCACAAATGGCCTTTATGGCCATTGGAGATAATGAGGTAAATTCTAACTATAACTCTAATGATGAAAATGATCTTAAGCTTTCATTTGTAAATTGCATGACAGCTTAAAGGAATCATATGCTAGAAATAAGGAGTTGTAAACTTCAAAAACTCCAAATTTGCTAATATCATTCAAACATCTTTCGAGCTGTCTCTTATACACATTAGATGCAGCATAAGAGACAGGTATTCGGGTTCATGCATGTGAGATCAAAGGTCAAGGAATAACAAGCCTCCTTGAAGAAAAGAATGGATGATTTGAATGTTCTCTTAGACTAGAAAGAAAGAAAATGTTGTTGATTTGAAAAGAAATAGAAATGTACTAATCAACAAAAATTTTATTATGTTTAGAAGGGATGACTTATGTTTTGTAAAATCAAAATCATCTTTATACGGAAATAAAAATATTATTTGTAGATATTTCCAGCAACATGGACATGTTAAGAATATGTATTATGTCAAGAAGAATGAAAAACTTGGAATGAAAGTTGCATGGATTGATAGCAATTTCACTAACTCAAATGGACCCAAGAAAATATGGGTACCAAAAGTTATCATTTGATTTACTGTGTAGGTACTTAACATCACCAACAATGCTAAGTGGTTCATAGATAGTGGATGTTCAAGGCACATGATGGGTGATGCTTCTCTCTTCACAAATCTCATATCCAAAAATAGTGGAAAAGTCACATTTGGAGATAACAATAAAGAAAAATCAATCGGCATTGGTGATGTAGGTAAAAATGGTGAAACCTTGATTAAGAATGTGCTTCATTGTTGACAATTTGAACTATAATTTATTAAGTGTTAGTCAACCATCATGTGCCAAAAATTTATATGTCTTTTTTACCAAGTATGAATGTCTTATCCTTGATAAAAATCATGTTGTTTTATTCAAGGGCACTAGGCACAATGATGTTTATGTGATTCATCTTGATAAAATTAGCAATAGCAATGTAAAATGTCTTACCGCTTCCATAGGTGATCCTTGGCTTTGGCATAGAAGACTTTGTCATTTTAATATGGATTTGATTGAAAAACTTGCTAAGAAGAATTTGGTAAGAGGTTTGCCAAAACTAAAATCTTTGAAAAATAAAATTTGTGATGCATGCCAATTTGGTAAACAAGTCAAAGTTTCTTTTAAACCAAAGAATTTTGTGTCTACTCATAAACCTTTAGAATTGTTGCATTTAGACTTATTTGGACCTACTCAATATGCTAGTCTTGGTAGTTGCAAATATGCCTTTGTTATTGTAGATGACTATTCTAGGTATACTTGTAAGGTATTATTTCTTGTTCACAAAAATGAGGCTTTTGAAAAATTTGTAAAATTGTTTTCCAAAATTCAAAATTTATTGAATTTAAAAATCATTCGTTTAAGAAGTGACAATGGTGCCGAATTTAAATTTGGTGGTTTTCCCGACTTTTGTGATCACAACGGTATTTTTCATGAATTTTCGGTTGTTAGAGTCCATCAACAAAATGGTGTTGTCGAAAGGAAAAATAGGACTCTTCAAGAAACCGCTAGAACAATGATTAGTGAATGCGACTTACCACAATACTTTTGGGCCGAAGCGGTTAACACGGCTTGTTATGTCATGAATCGAGTTTTATTAAGATCCTTTTTAAACAAAACTCCTTATGAATTCTTTTTTTGTCAAAAACCAGTTGTGAGCTATTTCAAAGTTTTTGGTTGCAAATGTTTTATTTTAAAAATCAAAGAAAACCTTGGAAAATTTGACAAAAAATTGGATGAAGGAATTTTTCTAGGATATTCTAGTGACAAGTCAAAGCATACCGAGTTTAAAATAGAAGAACACTCTTGATTGAAGAAGTTGTGCATGTTACATTTTATGAAACTAAAGATATTATCTCAAAAAATTTATGTGAAGATGAAGATGTAGGTATTCTAAAGGAGCTCGAAAAGCTCGTTATTCATGAAGATCATCAAGAGATCACATCAAGCAATGATGTCAACAACCATCAAATAGATGATGAAAAGAATGAGGATACTCCAAAAGATCTTCCGAAAGCTTGGAAATTCGTCTCTATTCACCCTCAAGATTTAATCATAGGTGATCTATCCGATGGGATAACTACTCGTTCTCATAAACCTTTGAATAGTAATTGTGCATTACTTTCTCACATTGAACCTAAACATGTAGATGTTGCTTTGAGTGATGAATCTTCGGTTAATGCCATGCAAGATGAACTTAGTCAATTTGAGAAAAATAACATATAGACCTTGGTTGAAAGACCATCTTCTCATCCCGTTATTGGAACTAAATGGATTTAATCTTTAGAAACAAATTAAATGACAAAGGTGAAATCATAGGAAACAAAGGGTACAGAAAAATACATGAGGATCATGTGTATATGGAGAAGGGTAACATGCCTTCTTCTTGATGAAATAACAGATTCGGTGCAAGATTTTTCCTGCAAAAAGAGTTTGAGATGAGTATGATGGGCAAGTTACAATTTTTTCTTGGACTACAAGTTTGGAACTACACAAATCAAGTATACAAAGGAGCTACTCAAACGAAATGGAAGGAACGTTTATTACACAAATCAAGTATACAAAGGAGCTACTCAAAAGAAATTTTAGATATCTAAAGGGTACAATGAATTTTGGTTTGTGGTATCCAAAGTCCTCTACATTTGATTTAATTAGTTATTCTGACGCTGACTTTGCTGGGTGTAAAATTGATAGAAAAAGTACCAGTGGTATGTGTCATTTTCTGGGAAATTGTCTTGTGTCTTGGTTTAGCAAAAAACAAAATTCTATTTCTCTTTCCACGGCTGAACCCGAATACATTGCTGCTGAAAATTGTTGTGCTCAACTTCTTTGGATGAAACATACTCTGAAAGATTTTGGTGTAATTTTTGATTGTGTGCCTATAAAGTGTGACAACACTAGTGCAATTAATCTCACAGACAAGACAGGGAAAAAATCCTGTTATGCACTCTAGAACCAAACACATTGATGTTAAGCATCATTTTATTAGAGATCTTGTTTGGAAAAAGGAAATTCGTGTTGATTTCGTGCCTACTTCAGATCAACTGGCTGATATTTTTACAAAACCCTTGGCTCTAGATCGCTTTGAATCTCTCAAAAAATATTTGGGGATTTTACAGATCAAATTGGCATAGTCTCTTCGTTCGGACACACTCGATCGTCCGAACAACACTATCTTTCGGACGCTCTGTATCGTCGAAAAACTTCCTATCTGCCTCGGACGCTCATAATCGTCTGAACGATATTCATTTTCTTCACTAACTCTCTGGAATTATTTCGGACGCGTACCATCGTCCGAAAGAACATCGGACGCACAGGCTCTTCCATCGGCGGTCCATTTATCAGCTTTTGGATGCTTCATCGGACGCATACCAAACGTTCGGCTGTCCGAACGGTCTCTCTGTTTGCTTATAACCGTCCATCTTCCCTATTTCGGATACCCTCAACCTAACCCCCGAAATCCTCTAGCGAAATTTTTTCCTTCAACATCTCCTCCAAATTCCTTCCCTCTTTCCACAAATTGATTGGAAAATTAACTTCTCCAAAGTATTTCTCACCATTATCATATGTAATTTCCCCCATCTACCATCCCATTTAATCAAATTCTCCCAAATCTTTCCAAAAAAATTAAATTTTTCCTCCTCTTCCTTCCCTCCTTCACAATGGTTAAATCCCGCGGAAGTTCTTCTACAGCAAATCGTGGACGTAAAACAAAAAGGAAAGCTCCAGTGAGTGGAGAATCGTCTGCTAATCCCCAAGTCTCCTCAAATCCAACATTACCAAAATTCATCGATGCCAAGGCATCTGAACGGTATACATCTCTTCTAAGTAAATCTATAATCGTTCAACGTCCTGCATCTCAGAGTCTGTTTGATGAGTACAATCTTGCAATTGTCAAATCATGCTTTGAAAAACAAAATTGGGGTCACCTAGTGCATACTGATTTTAATACCCGTGTATCATGACATGGTGCTTCAATTCACCGCCAATCTTCGAAAAGGCCTCACTGTTTGCACTTTAATTTCTCGTGCAAACGGCACCAATCTAGAGATTTCCTCTAACATCATCAACACTATTTTTGAATGTGAAGTCTCAAATCCACATGATTTCTCCTATTTCTTTTCTAATATAGATAAATGGCCCGCTATTGATACTCATTTGACATTGTATGAGGTTAGGGCTATTTTTAACATCAATTTCAAACAGGTCTCTAAGCCAAAACCACATTGCTAACTCCTGAACTAAACATTCTATACACTCTTGTCAAGAATCTGTTATTGCCAACCGACGTCATCATACTGAGCCCGAAAAAATGTAGCTTTACTTATTTTTTTGTGTTTTCAAGGGCATTCCACTCGACTTTGGGTATCTCTTTTGCTCCCTGTGAAAACTCTTCCTTACTGATACCCGAAGAAACATTCCCTTTGGAAAATTCCTCACCAAAATTTTTTATTTTCTAACGATGTTCCTTTCAGCGACAACAAACAATTTCCCCCTTATTTTAACAAAACTTATATTGAACGAAAAGGTCTCCGATTTTTCAACAATCAATGGTTCACTAAGGCAACTTTTGATATTGAATGTTCAAAATCCCAGGCCTCCACCTCTAGTTTGGCTATTCCATATTCTCCTCCTCCTCAACCACCCTCGCCATTCCATGATCCTCATCCATCTACCTCTGTACCCTCACTTTCTCATATTTGTGGCCTTTTCACTTCCTTGAGCACTCAAGTCAGTTCATTTCAACGTCGCACTAATCGTAAGTTAAAGCGACTTGAAACTCGTCAAGTGATTCTCCAAGAGGCCCTTAGCCTTGGCATGTCTGCTTTGGCTCAGGTTCAATTTGCCAACCTTCAATCACAATATCCACTCGACTCATCTTCCGACAATGATGACAATGAAGATGGGGATGTTCGTGAGGACGACGAAGAAGATGCCAATACTCAAGGTGCTGGCAATGACGATCATCTGATGAAGGCAATGATGAGGATATTCACTACACGTTCGATTTCATCATGCAACACCGCACTGGAGAAGAGGAAGACAGTGAGGCCACTGATGAAGATGCTCCTTCAAAATGCCAAAAGACTGAAAAGTGCTCCAAGAATAAAAATGACTCGAATTAGTTCCTTTGACATCTATTTTTAGTTTTAAAATTTCTCTATTTTTTAGTTAAGACTGCTCTCAGATTTACCCTTCTATGTATTCCCTTGAACTAAGTACTGTTAAATATTTGAGTTGAATATTTGAGCTTTTATGCATTTCTGTTGAATACTTGAACTAAGTACTGATTAATATTTGAGTTGAATATTTGAGCTTTTGTTTATGCATTTCTATTGAAATACTTGCACATTCTCAGGGGGAGCTTTGTTTGATGATGTCAAAAGGGGGAGTAGTCATCTATATTGCAAAATGATTAGTCATATCTGATTGTTTTTACATAATTACTCCATGAAGGTTTGTCATCATCAAAAAGGGGGATATTAATGTTTTCCAAACCTTATTTTGATGATGACATAAACACTTAACTCTGTAAACAAGTTTTTACAGGTCTGTTATTTGTTTTGCTAGAGACAGGGTTTTCGGACGCACTGTACCGTCCGAACTGTGTCAAGCTTCTCGGATGCATTCCACTGTCTGAACGAACAAGCAGAAAGAAGAATCCTACTGCTTCTCCAAATCGGATGAACATGACCGTCCGAAGCCTCTATCGGACGATGGAACGGACGCATGCATGGACGTCCGAACGAAGTTCTTCACCAATTGCATGAAGATCGGATGCTGTGTTGGACGCATCCCATCTATCTCGGACAACCGAAACCCCAACGGCTACTTTTTGTGCATTTATTATTTAGCCGTTAGGAAGTAGTTGCAACCACCATTTATTGCTCTTATAAATAACTGCTTTGACATTCTGTACAAATCATCTAACACATTGAATACAAGGCTTAGAGAAGAGCAATTTTAGTACAAATTGGCTATAGTGCTTTGTTGTATTAGAGTGCAGTTTAGAGTGCAATTGAACTTTGAGTGGAGTCATAATCTTGTACGAAAGTGAGGTTGTAAGTAAGATTCTTGGCTCAACTAAAAGAACTTTAGTGTGAGCAAGAATATCCCTACTTTGTAAAGATTATTGGCTCACCAAGTGTGTGAAACATTTTAGTAATTTGATACTTCAAGCTTGTTAGCTTGGAAGTATTGGCTGATTGATTTTCTCTCTTTCTTACTTCACTATTTCACTGATTCAATTATATCAGTTTTTATTTGGAAAATCTTAATATTTCTAAAAGTATTTTTAGAAACCTAATTCACCCCCCTCTTAGGTTGCTTTGGGACCAACAACTACGTCTTCTTCCATGTCAAGCACAATAAAATCTGCTGCCAGAAATACCTTACCAACTTTGATAATAAGATTTTCTACTACCCCTACAGGTTGCCTCACACTTCTATCGGCTAATTGGAGAATGACATTTATCGGGTTCAATCCTCCTCCATTCAACTTCTTAAAGGTGGAATGAGGCATGAGATTGATAGAAACTCCCAAGTCACATAGAGCTCAGTAGAATTTCACCCTTCCAATTTCACATGGAATCAAGAATAAGCCGGGGTCCTTGATTTTAGGAGGAAGATTTTTCTGAATGATGGCACTACACCCTTCATTTAAGCATAAACTTTCATCCTCCATCAATCTCCTCTTGCTAGATAATATCTGCTTCATGAACTTAGCATAACTGGGCATATTTTCTATTGCTTCAATAAAAGGAAGATTAATCTCATTTTTCTTAAAATTTCTGAAAACTTCCTAAACTTTATCATCTTTTCATCCTCCTTTAGTCTTTGGGGATAAGGAATACTTACCTGCTTACCTGTAGGAGCTAAATGATCCTCGGACTTACCTTGTTGGTTAAGAGTTTTTGCTAGTTCCTCATTATCATCCTTGCTCTTCGATATATCTTCCTTTCCCTTTGCACCATTCTCCATCTTGCTCGACTAAAAATATCATCCTTCACTTTCTTTGGCTCCAGTGGTTTTTCCACTCCTCAGTATGACAGCTTGAACATTCTTTCTCCTTTAGTTATTATCCCGTGGGTTTGGAATTGTATTGCTCGGTAATGTTCCCGCTGGTCGCTCATTATTTTGGCGAGCTATCTGTCCTAACTGCATCTTAAGGTTTCCTATGGTAGTTCGTAGATTCTTATACTCCCTTTGCAACCTCTCAAATCCCTTCTCAAATTATCATCATTGGATGTATCATGATTCACATGTGTGGGATAATTTGGATTTTGAAATGGTGGTCTTGGTGGTGGAGGAAGGTATGAACTATTTTGATAAGGTGAAAATTTTTGGGGATTCCTTTGATGTGGTGGCTAGTGTGGTCTAGATGACAATGGTTGATTGAACAAATTTTGTTGGTGTGCATTTGACTGAAATGATAGATTTTAAACATTTGCTTGATTTGTCCAGGAAAAGTTGGTATGGTTCCGCCAAGATGGGATAATATGTGTTTTCATAATTGGTGGGCTAATTTCTTGAGGTGGGATTTTGACTGGAAATAAATTGAATTTGCTCACATTGCATTGCTGAAGTATCACAGAAGCCATTTTGGTGTTTTTCTCTGTAGAAATCACAACTCAAGATCCCTTGGGATGTCAAGCCAATGGAGTTCACCAAGCTTCTTCCCATATTCTCTACAGCCTTGGTCAAGTTTGTAATGGCACTCATCAACATATTCTGCTGAGCTAAGAAAGTATCATAGCTAAGTATACCTCCTTGTTGGATGTTGGCTTGATTCACTTGTTGTTGTCATCCAGAGCAGGAGTTATTGCTCTATGATAGTAATGAATGGATGTCGTTCTCCCCAACAACTCATGTGCTTCCTCCGAAGTATTATAGGGGAAAGAACCTCCAGCACTAGCATCAACTATTAATCTCGTGTTTAGAAATAGTTCATTATAAAAGGTTTGGACTAGCAACCATAGAGGTATAGCATGGTGCGGACACTTTCTGTCAATAATTCCTTGAAATGGTCCCATGCCTCACCTAAGCTTTCTCTAGTGTTTGTCTGAATGATGTGATCTCGTTTCGGAGCTTAGCAGTCCTAACTGGTAGAAAGTGTTTGCTGGGAACTCTTGAGAGAGTTGGTCTCATGTTGTAAAAGCACCTTGTCTATATGACTACAACCATAACCTTGCTCTATCGTGTAAAGAAAAAGGGAATGCTCTCATCCGGATACAATCGGGATGGACTTCATAGTATCGGAATGTATGATAACCTCCTCAAATCTGATTAAATGCTTATAGGGATCTTCATTGGGTCCTCCTCCAAACATCGCATGTGTTTGGAACATTTGTATCAATGCAGACTTGATTTCAAAGTTATGTGCTTTCACAGGTAGCCGAGCAATACTAGAACTCACCCCTTCAAAATTAGATATGGCATAATCACTAAGATGGCAGGGGGTTAGCATCAGCATTAACCAGGTTGGCATTGTTGCTTGCAACCTCGTCTTATTATTTCATTCACGACACGGTTTGGATTCTCCATTAGATGGTCGCCTTGGTTTGAGTTTTGTCATCTACGATTTTTACTTTTTGTACGTTTAATCTCCAAGTCAATTGGATGAAGTGGTGGATTGGATGAACGAGTATCAACCACAAACTACAAGAAAAGAAAACCGAATATCAAATATCGAAAACCAAATCCAAAAACAATTCAGAGAACAAGAAATAATTGTAAATATATAGAAAAAGAAATAAAAAAATCTAATCTAGTAAGACTCACTATGCCTAATATTGTTAGTAAACAAAAATAATCCCCGATAACGGCACCAAAAACTTGTTCGGTAGAATATTGATTAGGTTTTTGAAAACAATGGATAAATAGTAAAAACCTTAATTGTCCTAATCAACTCCCATACACTCACATGTATATGAGATGAGTTTGTATATAGGATGAATAAGGATCGTTCCCACGAAAACTATTGGAACAAGTACTAGGTTCACAAGCCTATTTACAAGTCGCTAGATGAAATAATCAGGGGTTTTTGACTGAATTTAAACTAAATTCAATCGCAAGAAATTAAAATAAAGACAAGAATGTAAAATTCTAACCCTATGGAATGCAATTAAATAGATTGTCTAAAACCCTAATTTAATCTACCCGAATTTAATCAAGAACAAGAATTTAAATTAGTCTATTCTATAAAAGCAATCAAAAGCAATAAAATAAAACCCTAACAACTAAACTACAGAAGCAATTAAGAATTTAAAGGAAATAAAACAAGAATGATAATTATAGAATAAGAACTCAATAAAAAATTAAATTTTATGAAAATAAATCAAACTCAGTAATTGGAAAAACCAATGTTGATGATCATCAAATCTTGAATTCTTGACAAGAGAATAAAATTCTAACTCGAAAACTTGAGAAAATCTAACTTACGGCTAAATTATCTATCTAATTACTGAAAACAAAGAAACTAATTATAATCATGTTTATTCTCATAAACTCCCATTCTCTTGGTGCCACGTATTTATAGGTGTTTTTAGGGTTTTGGGACTCCAGAATGATAAGTAGACGATTTCCCACGTAACTAGGCCCACGAGAGGACTTTTCTTGCAAAATAAGCAAACTTATGAGACTTATCTGACGATCGGCGCCTAGGCGCTACAATTTTGTCACACCTGGGTGCATTGGGCAAAACCAAAATTGGAGCTTCAGGGGTTGGCGCCTAGGCACTGCATTCTGGTCGCACCTGGGTGCCACTATCAACACAAGTTTCAATTTCCTCATCGATTTTGACCATGATGCAGGCCGAATTTTGAAAAACTCATAACATAAAAGTTGTAGCTCTGTCTTAACTTTCCAAAACATCTTGAATCACCCCAATTGGAGTTTAGACAAGAATGTTATGATCAGTCTATCAAACTGTGTTAGAATTCCTCCTCGCCGATAGACATAAATTCCAATTTTGCAATTCTCCTCCAATTTTGTGATCAATTTAAACTCTTTCTTCATTCAAACCCTATAAAACTCAAAATAAATCATTTTAGCTCATAATTACTCAATTCTTGCTTATAAATCACTAAAAAAGAGGTAAACAATATATAAAATATACGACAGTTACGAGCTTATCACATTCCGATTCAAAAGGAAAAAAAAAAGAAAAGACATATTTTCACAAAGTGTTTGCGAGTAGGGTTGAAATTGAAAAGGTAGGATTTTATTTTGCTTTTTGCACAAAATTTTTATGGGTGTTTGGTCAATTAAGTGTGGGGAAACTTCTTTGAAGGATGGGTGTTTTAGTGTTCAAAAAGAAGTTTTACATTAATGAGGCACACATTAATTTAAAGCTCTTTTTCTTATTTGTTTATCCTTTTTCCTTCTTTGTTAGCCAAGACCCTAGCTTTACGTTACAAGCTAGAAGTCCTACCTAATTTAAGTTAGTTGTCTACATTAGTGGAGAAATGTAAGAAGAGTAAGTTATGAAGTGTTCAAAAAAATTCGAAGGGTTTACTTGATTTGATCTGAGTGTCTTAAAAGTTATAGAACTTTTGCATGGCTATGCACACATCTACACTGGAATTCATGTATAGGGATTTATTATCATTTGACTATTTTCCTTATGATGGTTTGATTCTTGGTTATTCATGTAGAAAATTTATGAGATGTGTTGAGTATGTTTTTGATTTATTTCTATGTTTCGCCCGAGGACGATCAAAAACTAAGTGTGGGGTAGTTAATAAGCTTGTAAATATCATATATTTCATGTATCATTTAGCTCATTTTTAGTGATGTATAAGCAAGAATTGAGTAATTATAAGATAAAATGGTTTATTTTGAGTTTTGTAGGGTCTGAGTGAAGAAAGAGTTAAAATTGATCACAAAATTGGAGGAAATTGCAAAATTAGAATTTACGTACATCGGCAAGGAGCGATGCACATGCAGTTTGGCAGAAATAGCATAAATTTCTTGTCCAAACTCTGATTAAAGTGATTTTGGATGTATAGAAAATCTAGGACAAAGATCTACAACTTTCATGTTTTAATTTTCCCTAAAACTTAGAGATTCTAACAGAATCATGATCAAAATCATGAAAGAAATAGAGGTCTCCTTATTAGAAGGGCGAGACCAATTTGCAGAGCCCCGGCGCAATTTCCAATAGCTCAAATCTTTGATTCTGGAAGTCACACCCAGGCACGCATCGTCGGCCAGGTTTCATAAACTTGCTTATTTTGCAAGAAAGTCCTCCCGTGGGCCCGCTTATGAGGGGTTTGTGTACGTATCATTCCAAAGCCCCAAAACCCTAATTTTACCTGTAAATACACCAAGAGAAGGGGAGGAAATAAGAATCCATCATTGGCCATCGTTATTTTTTAGTTTCCAATAATTAGAACAATAATTTAGATGTAGGATAAATTTTCTCAAGTGTTCAAGTTAGAATTTTATTCTCTTGTCAAGAACTTAAGATTCAACGATCATCAACATTGGTTTTCCCTGAATTATTGAGTTTGTTTTATCTTTATGCAATTCAATTTTTGTTTTCATTGCGTTCTTGTTCTTTGATCTATCGTTCTTGTCTTTTTGCATTTAGATTCTTAATTTCTTCCATAGTCAAGTAGTTAGGGTTTTATGTCATGTTTTTAATCATTTTTGTGGAGTAGATTAATCTAAATTCTTGTTCTTGATTAAATTCTTGTAAGTAGAATAGATTGATTTAGGTTTTATTTTTAGTCAATTATATTTATTTGCTTTCTGTAGGAATATTATTTTACACTCTTGTCTTTATTTTAATTTCTCATGATTAAATTTAGTTTAGGTTTAGTCAAAAACTCTTGATTATTTCGTCTAACTAGTAAATAGGCTTGTAAACCTAATAGTGTTCCAATAGTTCTCGTGGAAACGATTCTTACTCATCTTATATACAAACTCACCTTGTATACTTGTAAGTGTGTTGGAGTTGATTAGGATAATTAAGATTTTTATTATTATTATTACTTGTCCATTGTTTTCAAAACCTAATCAACATTTTATCGAACAAATTGCTGTCAAGTGATTTGTGGCCTGCTCACGTATATCTAGAGATTTGGGATCAAATTTAGCTGGGAATATCATGTTTTGTCCATTTTGTTTTGAAGGATTATATTGAAGTGGAAGCGGGAGGGGGAGCAGAAACGGCTGCTAGAACGGTGAAGAAGGTAGTGAAGGGTTGCAGTGATAAGAGATGGAGAGAAGGGGCTACGGGGTGTATGGTGGTGAAGTGCAAGGCGGTGAAGGGGGAAGGCAAACAAGACGGTTGGTATGGCTTAGTGTGTGAACTGTGTGTATTTGATTTTAGTGTGTTGTGCCTTGTGTGTGTGTTTTTTCCTTTGGATAAAAGTTTGCAACAAAACAAACCATGTCGTTTAATGAAAAACATGATGAAAATAAGCCAAAAATTAAAAGAAAACATAGAAATGACAAGTTTATACCTCATATTGTTATGTTTAATGGTGATTTTTGACGGAATGACCAAAAGGATACACTTTTAAAAGTTGAATGGGTAATTTGATGCTTTTAATAGTATAATGACTAAAACTTTACCTACAAAATTGAAAGTTCAAGGGGCTGTAGGGTTATTTGCCTTTTTTGTAATGGGTTTTCCCTAGTAATGTGTTAATGAGTCACATTCTTTAATGCATAGACATCTAAGACGAGAGTGTTATGAATAGATTGGATATGGATGTCCATTTGAATTCTCAAGTCACATACATCCTAATCTATTTATGAATCACTGAACCTTCAATATATCTAGATCAATATACCATACCAATATATTTATTCATGAGTATTTATTACTCAATTATCAAATCTCTTCATGTGCCTCTTGTATGCATATGAATAGAGGTATTGTAATTTATGCCGTATACACTTGAAATGAATAAGATAATAGTTCTGCTCTTCCCTCAATATTCTTGCCTCTTCTAAATTATTGTTATAATATTTTCTAACATATGTAGTATTATTACACTAGACAAAAACAGTTCTTCAAGATGTCAATATGGTACTATGTGAAATAGTATAATTTAGTACCCTGTATTTAAATATAGGTTTTACATGGGAAAAAGATCAATTTATTTTCATATTTTTTAGTTACCAATCAATTTGGTCACTTATCTATCACAGCAGACTAATTTGATCTCTTATTTTTAAGAGAATTAATCAATTTAAGACCTATGATGGAAATCATGGACAAATTAATGGATCAAATCGTGTGATAATAATGTGGTTGTTAATTTGCAGTAGATGTGTTGTCAACGATTTCTGTAGTTTATCTACAATTTTCGTCATAAGGCTTAAATTACTTAATTTTTTTAAGGATGAGGACCAAATTGGTCCTTTCGATAAATAAGAGGCCAATTAGTTGATACTCGAAAGATAAGAAATTAAATTAGTTTTTTTCTCTATTTCAAATTTGTCATTCTATGATTGTAGTTATGATCTTGAAATACCTGCAGAACACCAGTTTCAAGAGTGAATTAACAAAAAAAAATGCATTTAAAACTTCATAAAGTACAAAAAATGAATAAGCTAGCATAATAGTATTTTTTTTTTTTCAAGACGGCAATAGTCTAATCTAGTACTATCTAACTATATATCTTATTAAGGGGAAGGAAAAGGCCCAACAGGACCGAGAAATAAAAGACCCAACCTCTATCCTTAAGAAGGCAAGGTGGGAATTCGAACCCCTAACCTTCCATTCAAACAAAGTGTTTGGTAACCAACTCATTTAAAGTGACTTGGTTGCATAATAGTATTGTCAAATACTGAAAAATGTAATGCAAGAAAGAAAGCAGCATTAAAACAGTAAAAGTACTACCTTGTTATTTAGATAATATACAACACCTAACTAGATGATATATGGAAACAAAGATAAACTCGAAGGAAAAAGAAAAAAAAATCAACTTGGAATGTCACTAAACCTGGCATTATTCAGAAAATTTAACAAATAGTCTAACACTACTATCAAAGCTAATAGCTGTTGGTCCCAAAGGGCAACCTAAGAGGGGGTGAATTAGGTTGTATCTAAAATAAACCTTTTTATGTGCTTAATAGAAATTCAAACTAACACTTATGCACCAAATAAAAAGTTAAGCACCAATGAATACAATAGATATTCAACAATTTAAGTTTAAAGAACAAATAAGAATATTGAGATTAAGAGAATCAAACCAAACTCCCAAACTTCTCAAGTTTGGAGCTTACAACTACAAAGAGTTTCTTACAAGGCAACTACCAAGTTCTCAACTTGAAGTTTAGCCACTCAAAGTCTCTTCAAAGTAGGTGAGACAATAACCTCTTGTATACAAATGAGGATCACTCTTGCTCACACTAATTTCCTTTAGTTGAACCAAAAATTTTACACTCACAACCTCCCTTTGTTACAATTGTTATCTCTCCACTCTTACACTTGAAGAACTCTTATACTTCTAAACTCTTTTCACAAAACTACCTACACTATTACAACACTTGTACTCACTATTTCTCCCAAATATCTCAAGAATTACTTGTAATCAATGTAGAAGTCTTTTGTGTTTAATTTAGGTTTATGGGTATTTGTAGTTGTCCAAAACGAGACTGGTTCCAACAACTTTCTGACAGCTATTTTCTGTTTATTGTAAAACTAGCCGTTGGAGCTTTTCGGATGGCCGCTGCAAACTTCTGCGTCCGACGCTACGTCCATTCTATGAGGATATTCGTTCGGACGTCCGAGGATGCGTCCGAACATGCATCCGATCGAAGCAAAGTCTTCTGGAAATATGATCGGACGTTGTGTCTTCGTCCGAACTGGCTTCAAATTCTTTGTATTGACGATTACCATCGTCCAGACTCTTTCGGACAGTCTTTTGCGTCCGTGGAGTCTGCTGGTTGTTTTGTTCGGACGATCATTTGCGTCCGAACCTACCTGTTTTTCTGTACACTTATTTTCAAACCATTAGTGCGATTTGGTCATCATCAAAACATGATTAACATAATTGGGGTTCAACAATAATCACCTAAAATTTTTCAAGAAGAACCAGGGTTTGTGTCTGCCCTAGAGTGCTTTTGCTCCGAGGATAAAATGCGTTGGGATTTGAAAATTTTAGATCACTACTCGAGTCCTTTGGCAATTTGCGCATTGAGTTTGGATTAGATATTAAATAACTTGCCAAGTGCCTAGCAATGCAAATGGCAAACTCTAAATTAATGCATTTACCATTTGCCTCCAATGTCGCATTTTACATCCATTTAGAAGTTCCCATAAAAAAGAGTAAATAAGTATACTTGCCACAAATACCAAAAGATATTCCCTCTTTAGTCATCAATTTAACGTACAACTTTGGATTTGAAGATCAAGTTTTTACAAAGAAAAAAAAGTTCAATTTTAATTCAGTTGAAAATATCTGCAAACAATAAATGTAACAGTACAACATATACCAAACTTGTAAATGATGCAACACTATCTCGTTCTTACAGGTGGCTACAATGTGACACTGTGTTTGGAGACATCATACTTCCAGTGTAATACAATTGCAGCAGTCTTGAAAAGAGTAGTTGAGTGTGCTTCTATAAAGAGTTCTGTAGCAGGATCACTTGGATGCTCTGAATCTTGGTAGAAGTATCCATCTCAAAATCAACTAATTTATGTAGCAAAGTCGGGTCATTTACAACATCCTTCATCTTCTGTGACACTAACTGAGATGCAATAATATAATAATCAGCAAACATGAATTACTGCTTGAAATATTTTGCCAAACTAAAACACAAACAATTGATATATTTGCACATATGAAACTCCAAGGGACAATGCAAGCACAAATTACCTCAATGATTTTGCTGCTAGAGTACACGACAAATATGGTTTTGGGGTACACTAATGGAAATAATTCATCCAAAATATTGGTGTAGCTCTTCGTAGATATGCATATATATTTCGGATGCATAAAATGGCAGAGAGAAGAAAATCCAACCTCACTCAGTTTCTCGTGAATAATCACGTTCTGCACACACATCAAGAGCTGAACATGTCAAGAGGATAAAAGGGATCTTCAGAAAAGAATGCATCCACCAAATAATAAATAGTGTATCATGTATGTTAAAAATAAGCTCCTCCCTTGACTTTCATTTCATTTTCCAGATGAACTTCTTCAATTGCCTTCTCAAGTAAATAGCCAGATGGCAATTAACATATGTAATTAAAGATGACGCCGATAAAAAGTGGATCCACCCCAATTCTCTAACCATACCCAATCAAGAAACAAAATGCAAGATGCCAGTTTGTTTGCTTTAAAATAGTTTCTCTTCTTTGGTATATAAGCCAACTTCCAAGAAGAAAGGTGATTTATGGAAACTCAAAATAATTACCAACAAATAAAAATTGGACATAACAACATTAACATGGGAATAGAAGGTTCATAAAGTTGATGGAAGGTATGCTAAGTTCCTATTTTTCCTTTTCTTTTTTCTGTCTTCTGATGAAATTCTAGTTTAGTTCCCCATGAAATTCTCAATTTTGCAAGTTGGGCACTGAATAAGGGGCTGCCATATCATAATGTGCAAAAGCATTGCTAATTTCCAGGAGTTGGCCTAATAATTTAAGATGACTAAAATCGTTCTTATCCTTTTAGAAATTATTTTTTAAGGAAACAAGCACCAAGTTGAAAAAAAATTTGAGACTAAAGGAAATTGAATAAAAAAAAATTCATCCATCGAAGGGACATATCTGTTTGATGTTTAGGTTAAAGAATTTATAGTTGAATAACATACTTTTTCCCTAAAACAAATTAAATATGGCCATAGGAAAGCATAGAGCAATATGTATATATTTTCTTCTTTTGCATCTAATAGAAAGCCAGCATGACCAAAAGGTATAGTGTTTCCATTTGTGACACATGAAAAAACATGTAAAGAAAGCAAGCATCTATAAAGAGAACTTGTAGAAACATGTGTTTGAAAATATCCAATCTCCAAAAACTAAGTAAACAGACTCCAGAAACGAACATGCTGGAACTCAAGATAGTCAAGATGAACTTCATACTGAAAATAGCAATCTACCCTTAAGCATGGCTATGCTCCTGGTTTTTTCAGGGTACATGCACTACTTCATTCTCGGGAGAAGAAGTCAACAGCATACTGAAAAAAGCAAAGGATAAACCTTATTAAGAAACAAAAAAGTTGAGCAGAAAGAAGTGTACCTTAGAACGATGATAGATGACAAATTTTAGATCCTCAAAGTAACGTAACTTTGAAATAAAATCCTTCAATTTAACCACCCAATCAACAGTTTTTCCTCTAAGTGAAAATCTCAAGTGTATTTGGATTTGATTTGAGGCTTTGATCGGAATAAAAGGCTCGTCACAGTTGCAGTATTCAAAAAACTCTAAGTTTGGAGTGTGAATTTCAGCACCAGAAAAGTGATGACAATCTCTGAAGGCCAATTTCTTAAGCCTTTGGCTTGAAATTCTGAATCCCTCTGACCCATGGCAATGTTGCAACTCTAAGACTTCAAGGGCCAGAAGTTGAGATATGAGCGGCTGTGGGAAAAAGTTGGCAGTGACACCTGCCCCTCTAAGTTTCAACTCCTTCAGTTCTTTGCAAGTAGCCAAATCAATATTCCTTGGCCAGTTCTACATTGACCGATGGATGACGCAAACGAAAAAGTATGAAGACCAGACACATCTATCAGAATCCTATCAACCTCATCAGAGTACAAAACCTCAAAATACTTCAAGTGAGGTAAACTTGAAACAGAGAGAAGAGTGTCCATCCATTTGCAGAATGATACTTTTACATACTCAATCACAGGGCACCCTGAGAGAATTTTGTAAAATAAAAACTTGTCAGCGAAAGAGGTATGAGATAAAGAAAGCTTCTGCAGGTGTGGAAGTTTGATATCCAAACTACTTTCAAATCTACAGCCACTTAAGCTTAAAGCTTTTAGCGATCCAGCGAGCAAAACCGACTGTGGAACACTATAATAAGACCTATTTGAGCCTGAAAAACTGTCAACGCAAAGTGCAAGCTCTGGAACAGTCCTCTGTACAGCAATTCCAATCCATTGGTCCATGTTAGGCTCTAACAACTCTATATCAGGGAAGTCAATATACAACTGAAATCTTTGTACATGAAATTCTTGTGCAGGGTTCAGGCGCCGATGGATGGAATTTCCGATCAGAATCAAGAAATCTTGTTTTTGCATTGCCATATGGAGATCATCAGGAAGTTGCTCTTGTTCTGTGGCATAATTATTGTAGGAAAAATGGAATACAACATAAGGATAGGTGGACCAGATGCGATTCCAAGTCCTTGACAGCATAGAGGTGCATGTAACATCTCGGGCACGAAGAAAAGACAATATGTGATGAATGATGGAATCAGGCATCCATGAGATATAATCCAAAGGCGCAATCTCCAAATGTGCTCTCTCATGCTCTCTTCTTTCTATTAACCAAGAAAAATTCATCACACCCCCATAAAGTATTCATGAGTTTTAAATGTCTCAGAACTCAAAGGCATGGACATTAAAGTTAGGAAATTGAAGAACTTATAATAAAGGTAAATTTCGACACTAGTACCTGTTTCCATGACAGCAAAGCCTTTTGCTATTTTCCTTTCAGTATATATTTTGAACACAAAACCTTTTCCAGACTGTTTGTATCAGCAAGACTGCTATTAGTATATTCTGATAAAGAAAGCAAAATACGCAAAAATCTCAGTTCCCGACATCCTAAGGAACATCAAGACTTAGAAAATTACTTGAACAAGAGAAACATACACTTGCATCCCTTGACAACTTAGTACTAAATTTGCATTTCGGCACCGAAGCATGTGTGGAAACAGAATCATTTACGCAAACTTGTGGAGAAACTCTCACTGGGTGCTAATGTAAGGACTTCAAATAAATAAATCATTGACATATCTGTTTAAATCTACAACTTTTGCATTACTTGTTAGTGATCAAAATAAACTCAGCCAGATGGCTACCAAGTAAAAGGTGCCAGTAACTCCCAGACGTACTCAAATGCTCGATTGAAACATTCATTTCTGAGCTTCTATAAGTTCGCAAATTTCCATTTCAAAAAATACGAGGGAAAATAATTATGATCCTACAAAAATACGAGGGACAATGGGAAAATATAATCGGAGAAACAGAATGCATATGACATATTTGAAGCTGCTATGTACGAAACAGATGCATAAATTTTTTGATATCTTAGGAACAGAAGCTGATCTACCTCATGGCTGACACATAAATGATTGAATTGTCAAAAAATTACGCAAAATTGTACGTGGAAGAAGATATAGAATCTTTAAATCAGAACACGAGCAAACCAATTCCTACGCTATAATTCCAAATTTAGACAGATTAAATACAAATCATAAAAGTCGACCAACAAAAAAAAGCCAGAAGCATAAGCTCTCGAATAATCCAGGAATAAATAAACGATCAACAAAAAATTGTTGATAAGTCGATTAAACTCGAGTTCCAAACAAAGTTAATTATACTAAATAAGCCTTCTCCAAACTCCTAAGTAATCAGATTCATGATTATACTTCTTATCAAAATTGATGAACAAATTCAACTTAATTAAGTATGAGATGAAATTGATTGATAAATAGTAGAAGTACCTCGAAATTTTGACGGATTAGTACTTAGTTTTGATTAGAAATTCAGCTGCAACTGAAGTAGTTTACAGCTTTACTTTTGGTTTAGCCCCAGTTCATGGATATAGAGACATTTTACTAAAATAAAATACAAGAGGTTGACCAAGTATGTCACCAGGCTATGAAATTTAATATTTTCTTTTGAATCATTTTGCACTTGTACAATACAAAATATATATTTGTTTAGGGTTAACAACACTTTGCTCCTATGAACGTGAGTAATTATACTTTATTTTTTCAATTATAAAAATATATACTTTTGTCCTATTCATATTATTTATTTTTTAAAAATTTTAAAATATCAAAAAAATTTAATTAGATAACTAAAATACCCTTCGTATCATATTTTAATTTTTTATGTATTTAATTGATTTTTGACAGTTATAAAAAATTAATAAAATAAAAATATAATAACATATTGATATCTTGGACTTTAGTGAATGAAAATATGAGAAATTGTTGAATTACATTAGATTCGATATCGCAATTTGTCTAGGTAGAGATTAAGTCAAATATTAAAGTTATAAAATACTAAGAGACATTAAAAAAATTGTAAAATTTTATAGAAATTATATTTTCATACAACACCTTTATAGAAAATTTTTCATAGAAAATAAGGCCATTTAAAAATGTTCTACTACTATAGTTAAACATTCAAATTCGAAATAATATAAAATAAAATCTAAAAATTTTAAAAATTTGATTAAGAAATATATTGACATGGTTTACATGGAAATATTATATAATTTTTTTATGCTTATTTTTATATAATGATCACATCACAATCAAAATTTAAATACATAAAAATCAAAATATAGTACTAAGGGTATTTTAGTCATCTAACTAAATTTTTTTGATATTTTAAAATTCCTAAAAGATGAATATTGTGAATGAAGGTAAATGTATATTTTTATAATTAAGGGGACAAAATGTAATGAATCATATAGGGGACAAAGTTGTTGGCCCCAAAAGCAACCTAAGAGGGGGGGTGAATTAGGTTGTCTCTAAAACAATCATTTTTATGTGTTTAATAGAAATTCAAACTTTGTGCACCAAATGAAAACTTAAGCACAAATGAATACAATAGATATTCAACAGTTTAAGCTTAAAGAACAATTAAGAATATTGAGATTAAGAGAATCAAACCAAACTCCCTAGCTTCTCAAGCTTGGAGCTTGCAATTACAAAGAGTTTCTCACAAGGCAACTGTTGAGTTCTATTGCTGTCTCTTATAGGAGTGCATAAGCTTGTCCAAAAGTGTTTGAAGAGACTTTTAAGCTGTTCTTAGTACACATCTTGGTTCAACTAAAAGAGTTTTAGTGTCGACGGCCGATGCAGAGTGCGTCCGAACAAACTAGCCGTTGGACCGTTCTGCTAAATCTGCGTCCGACGCTGCGTCCGTTTTCTGAGGGTATTCGTTCGGAGAGACAGCTATAAATACTCCTAGGTCTGATTCGAAGCGAACAGACTTCTGGAAATTTATCGGACGCTGTTCTTCATCCGAGGCTTGCTTCAATTTCTTTGTGTCGGACGATTGCCATCGTCCGAAGCTCTTTCATTCTTGTTTTGTTCGGACGATCATTTGCGTCCGAACAAGCCTGTTTTTCTGCATACTTGTTATCAAACCATTAGTATGATTTGGTCATCATCAAAACATGGAGAGATAACGAGAATTCTCCACCAAGCACAGAAGTTTTGGCATTATCGAGATGTGTATAAGAGACAGGTCTGATTCAATAGAACAGACTTCTACATTGATTACAAACAATTCTTGAGCTATTTGAGAGATGATCAAAACAATTTTTGCTCATTCCTTAATAAAAACCTCATCAAAACAATGAAGCATGTGTGATGCAATTTTTGAAAAACAAATCTCTTTTTAATGAGAATGCTCCCCCTTTCTTTTGCAAGTAGTGACTTATTATAGACTAAATTTGGGGAAACAAATATCCTATCATTCTAAACAAATTTGAACATAAAGATGAGTAATATTCAAGAGAACATAGTTCAACTTGATAAATGAAAGCACAAAAACTTTAGATGTTACCCATTTCAATATGATCTTAGCTCATATGCCTTGAGCACCCTTCATAGATAATCAATCTTGAATTCCTTGGTGCTCTCCAAGCATGCCTACATACAAGGTTAAGCAACAACTTTTGGTACCCAAACTTTCTTGGGTTATTTTCCAATTGGATTAGTAACATGCTTAATCACCCAAGTAGATTTTATTCCTAATTTTTCATTTCTTTTAACATAACAATTTTTCTTTATATGGCCGTGTTGATGACAATAATTACAAATAATGTTCTTATTGCCATAACCACTAAAATTAAATAGAGCACAAATCATTTTTTCTAAAGGTTCATAAAATTTTTGTTATATATCAACATATTTTGAGTTCTTTTCTGTCTCAAAAACACATCTTTCTGTGTTTTCAAAGTAACATCAAGATCATTTGAAAAAGAATTCTTCAATGAAGCTTGTTGATCCATGATCTTGGTATTTCCAACAAAATTTTCTTTCAAAACATCATTTTCTTTTGTTAAAGAATTATTTTTATGCACAAGTTTTGAGTTGGCACTCAATAAAGTATTAACTTAATTTTTAACTCTTTGTTCTTAGCATATGATTCTTTCAAACATTCATGCATTTTAAAAATAAATGATTCAACATCATCATCATCATTATATACATGAATCATCACAAGAATCACAACTAGAGGTTACCTCATTATCGCCAAGTGCCATAAAAGCCATTTGAGCCTCCTCATATTCTTCTTCAACCTCTCCATCCGAATTGCAATCATCCCAAGTGATTTGAAAGTTGTTGAAGTGAGGCTTCCTTGAGTCTTTTCTCCTTTTTGATGAAGCTTTAAAGCTAAGTTTTTTGGAGGGATAGTTTGAAGCCTCATCTTGTAGCTTGCAAGCTCCAAGCTTGAATTCAAATGAGGTTAGAGAATTTATTCTCTTAAAATATTCTCTGAATGTTTGAAAGAATCTTCTATGGCAATGGATTTAGGTTCCCATTCCTTAGGTAAAGCATTCAAAAATTTTCTATTCTTTTCACCCAAGGAATATTCTTTACCCAAACCTTCCAAATCCTTTACCATATCATGGAACCTACAATACATCTTGTCAATGTTCTCATGAGGTTCCATTTTGAAGGATTCATATTTAGCCAGACAAGAAGTGACTTCTTTTGCTCTCTAATATCTTCACTTCCTTCATGGATTTCTTTCATGTTTATAAGAGAAATATAGGCGATAGTGTAATACTTTGATATGTTAGGGGACACATCTGCATCCAAAGCATTATACAAAATATTAATAGCTTTAGCATTTAAAGATAAATTTATTTTATCTTGTGCATTTAACTCAAATCTGGTTCTAGGCCTTAATCTATGAGTATTTTCATCAAAAATATTTGCCTCAATAGGACCTTCATAAATAATATACCACAATTCAATATTAATAGATTGAACAAAAATTTTCATTCTATCCCTCCAAAAAACAAAATTAATGCCATTAAACATGGGAGGTCTAGTGATAGAATGCCCTCTAAAAAGCAGTATTATTGGTTGCCATGATCTTTACTCTAATGCAATTTAAGCAAAAATAAAGAGACCAATGCTCTGATACCAATTGTTGGCCCCAAAAGCAACCTAAGAGGGGGGTGAATTAGGTTGTCTCTAAGAAACAATCATTTTTATGTGCTTAATAGAAATTCAAACTTTGTGCACCAAATGAAAACTTAAGCACAAATGAATACAATAGATATTCAACAGTTTAAGCTTAAAGAACAATTAAGAATATTGAGATTAAGAGAATCAAACCAAACTCCTAGCTTCTCAAGCTTGGAGCTTGCAATTACAAAGAGCTTCTCACAAGGCAACTACCAAGTTCACAACTTGAAGTTCAGCCCTAAAAGTCTCTTCAAAATAGGTGAGACAATAACCTCTTGTACACAAATGAGGATCACTCTTGCTCACACTAATTTCCTTTAGTTGAGCCAAGAGTTTTACACTCACAACCTCCCTTTGTTACAATTGTTATCTCTCCACTCTTACACTTGAAGAACTTTTACACTTCTAAGCTCTTTTCACACTACCTACACTATTACAACACTTGTACCCACTATTTCTCTCAAATAGCTCAAGAATTGTTTGTAATCAATGTAGAAGTCTGTTCATATTGAATCAGACCTAGGAGTATTTATAGTTGCCAAAAAGTCTGCTTCCAACAACTTCCCAACGGCTATTTTCTGTGGCTGAAAACTAGCCGTTGGACAATCAGACGGCCGATAGAGTGCGTAACAAATAGCCGTTGGACCGTTCGGACGGTATTGCTAAATCTGCGTATGCGTCCGTTCTCGAGGTATTTTCGGACGTCAGGATGCGTCCGAACATGCGTCCGATCAAGCGAAGTCTTCGAAATTTATCGGATTTTCGTCCGAGGCTTGCTTCAATTTTTTGTGTCGGACGATTGCCATCGTCCGAAGCTCTTTCATTTTTGTTTTGTTCGGACGATCATTTGCGTCCGAACAAGCCTGTTTTTCTGCATACTTGTTATCAAACCATTAGTATGATTTGGTCATCATCAAAACATGATTAACATAACTGGGGTTCTACAAAAGTATTATTAACCCTATTTTTTATATTATTACAAGTGTAACACACACAAGGTAGGTGGGATTTTATACGCTACACAACTAATCCATATGTTTACTGATGGTATGTGAACTCATTATATGCAATTTTGGGATATTGATGTTATGGGGATAATTTCATAAATCTAGTTTTTTTTAAGGTTACTTAGTACTTTTAAAATTTAAAAATATCATTTATTTCCATCTTTTTTTATGGGTCTTGCATGAAATAACATTTGTATTTAGTTATATAATGAACTAGTTTTGATCTCGTTTGTTGAGCGGGATAATTTGAGACAATACTATTTATTCATGTGTTTCTTAATGAATGGATATACTAAAATATTAAAATTAAAGGACTAAAGATAAATTTACTCCAAATTTTATTATACCTCAAATTTGGTAAATATTGAGTTGTAATTTTTTGCTTAAATATTTTATAACGGAAAATAATATTTAAAGATGGAAAAAGTGCATGTTAATATATAAACTTGGGTCTATACACAATGTAAAAAGAGCAAAGAAAAGCGAGATGAGAATATTTTGAGACATTACTCTCATCCTAAGTAGGAGTAGTTAGTATTAGGTTTGCAATAAATAATTCAACAATTTACCCATACACTATCACTACTAATAGTAACATAATTTTACATTTTGTTAGGTTGCACTAATAAAAATCATAGCAAGATAAAAATACATTGGGAGTAACTTTTTCTCTTTAGGAAATAGATAAAAACCAATAGGGAATATAGTTCACCCTATCTTAAAAGGCTGTGAATTTGTATACTTGTGAAAGCTTTTTTTTTTTTTCTTTTTTTTTTTTTCGTGAGGCCATGTGGATGTTTACATTATTTCGGGCAATTTGTGCATACCCCTTTAAACACGTAATAATTGCAAAACTATTACGTTTGGATCCTCGGATTTTAGAAAATATTTGAAATTTATCCATTTATTGGAAAGATTTATAAAATTAAAATAAATAAATTTTAAATCTATCCAAATTTAAAGTTAGAAATCCTTCTTCTTTCACATTTTTTTAATTTGAATAAATTTAAAATTTATTGGATGTTATAACCCTACAAATTACCTTAAAAAATATGTGAATTTCAAATCTTTCCCCAAACATATCAATCCAAACACTACCTATATAAATTATGAGGCCATTTAAAATGGGGACAATCATTAGATTCATTTGTTTTAATTGTGAGATTTTTTATATAAAAAAAAATCATTTATTGAATCAAGAAACTAAATCCACCTGAAAACAGGCAAAACATAAGATGGTGGACAATCAAGCCACAACTGTCTACTAATGAAATTTCATTAGCTAATTAAGCAAAAGATTAGGCTAAACCATTCCCTACTCTAACGGAAGAAATATGCAAAGACAAAATCCATGCTCTAGGTATCCTCTATAATGAGACCGCACGAAGACAAATCCTCTTCATCGAGTTCAAAGACTTGATGATTGACAGAGCATCACTTTCAAGTACAAAACCATTCAACCCCAATTCAGCTCCTAACTCCACCGCACATCTGGCAGCCAATAATTCAGAACTTAAGGAGGTGAAGATTATACTTCGTATTTTTTCAGCCAGGCATTCAATGAACTCCCACTATGATTCCTCACAGCAACTCCTAAACCACATTTAATTGTTTCACGAAACACCGCTGCTTCAAATTAAACTTTAGATAACTCATAGAATCCAATCTTTGTTGAATCATCATCATCCATTACCGAACATAATTGATAAGCAAACCAAAAATAAATCAAAATAAAATTATAGATAAAATTTATTAAAAAAAATTTGTGAATGAAAAGAAATTAAGATCATGCAATTTGAATGGTTACTTGAACCATATACAATCAACCAAACAAAACCCATCCAAAGGCATGACAATTCAATCAAGACTCCGATTTTTTTCATTGATTCAAGTGCTGATTTCAATTAACATTATGTCAAAAACACTGAACAAAACAAATCAAGAAAACGAAAACCATCCCTCGACATTCTAAAAATATACTCCCCTGCCAAAAAAACAAAAAAAATAAAAGAACTGAGACAAATTCACAGACTGTTAACAATACAACAAACAAAAAAGAATGAAAGAAAGAAAACAACCAATATATAAAATCCATGGAATTCATTGTTGGTCTCAAAACAACCTTAGAGGGATAAAATTAAGTTTCAAAAATTACTTTTATAAAGATTAAACTTATTGAGATTTTTTTGCTAACAAATAATATAATGAAGATAGAATCAATGAAACTTAAGGAATGTAAAGAAAGTAAGAAAGAAAATTAATCAACTAATACTTCCAAGGTAACAAGTTTGAAGTATTAATCCACTAGAATGCTTCACAAACTTGGTAAGCCAATAATCTTTACAAAGTAGGGCAATTCTTGCTCACACTAAAACTCTTTTAGTTGAACCAAGAATTTTACTCACAACCTCACTTTTGTACAAGATTATCACTCCACTCAAAATTTTGAATTGCACTCTAAGCTACACACTAATACAATATAGCACTATAACCAATTTGCACTCAAATTGATCTTTTTTAAGGCTTGTATTCAATATATTGTAGATACTTGTTACAGAACAATAGAGCAGGTATTTATAGGAGTAATAAATTGCGGTTGTAACTACTTCCAAACGGCTCAATAATAAATACACAAAAACTAACCGTTAAGGTTTCGGACGTCCGAGATAAAGATGATGCGTCTGACACAGCGTCCGATCTCAGTGTAGCTGGTGAAGGATATCGTTCGGACGGCCGTGCATGTGTCCGTTTCATTGTCCGGACTGAGTTTCGGACAGTTCTGTTCATCTGAAGAAAGTTTTGTTCGGACATTTGTATGAGTCTGTTGAGGAGCATGAAGAAGTTTGCTTTCTGCCTGTCTGTTCGGACGGTGAAATGCATTCAAGTGAATCTGTATCGGACACTCCTGTTCGTCCAAGAAAAATGACATAGTTTGGACGATGTACTGCGTCCGAACAACCTGTTTCCAGCAGAAAAGATAGCAGACCTGCACAGCTTATTTTAGAGTTTAGTGCTTATATTATCATCAAAATAAGATTTGGAAAACATCATTCAATCTCTCCCTTTTTAATGATGACAACAGTCATAGAATAACCAATCATATCCAATCATGTAAAATCAACAGATATGAGGAATAGCACAACCAACAATTTTGCATATTTATTCCTACTCCCCTTTTTGATATCATCAAACAAAGCTTCCCCTGAGAAAGTGCACTCAAATAACCAACATTAACATCATCAAAGTTAAACCAGCATCAACATTAATATCAACACCAACATCAACATCATCAAAATTAAGTCATTACATGACAATAATATCTATTTCAATTCAAAATAATTCATAAAACTAAAATAAGTGCAATTCCAACATCTATGTCAAAGTAATATCCAAAGTAATTCCAAAGCCAAAATACATATTAATGAATTAACAGAGAATTTAAGTCGAGTCATTGTTCTTCTTAGAGCGTTTTTCAATCTTGTGCCGTTTGGAAGGGGCATTATCACCAGTAGCTTCACCATCGTCATCTTCGTCATCGCGTCGTTGCATGATAAAATTCTTCAGAATGTATCGTCAATATCCTCGTTGTCTCCCTCATCAGCATCAGCAACACCTTGATTATCAATGTCCTCGTCGTTGCCCTCACGATCATCCTCTTCTTCGGCATTGTCATTATCATCACTTTCGATAGAGAAGTTGAGAGGATACTGTGATTGAATATTGACAAATTGAACTTGAGCTGAAGCAGACATGCCTAAGCTGAGTGCCTCTTGGAGGATCATCTGACGAGTTTCAAGTCGCTTTAACTTGCGATTAGTGCGACGTTGATTGGAGCTCACCTGAGTGTTCAAAGAACTGAGAAGGCTGCAAAATTGTGAAAGTGAAGGTTCGGAGGAAGAAGGATGAGGATCATAGACTGGTGGAGGTGTTTGAGGAGGAGGGGAATGGGGAAGTGCCAGACCAGAGGTAGAGGCTTGGGATTTTGATCGTTCAATATCAAAGGCAGCTTTAGTTAACCATTGATCATTAAAATAACGGAAGCCCTTCCGTTCAATGTAGGCTTTGTTGTCTAAATAGGGAGGGAATTGTTTGTTTCCGCTGAAAGGTACTTCAAGATAATCAAATACTTTGGTGAGAAATTTTCTGAAAGAAATGTTTCGACGGGTATCGGTAAGAAAGAGTTCCCACAGGGAACAGAAAAAATATCCAAAATCAAGAGGAATCCTTTTGAAAACATAGTAAAATAGGTAAAGTTGCATTTTTTCTGGTTCGGTGCGATGCCCGTTAGTTGGTAACAGTAAATTTGTGACAATAGTTTATAAAATATTCATTTCAGGAGTGAGCAATGTAGTCTTGGCTTCCGAGGCCTGTTTGAAATTGATGTTAAAAATTACTCTGACCTCGTCAATATCAAATTGAGTGTCCAGAACGGGTCATTTATCTAAAGAAAAGAAATAAGAAAATTCATTCGGGAATGAGACTTCACATTCAAAAATAGTATTGATGATGTTGTAGGAAATTTCAAGATTTGTGCTGTTCACACGAGAAACTAATGTGCGAACATTGGGGCCTTTCCTAAGTCATTGGCTGTGAATTGGAGTACCATGTCATGATAAACAGGTAAGTCAATGTGAACTAAGTGACCCCAATTTTGTTTTCCAAAACAAGATTTGACAATTGGAAGATTAAATTCATCTAAAAGACCTTGAGAAACAGGTCTTTGAAATATTATAGATTTGCTAAGAAGAGATGTATGCTGTTCAGATGCCTTGGCATCGATGAATTTTGGTAGGGATGGATTTGTTGAAGCATAAGGATTAGCGAATGATTCCCCTTGCACTGGAGCTTTTCCTTTTGATTTACGTCCACGAGTTGCTGTTGAAGAGCCTCCACGAGATCGAACTATTGTGAATTGAAGGTATATATAAGAGAAAGAAAAAAGTGTGATTTTTTGGAAGTGGTGGGAATTTGATGAAATTTGATGGTAGATTGATGAAATTGAGTGCAATAAAGGTAATGAACAATTTCGAAATGAAGATTCCTCAATCAATTTTTCGAGAGAAGGAAGAAGTTGGAGGAATTTAGAAGATAGAAAAAATTTCACCAGATGAGGGTTCGGGGTTTAGAGTGAATCCGAAAGGGGGAAAATAAACGGTTTTAATCGAGCAGAGGGACCATTCGGAAGTCCGAACAATTAGTATGCGTCCGATTGTGCGTATGAACTATGCTGATGTGAACTTTAAAATTCCCAGACGATTTCTAAGAGATTCAAAACGATCTAAGGCCAAGGGTTTAGTAAAAATGTCAGCCAGTTGATCTAAAGTAGACACAAAATCAACACATATTTTCTTTTTGCAAACAAGATCTCTAATAAAATAGTGCTTAACATCAATGTGTTTGGTTCTAGAGTGCATTACAGGATTTTTTGTGAGATTAATTGCACTAGTGTTGTTACACCTTATAGGCACACAATCAAAGGCAATACCAAAATCGTTTAAAGTATGTTTCATCCACAGAAATTGGGCACATTCCAGCAGCAATGTATTCGGCCTCAGCTATAGAAAGAGAAATAGAATTTTATTTTTTGCTAAACCAAGACCACTATCACAAGATAATTACCCAGGAAATGACACATACCACTAGTACTTTTTCTATCAATTTTACACCCAACAAAGTCAACGTCAGAATAACTAATTAAATCAAATGTAGAGGATTTTGGAAACCACAGACCAAAATCTATTGTGCCCTTTAAATATCAAAAAATTCTTTTTTACAGCCATTAAGTGAGATTCTTTAGGGTAAGATTGAAATCTAGAACATAAACAAACAACAAATATAATATCTGGTCTGCTAGCCGTTAAATAAAGCAGGCTTCCGATCATACCTCTGTAGCATTTTTCGTCAACACTATTACCTCCTTCATCTTTGTCAAGTTTGGTTGAGGTGCACATAGGTGTACCAACTTGTTTGCAATATTCCATTCCGAATCGTTTGAGTAGCTCTTTTGTGTACTTGATTTGTGTAATAAACGTCCCTTCCTTTGTTTGGTGAACTTGTAGTCCAAGGAAAAATTATAACTTTCCCATCATACTCATCTCAAACTCTTTTTCTTTATGCATCAAGTGTGAGAAATCCTAGTACAAACTTTCATTAGTTGCTCCAAAATAATATCATCAATGTAAATTTGAACAATTAACAAACCATTGGAATTCATTTTGGTAAAACGAGTGGTGTCAACAACACCTCTTTTAAATCCATTTTCAATCAAAAAACCACTTAGTCTTTCATACCAAGCTCTTGGAGGTTGTTTCAAACCATATAAGGCTTTAGAGAATTTGAAAACATGATTTGGAAAATTTTTATTTTCAAAGCCAGGAGGTTGTTCAACGTAAACTTCTTGATCAATAAAATCATTTAAAAAGGCACTTTTGACATCCATTTGAAATAATTTGAAATCATTAAAACATGCATATGCGAGAAGCATGCGAATAGATTCTAATCTAGCAACGGGTGCAAAAGTTTCATCAAATTCAATACCTTCTTCTTGAGTATAACCTTTTGCAAAAAGTCTAACTTTGTTCCTTATGATTTCACCTTTATAATTTAATTTGTTTCTAATACAAACCCATTTTGTTCTAATTACGGGATGAATTGATGGTCTTTCAACTAAGGTCCATACTTTATTTTTCTCAAATTGACTAAGTTCATCTTGCATGGCAATGGCCCAAGATTCATCATTTAAAGTATTATCTACATGTTTAGGTTCAATGTGAGAAAGTAATGCACAATTACTATTCAAAGGTTTATGAGATCGATTTGTTACCCCATCGGATAGATCACCTATGATCAAATCTTGAGGGTGACTAGAGACAAATCTCCATACTTTTGAAAGATCTTTTGGAATATCCTCGTTCTTTTCTTCTTCATCATCTACTTGATAGCTATTGACATCATTGCTTGATGTGATCTCTTGATGATCTTCATGGATAGTGAGCTTCTCAAGCTCCTTTTGAATACCTACATCTTCATCTTCACATATATTCTTTGAGATAACATCATTAGCTTCATCAAATGTAACATGTACAACTTCTTCAATCAAAAGTGTTCTTCTATTGTATACTTCACCGGTATGCTTTCTTACCACTAGAATATCCTAGAAAAATTCCTTCATTCGATTTTTTGTCAAATTTACCAAGATTTTCTTTGATTTTTAAAATAAAACATTTGCAACCAAATAGCTCACAATGGGTTTTTTTACAAAATAGGAGTTCAAAAGGAGTTTTGTTTAAAATGGATCTCAACAAGACTCGATTCATGACATAACAAGCCGTGTTAACGGTTTCGGCCCAAAAATATTGTGGTAAATCATATTCACTAATCATAGTTGTAGCAGTTTCTTGAAGAGTTCTATTTTTCCTTTCAACAATACCATTTTGTTGAGGGACTCTAACAACTAAAAATTCATATGAAATACCGTTGTGATCACAAAATTCGGGAAAACCTCCAAATTTAAATTCGGCGCCGTTGTCACCTCTTAATCGAGTGATCTTTAAATTCAACAAATTTTGAATTTTAGAAGACAATTTTACAAATGTTTTAAAAGCTTCATTTTTGTGAACAATGAATAATACCCTCTAAGTATACCTAGAACAGTCATCCACAATCACAAAAGTATATTTACAACCACCAAGACTAGCATGTTGAGTTGGTCAAAACAAGTTTAAGTGCAACAATTCTAAAGGTTTAGAAGTAAACACATAATTCTTTGGTTTAAAGGAAACTTTAACTTGTTTACCAAATTGGCATGCATCACAAATTTTATTTCTCAAAAACTTTAGTTTTGGCAAACCTCTTACCAATTCCTTCTTAGCAAGTTTTTCAATTAAATCTATATTAAAATGACAAAGTCTTCTATGCCAAAGCCAAGGATCATCTAAGGAAGCGATGAGACATTTTATATTGCTATTACTAATTTTGTCAAGGTAAGTCACATAAACATCATTGTGCCAAGCACCCTTAAATAAAATAACATTATTTTTATCAAGAATAAGAGATTCATGCTTGGTAAATAACACATATAAATCTTTATCACAAAGTTGACTTACACTCAATAAATTGTAGTTCAAATTATCAACATAGAAGCACATTCTTTATCAAGGTTTCACCATTTTTACCTACATCACCAATGCCGATTGATTTTGCTTTATTGTTATCCCCAAATGTTACTTTTCCACTATTTTTGGATTTGAGGTTTGTGAAGAGAGAAGCGTCACCCGTCATGTGTCTTGAGCATCCACTATCTATAAAATCACTTAGCATTGTTGTTGATGTTAAGTACATACACAACAAATCAATTGATAACTTTTGGTACCCATATTTTCTTGGGTCCATTAGAGTTAGTGAAGTTGCTATTGATCCATACGGCTTTCATTCCAAGTTTCTCATTTTTCTTGACATAGCACATATTCTTGACATGTCCATGTTGTTGGAAATACTTACAAATAATATTTTTATTTCCATATAAAAAGGATTTTGATTTTACAAAACATAAGTCATCCCTTCTAAACATGACAAAATTTTTGTTGATCAATACATTTCTATTTATTTTTAAATCAACAACATTTTCTCTTTTTCTAGCTCAAGAGAACATTCAAATCATCCAATCTTTTTTTCAAGGAGGCTTGTTCTTCCATGACCTCTGATTTCACATGCAATCTTTTCTTCAGGTCACTATTTTTTTTTGTGATAACTTATTATTTTCATTCACAAGTTTAGAGTTAGCATTCAATAAAGCATTTGATTTCTTTACTAACTCTTTATTTCTAACATATGATTCCTTTAAGCTATCATACAATTTTAAAATGAAAGCTTCAAAATCATTATCATCATTTTCATCATTGGAGTCATAGTTAGAATTTACCTCATTATCTCCAATGGCCATAAAGGCTATTTGTGCCGACTCCATTTCTTCTTCAACTTCTCCTTCAGAATTGCAATCATCCCATGTGATTTGAAAATTATTGAAGCGGGGCTTTCTTTCTTCCTGCTTTTTCCTGGAAGGACACTCATTTGCAAAGTGTCCGGGTTGACCGCATTCAAAGCACTTTTCATTTTGCTTCTTCATTTCTAGCTTAGTCTTCCCTCTTGAAATTATTTGAATTAATGTTTAAGAAATCCTTTGGTGATGAGTGCAAGATCTCCTTCATCAAGATCTTCATCTTCTAAATTGATGGAGCCATTTTCATCATCTTCTTGAGAGGTATTTAATGCAATGCTCCTTTTTGGTCTTGTTTCTTCATCATCCACCACTTTGGCCTTCAACTTCAATTCATAAGAAGTAAGAGAGTTGATTAGTGATTCAATAGGCATAGAATTTAAATTCTTAGCCTCCTCTATAGCTATTGTTTTGGCCTCCCATTCTTTGGATAGAGTATTCAAGATTTTTCTATTCTTTTTACCCAAAGAATACTCCTTACCCAAGGTTTCAAGATCCTTAATGATGTCATTGAACCTACAATACATTTTGTCAATATTTTCAGATGGTTCCAACTTGAAGGACTCATACTTGGTGACAAGCAAGGATTTCTTTTACTCTTGAACATCGCCGCTTCCTTCATGGATTTCCTTCAATTTATCCCAAATTTCTATTTAGCGGAAATGCATCCCTTGACATGAGTTGATTCATTAGCATCCAAGGCATTGTATAGCACATTCATAGCTTTTGCATTTAAAGCCAAGTTTGTCTTGTCTTGTGGAGTGAGCTCATCCCTTGTCTTTTCTCTTCTTCTATTTGTATAATCATCAATGATGGTAGCTTCAAAGAAACCTTCATTTACAATATACCACAAGTCAATATCAATAGATTGCAAAAATATTTTCATTCTATCTCTCCAACTAATAAAATTTGCCCCATTGAACATAGGAGGCCTAGTAATGGGTTGACCCAAAAAAAATAGAGCATTGTTGGTTGCCATAATAGATATTTTCTCAAAAGTAATTTAAGCAATAAAATGAGACCAATGCTCTGATACCAATTGTTGGTCCCAAAGCAACCTAAGAGGGGGGTGAATTAGGTTTCAAAAATTACTTTTATAAATATTAAACTTAATGAGATTTTTCTACTAACAAATAATATGTTGAAGATAGAATCCCAATGAAACTTAAGGAATGTAAAGAAAGTAAGAAAGGAAATTAAACAACCAATACTTCCAAGCTAATAAGATTGAAGTATTAATCCACTAGAATGCTTCACAAACTTGGTGAGGCAATAATCTTTACAAAGTAGGGCAATTATTGCTCACACTAAACTCTTTTAGTTGAGCCAAGAATTTTACTCACAACCTCACTTTTGTACAAGATTATTACTCCACTCAAAATTTTGAATTGCATTCTAAGCTACACACTAATACAATATAGCACGATAGCCAATTTGCACTCAAATTGCTCTTTTCTAAGGCTTGTATTCAATGTATTAGATACTTCTTACAGAACAATAGAGCAGGTATTTATAGGAGTAATAAATTGTGGTTGTAACTACTTCCAAATGGCACAATAATAAATGCACAAAAACTAGCCGTTAAGGTTTCGGACGTCCGAGATAAAGATGATGCCTCCGACACAGCGTCCGATCTCATTGCAGTTGTTGAAGGATATTATCAGTTCGGATGGCCGTGCATGCATCCGTGTCATCGTCTGGACTAAGTTTCGAACGGTCCTGTTCATCCGAAGAAAACTTTGTTTGGACAATTGTATGCGTCCGTTGAGGAGCATGAAGAAGTTTGCTTTTTGCCTGTCTGTTCGGACGATGAAATGCATCCGAGTGAATCTGTATCGAACACTCCTATTCGTCCCAGAAAAATGACATGGTTCGAACGGTGTACTGCGTCTGAACAACCTGTTTCTAGCAGAAAAGATAGCAGACCTGCACAACTTATTTTCAGAGTTTAGTGCTTATGTTATCATCAAAATAAGGTTTGAGAAACATCATTCATAAAGTTGGAAAGTAGGTAGGATTAATAACATAAAAAATAGTAGCTCACCTCTACTTCTGGTAGATACCGCGGATGGCATTATTATTAGTATAAACTCCCAATTTCTTTGACCTGTTCAGTCCAGAGCTAGCTTTAAAAACATAAGTATTTTTGCATAAATCTTCAAAACCAAATACATTTCTCACACAATTAGAACTGAATATCACATTCTTATTTTTCTAGTTTGTTCAATTATTTCGGACAAAGTAAACACCATACATTTCTCATAGACATTTTATCAAACACCTATAATCAAAATCCTAAAATGCATTGAAAAATCATTCAAAACCCAGACCTAGCGTACTATATCAGTTAAAACTATCCAATTTCAAAATGCATAAAAGTCAAAAATTTGTATTAACATTAACCCACTTCAGTTAAGCTCATCACTTACGTTAAATATATATATATTGAATGGCAATGCCAAAGTGTGAATTCTTAGTTAATCTGGGATCAGTTGCTCTAGGCATTTTTTTTTGAGTCACCTCACCGATTTTTGATATTTGATGTATCTCTGCCTCATCACATGCATCCTAATCCCCGTTTGTGGCTGTCTTCACCATTGATTCAATTGGGCAAAGAACTTAAGATTCGTTTCATTCAACTTCCTCATCCCTTAAATGCAGTTGCTTGTGTCAAATTACATGGATATGGTGAATACTTTGTTATATTCTATATAAATCGTATTAGTTGAGAAAAAGGATTCATGAAAGTAGAAAATAGACGTTTTCCTAGAAGTAAATTCGACAATGGTTCGATCCTTTATCTAGCTTAAAATGAATTCAATAACTTATAACTCTTACAAATGAAGTCAAAAGACCTCTAACTCTTTAGATTTGACAAGTAGTATGTGCATTAGATTGTAAAACAAAGTCTTTTCTTTTTTATTCTTTCGATAAAAATATATCCAAATTTTCATTGTAAATAATAATTTACATAAGCATTGTAAAAAAGAGAGCTGTAAAATAGTTTCAAGTAGCATGAAGATTAGAGAGCTAACAAATAATAACAAGTTTAGACCAAAAAAGAGGGGGGAACAAGTTTGTGTATATCTTGGCAATTTGCATGGCTCCATTTGGATTGAGATATTTTCCATTAATTTTTAAAAAATTTTATAATCATCATCTAAACAAGTTTTTCAACTACTTTTAATGATAAGGTTGTTCAAACGAATGATGATTCTTTTGAAAATTCTCTTTTAAAAGAGCGGATATTTCTTCATTTCAATTATCAAATTTTTTAAACGACTAACTTTTAAGTTTGGAACTTGTAACAATATTATAGGGGGACTGAGACTATATCCATCCACTGCAAGTCCATCTACATTCACCTACTGAGGATTACCAATGGAGTTTAGGTACTGAATATTATTGTGTAGTTTAGTTTGTTATTGCTAACATTTGTCCGGGCTAAAACCAAGCTGCCTCTTGGCCAAGTCAAAAATAACGTTTCCATTGTTGCTGCTGCAAATTACTGATTTATTGAAAGTGGACCAAACATCGAAGAAAATGCAAAACAAACTGTGCCTTTTGAATCAACCGGTATGAAGTAATTCTTTGGCTTCAAGGGCAGCAATTTTCCATTGGCAAATAAAAACAACACCGTTGGAATCCTCACTAAACCACGGATGGATGAAAAATTATAACAAGTTTCAGATAGAGAGTCACAACTCACCGGCCAAGGAAAATACGAAATATACTTCACAAACGCGTCACACAGTAAGTTATACGCCTAAGTTTGAAACAAATTAGCAAACTGTTCTTGAGTCAATTATAATTCCGCCATGACCATCTTGTTCCACTTGAAAAACCGACTTAGGAATTGGCAATTTGACGTTTATTCCAATGAGGTCCATGTAGTAAAAATTATGTAGTTCTGAGATCGGGTTTCTAACCATTGAAATCATGATTGAGTCACTAGGTGGAGCTGAGTTTCGAGAGTTGAGTTGGAATTCGAATCATGATCCACTAAACAATAAGAAAATGTTGTAGCTTTAATTTGACTACGCAATGATAACGGGGCTCAAGCATGTCCAAGTAAGTCGTGCGAATGAAAAAGCGCAAATTATCATGCCCGCAACTGAGTGCCACATCACAAACCAAAACCTGAACTACTAAACATAGTCGTTTCGATAACCAAATTCCCAACTGTGTACAACCCATCCATATACTTGGACACATAAGCCTGGTAAGGACACGTGCTACCACTATACCCCAGAATTTGTACCTGCCGACATTCTTTTGAAGAGAAAGAAATAGGTTGGTAAGAGGACGATGAATTTGGGTTAAAAATTGGCACAGACAATGGGTGACATTCAATACACGGTTGGCATTGGAGCCAATTAAGGTCGGTAGCAGTGTCAATAACCGTGTTGTATGTTTTAATTGGTTTGCCCATACCAATTCAGATGAAATACTCCCTACGCACTGACTTGCCCTGGAAGTTAACGAGAAATCAAGGTCTTTCAGTGGGGGTAATAGTTTGAATTGGTTTAAGATTTGTGTGGGTATAACCCGAGAAAGCAAACTCAAGCTTGGAATTGCTATAATGAATCAGGCTGAGTCACGGGCTAGTGTGAGGGCAGAATAGTCATTTTGCTGCGGCTTTTTTCATATAAGCTCGTGGGTGAAGAGAAAATGATAGGATTGAAGAGTTGTATGTTGTTGTGGTGGCCGTATTGAGTTTTCCTTTAGATCCTTGTTGCAAGATTGGAGATGAGGCTTGTATCACGGGCTCACTCTTCTAGTGTTGCTAGCCCTTGCTGCACTTAGGTTTTCACCTTAAGTCAGCCTTTCTTCACGCTCATTACAAGAGAAGAGAGAATAAGAACTCTATGTATTAAATTTCTCATACTTGAAAGGTATATTACAAATAAGGGGGTTGGCCCCTTTATATAGTTACAAGAGTGTATTCTAGAACTTATCACATTAATTACAATACTACAATCTTCTAGAGAATTCTATCTTCTAGAGAATATTTTGGGGAATCCAAGGCCATTATAGGAAATTCCATAAGACTCTAGATGTTCCATAATCTTCTGGAGAAGAGTCTGGACACTCCTTTGGGTGAACCTCTTCGTTTGAACGAGTTGACCGTATCATTCTGCCCCATCTATTATGGCAATGTCCTCGTTGGCTTTGGTGGTATGAAATGCATCAATCTGTTTCTTGAATTGCTAAAGTGCCTGATTGGCTCCCAAAGAACTATCTTTGCTCTTTGGCAAACCTTTCCATCGTACTTTGTACTCAATCTTGGGCTTTTAATACCTTTTTCGTACCTCTCGTATCTTCAGTATGCAATCCACCTCATGATCATAAGAGATCTTTACTCCCATAGGTGCTTTTTGTGACAGTCCATAACTAGGATCTTCCTCGTCCTCATGGTAGGGCTTTAGCAAACTCACATGGAACACTAGATAAAGTTTTAACTTCGGAGGAGTTCTACCTTGTAGGCTACCCTTCCTACTCGTCTTAGTACCTTGAAGGGTCCCTCATACCTTCAAAGTAGTCCCTTGTGCACCTTCCGGTATTTAAGTATGGAATGCATCTTGATTAGTACAAGGTCGTCTTCCGTAAACTCAAGGAACTGTCTCTTCTCATTGGCCCACTTTTTCATCTTCGTAGCAGCCTTGTGTAGGAACGCCCTTGCCAAATCCATCTCCTCTTACCATGTCTTAGCAAGTTCATATGCTGCAAGGTTACCGCCTCTGATTATGTCCTACCACAACGATGCTAGGAATGAGTGGTTGTTGTTCCATCACTATCTCAAAGAGACTCTTTCTTGTTGACTCATTTACCTGCAAGTCAAAACAAAATTGGGCAACATCAAGCAAGCTTATCAAATTTTGTTGGGTTGAGCTCACATAGTGCCACAAGTATAGCTCTAGTAGCCCATTCACCCGCTCCGTCTGTCAATCGGTTTAAGGATGTAAATTTGTCGACATGTTAAGTTCCGAATCCAACAATTCAAACAACTCTGTCCAGAACTTCCCAATGAATCGGGTATCTCGATTGCTCACAATTGCTTGTGGGACTCCTAAATACTTCACAATATGCTTCATGAATAATCGGGCAGCTTCCTCAATTAGACATTTCTTGGAAGCGGCTATGAAGGTTCTAAACTTCACGGATCTGCCTACTACTACCATGATGGTTTGGCATCCCTCAAATTTTGGCAGGCCAACTATAAAGTCCATTGAGATGCTTTCCCATAGTATTAGTCTTTGGAATGGGTAAAGTTTCCAGTAAATTCACCGCTTTTGACTGCTCGACCTTGTCTTATTGACATACCAAGCAGGCTCGAACATAAGTCTCCACGTCGTATCTCATCTAGAGGCAATAGTATCTTTCCTGTAATAGTGCCAAGGTTCGGTGCATCCCTAGGTACCCAGCCTACTTCGAATCACAACATTCTTTCATTAATTCCCGCCTCAAGTTCCAATAATGCGGAACGTAGATACGTCACCCTTTTGTGTAGAGTAACTCTTTCTTAGTCCAAAACCTTCGAGTCTTCCTCTCTTTTTGGCATACTCAAAGAGGTTCGTAGCAACTGCATCATGCTTCAATCCCTCCTTGATCCTGTCAAGCAACGAATTCTCAAGTTGGCTAATGGCAGCAAGCATCGACTTCCTGCTCAGGGCGTCAGCAGCTGAGTTGACTATTCCAGGCTTGTACTCCAGTATATAGTCAAACTGTGCCAAGAAATCCTGCCACCAAGCCTGCTTGGGAGCTAGAGTTTCTTTTGGGACTGGAAGTAACTTGTGGCAACATTATCCGTCCATACCGTAAAACAGGACCACAATAAGTAGTGCATCCACGTCCTTAGGCAATGGACCATAGCCCGTCATCTCATTTTCCTGCACCGTATATTGCCTCTCAGTCTCGTTAAACTTTCTCAACTCGTAGACCACTAGATCTCCTTCTTGCATCAATACCCCGCCAATAGTAAAGTCAAATGCACCTATCTCTACCTCAAGATGGCCTTTGAGAAGTCTAGCAAATTGAGTGTCGACTCCTGGGTCATGGTTTCTTTTATTTTTTTGAAAGTTTCCTGGCACTCCTTATCCCATTCCCATGCCTTCTCTTTCTTTAGCATCTACGTGAGGGGCGTGGTGATTTAGAGTAGCCTTGTACGAACTTTCGGTAATAGTTTATCAACCTAAGGAACGACTGTAGTTCTGTCACCTTGGTAGGGGGTTCCCACTCCATAATGGCTTGGATCTTTGACTTATCCATCCGAATCTTATCGGCCTCTTCCCACAATGTGACCAATGAACGGTATCTCCTACTGAGCGAACACACACTTTTCTTTCTTCATGAAGAGTTTGTTCTCCTTAAGCACCTTGAACACCTCCCTTAAGTATTGGATGTGCTCCTCCAATGTGCGACTGTAGATCACAATATAGTCATGATACACTACAACAAATTTGTTTAGGAACTCTCAGAGTGCCTTGTTCATCAATGTACGGAAGGTTGCTGGGGCATTAGTCAAGTCGAAAGGCATGACGAGAAACTCATATGCTCTGTATCGAGTCATGGTTGTCGTCTTGTACTCGTCACCTTCCACAATGCGTACCTACCAGTATCCTGACCTGAGGTCCAACTTGAAAAACCATCGTGCGCTTCCAAGCTGATTGAACAAGTTGGCAATCAGTGTTACGGGGTACTTGTTCTTCACCGTCAGTTTATTCAAGGCCCTATAGTCCACGCACATCCTTAAGGACCCATCATGTTTATTCTAGAATAGTATCAGATCGAGACTTAGAGGGTCTGATATAATCAGCATCAAAAAAATAGTTCAACTATTTCCTTAACTTTGCGAGCTCAAGAGGGGACATGCAATAGGGGACCATAGCAGGCGGCTTGGCACTTGGGACCAACTTAATCTCGTGGTCTATTTCTCTCTTAGGAGGTAGTTCCTTTTGGCATCTTAACAGATATCACACTCTTGAACTCCTCTGGTACCACATCAACCATCTTAGGCACCTCCCCTTGAGTGTGCCCATCATCCTCCTTCAGTGTCACAAGAAAGGTTAACCCTCCTCATTTCAACCCTTTACATAGTTGTGTGGCATATAGGGTCTTGTGATCCTTTCCAGACTCCCTCCTCAAAGGTACTACACATTGGCATTGAGGATCCAAAATACATATGTAGTTGGCAAATAGAAGAAGCATGGCATTAATACGGTCAAGGAAGTCGAGTCCTATCATAGCATTATAATCATCAAGAGGAATTACCCCAAATGGAGTCGTACCTTTTCCATTGCCCAATGGCTATGTCCACGTCGCTTGCCACTCCATGGACCGGGACCTCCTTGGTGTTGACTATCTTTAAGGTGCCAATGCCTTTTCCCACTTGAAGAGTGAATCTCTTGGCTGCCTCAATAGAGATGAAGAAGTCGGCGACTCTAGTGTTAACTAGAGCACTTAGCTTGTTTCCTGTAATCTACACATCGGCGAACAATAAGCCCATCTTATTTCATGACTTCTTTACTTTGATAGTATTTAAGATCTGTAATAAACCCAATTGCTTTTCCTCTATTTTCTCTTCCTCCATGGCCATGACTACTAACTTTGCTTTTGTAGGACATTCCTCAGCCATGTGTGGACCATTGCAGAAATAGCATTTCAATGGTCGTTTCCCTTTATCCTTTGATGCGAAAGATCCCCTTATTCTTGGAAGGGGACTTTTCCCTTGTTCTCTCACCAAATTCTTTGCCGCTCTCCTTAGCAATCTTCTTGCCCTTTGGTTTGGACGAACTTGATGCTTTTCCTTTGGTAAGGCTGACGTTTCTCGTGGCTTGAACTCCAAGAGGGACTCAACCACCGACATTAATCTAGAAAGATCGTCGACATTCTTTCTTTTTAGCTCCTATCGTGCCCATGGCTTTAGTCCATCCATGAACCAGAAGAACGCATCATTCTCACTCATACTTGGAATTTTCAGCATCAATTGGGCGAATTCCCTCACTTCACCCTTCATCTCGAGTTGGTGAAATTAGCATGAGCATCCCTTTTCTCATACTGTGGGTAGAAGTAGTTTTGGAACTCATCAACAAATTGGTCCCAAGTAGTGATGGTAGTGCCATTACGGTTATCACTCCTACGCCACACCACAGCAAAGCATAATCAATCAAGTATGACGAAACAAGACTTACCTTTTGCTCGTCTATCCAAATTCCAGCATTCAGAAAGTATTGCACTATGGGCCAAAAGAAGTTGTCCACTGCCTTGGCCTCCCTAAGTCCATTGAACTCCTTGGGCTTAGGAGAGGCATTTGATCGAGGTGTGGGCTACAGCATCACTATCCCACCAATAACAGGTCCTCTAAAGGCAATCAATTCTGCCTTCAGTGCTTTGAACTTCTCTTGCATGGTAGCAACTTGGTCTAGCTCCACATGCATGGCCATAATCTCCCCTTTGACGAACACCAACTTTGCCTCCAGACTTTCGGACCTCTGGGTTAAACCATCCATTGCAGCATTCAGGGCACCCTGCATTTCTCTTAAGATCGTCCTCCCTAGACTCAACCCCATTAATGCGTATGACCGCATCTTCGTCAGCGTTGCGGGTTTCTACCATGGCCTACTCGAGTTTCTCCACACGAGAAATAGTAGTTGCCAGCACATCCCTTGATGGATCTCAACCCCTTTTGTCCTTCTTCGCCTATGGGATCTCCTTATGGGTCGCGTCAGATGAAGGACCAGCCATAGTGTCTTCTTCCCAAACGCTTGCTAAACCAGCTCTGATACCACTTATCATGAGCTCACTCTTTCTAAGGAGTGTTGCCAACCCGTGTGACACTTAGGTTTTCACTCTAAATCAGCCTTTCTTCACACTCACTATAAGAGAAGAGAGAATTAGAACTCTATGTGTTGAATTCTCAAGCTTGTAAGGTATATTACAAATGAGGGGGTTTGTCCTTTTATATAGTTACAAGAGTGTATTTTAGAACCTACCACATTAATTACAATTCTACAATCTTCTAGAGAATTCTATATTCTAGAGATTATTCGAGGTCACCTAGAATATTCTAGGGAATCCATGACCATTCTAGAAAATTCTATAGGACTCTAGAATGTTCCATAATTTTATGGAGAATAGTTTGGACACTCCTCTTTGTCTGAACGAGCGAACCATGTCACTTGACTAAAAAATTGATGAGTTTTTTGGAGAGAGGCTAAAACATCAAAAAAATGATATTTTTCTCTTGATGATCATGGATAGAGAATGAAATGGTTGAAAAGGAAAAGAAGAGAAAGAGAATGAAGAAATTGTGAAGAAAGGTCTGCCTTTGACTTTGAGCCATGTTGTTGTTGTTTTGGGTTTTAGAGTTCATAGGAAGAGTGAGAGAACTGAGGTCAAGTAAGACATGACAATGGGGTTTAACTAAAGGAATGAAAGTGGTTTTTTTTTTTTTTCTCTTGGGGAGGGGGGAGATCCTCGTGTCAAATTTGTTTCAAAGTTGACGAAGAGAGAGGAAAACGGAGCATTTAAGAAGCATGAAGTTTACCTGCACTATGAAGTTAATGCTTGTAGCAAAATTCTTGGCTTGGCACTAGTTACGGTAACCCATGAACCGATAGATGATGCTCACATGGATCCTAAATATGGATATGGGCTCACATTGGGCTTACAAGTTATATGTCGATTGGGTCCATACAAGAATTATTCTTGTTATACTTTTTAAGACTCGTTCTTTATCATTTTAAGGATTTTGAATGATGTAGAAAATAAGTTTTTGACAATTTATTTTACATTTTTTTTTGCTCAAATAAAGTATTAGAATCTAAAGAATTTTGCATAGTTTCATTGAGAGAACCATCATACTAGTTTTAAGAATTTGTACAGTATAAATTTTTAAATCATATAATTTTATAACATACAAATTTTTAAAATACAACGAAATAATTTCTCAACGAACCATAGAATTTTCCTTATAAACTTTTTTGGGCAATGATATTCCAGCAATATCTTATTGCCACAACTCATTTTTTATTATAGGCAAAACTACCCTATTAACGATTTCCTTTTGTGCTGAGGTGGAACTCCACCAACCACAAGGTTCTTTCTCGCTCTAGTGCCACCTTACTCTTCTCTACTCAGCAGTCAACACCACCATTCCTTCCTTCTCTTTCCAAACACCACAAGCCTCCTCTACATTCTTTTCTCTCTCCTTAGTACCACCATACCATACCATACCATACCATACCATACCCTACCCTCCCTCCATTTCCCCCATTCTCTCTCTCTATACATCCTCCCTCAAATGGCAACCATGAGCACTTGATGCCAAAAGTGGTCACTCCGTAGCTAAAGTTGCTTCCTCAGATGGAGAGGTTGCCCAACCTCCATGGCTTCGGATACGCAGCTGGATCAAGCTGGACACTTGTGAAATTGGAAAGATGGAGTCTAGAAAATTGATCGAACACCTTGTCTGCATTCATACTTGACTAAGAAATAATCAAATGTACGGTCAAGTGCAGTCCTCTAGTTTTTCCAAAAATTATATATATATAATTTTTTGTTTAAAAAAGAAAAGATACAATATCGATCAGAAAGGTTAAGTGCAATTCTCTCTTCCTCTCCCTTTCTTCTTATTTACATGATAATTATATTTGTTTCGTAGCTCTTTGAGTGACGGCAGAGGATTCTCTAAATCCATGAGAATTTTAGTGAATGTTTAATTTGCCCATAAATTCTCTAAATTGTTCGTTTAGTTTTGGAGAGGGAACTGACTGTATCTACTTTTTATTTTATTATGAGACAGTTAAGGGATAAATATTAGGTAGATGAATTTATTCATAAGGTTATATTAATCAAGATGAATGCAAAATGAATGCAAAATGAATGCAAGATGCTCCATTATTTACCACAGAAGTCCAAGTGTAGTCCTCTAGTTTTACCACGGAAATCAAATATAAAGCCAACTTGATACACTGAAGAGAAGAAACTATTGGAAAAAGAACCCACCAGATCTTCGACTCTCATGAAGAGTGATAGGATTTCGCAAATGAGTTAGTAATTTTCGAAGTATTTGAGAAGTAGTTTTTGTTAGATTTCAATCCTGTATCTCAAAACCGTTTAGGATTATTAGTGGTCGACCTTTGCAATTTTGAGTTCGAATATGGTACTTTAGTTAGCATAAGAAATTTGTTGGCTTTGGAAAATTTTATGGGTTGATAAGCATGAAGGTATATCATGCTAGGATCCGCTCCGTTACCTTTGTTTCTAATTTTTCTCAATGATTATTTATATTTAAATAATTAAAATTTTTAAAATTAATAAGATTATATCAATAATTTTATATGAATGAGTAATAGATCAATATACATTAAAATTAAATATATTTAAAATTATTTTATCACTCAATTTGTCTTAAATATTTGAATGATATAAAATGAGTCAAAATCAAGATAAAAATTTAAACATTTAATCAAATGGAAAAAAAAATAATCTATTTATTTTCAAATTTTATATATAACAAACATACACAATAAATTATATTATGACGGACTATACGTTTCAAAAAATAATTTAAAATTATATTTTTGTGAGGTATATTAAATTTTTTTTTGTTCAATTAATGGAGAGGAGTTTAGTCCATGTGTATCAATAGAAAGAGAAATGAGGGGAGGAACAGAGATTTCTAGTGAGAACGAAAGGGCGACTTGTGTTAGTGGATCCCTTAAATCAATTAAATGATATCATTTAACTGAAATTTGCGGTGGCAATATCATTGCCCAACTTTGTTGGAGTATTAAAATTAATCAATGAGCATGGTTTGGTTTTTCAATTTTGCATTTGGATTATTGTATTGGCTTCTTACCTCGACATTTAAATGTTGAACAGAAAATCAGCCCTTGATTTTTAAGTATGGCTAATACCTACATATCCGACCTAATTCTAATATGTGAATAAGATCGACTTGTGCAAAGCTCTGTTTTTTTTTTTTCCTCCGAATTTCTTCTAAATCCTTCTTTTTATGTGTCTGGTTTTTAATTTTTACATACTACAAAAAATAACTGGCGTTTTATTTACAATGTTTCTGTCAAAGCTTAGCTTTTCTGTTGTTACAAAAAGATACAATATCCTTATATATATATATATATAATTTAAAAAAAAAAATTAAAGATACAATATCGATCAGAAAGGTTGAGTGCAATTCTCTCTTCCTCTCTCTTTCTTCTTATTTACATGATAATGATATTTGTTTCATAGCTCTTTGAGTGACGGCAGAGGATTCTCTAAATCCATGAGAATTTTAGTGAATGTTTAATTTGCCCATAAATTCTCTAAATTGTTCGTTTAGTTTTGGAGAGGGAACTGACTCTATCTACTATTTTATTTTATTATGAGATAGTTAAGGGATAAATATTAGGTAGATGAATTTATTCATAAGGTTTCAAGATGAATGCAAAATGAATGCAAGATGCTCCATTATTTTGCACAAATGAATGCATCTAGGAAACAGATTATCCGAAGGCACAATATAATCCAAATAAGAAAAACTAATCCTAGTAAGTAAGTTGTTATCAAAATCATGTGCTTTTGTTCTATTTGCATCTCTTGTGTTCCTAATGGAATTTGATTGGAGATCACTTATCTAATGTAGTCCCAAAATTTCAGATTTTCTCCGGCTTGGTCAGAGACAAGACCATTCTCAAGACTCTGCCATTACAATTTGGACAAAGACTTGGGCCGTAGCCACAATCAATAGCAGAAGTTTTTATACATTGTGATAGTGAAGTAATCATATCAAGATTTTTTAACAAGGTGTACAGTAGAAAGTCTAACATATAGCTCTAAAATGAATATATTAAACAACTGATTTCTAATGTCAATCTCTGTCATCATCACATTTGTCTTTATAAGGTCTAAAACTAACGTTGTTGGTTAATTAATATAGGGATCTCCAACAGATTTGTGAAAAGTAGTGGATTAATTCTATTTTGTACTACTCAATTTATAGTTGATTCTCACTTTATATTTTAAATTTTAGTTTTGTATATTTTACACCCCAAACTTTTAAATTCATCTCACTTCAGCTACTTTTTTAACTCCGTCTAAAAAAATAATAGAACTTTCCGTGGTTACGACAAATTCAGTAGAATGTACAATAATATTTTTGCACGCAAAAATAAAGATTCTGTTAAATTTTTTTATGGTATTTAAATAAGGGTTAAAGTAAGACAAATTTGAGAGTTGGGGTACAAAATATCTAAAGCTAAAATTTAAAATTGTAAAGTGAGAATTAAGTATAAATTGAGAGATACAAAATAAAATTACTCCTAAACATGCACATACACAATGAAATTTTGACAGGTGTGAATGTGTTAGTAATAACAAAACCCATGCCTTTATTGTTTCCAAGCAATTCTAAATACTTAACGGTAATAACAATTTGCTAGTAATAGTAAACAAGTGCTAAGGTATAGCTAAGGAAAAGGAGGTTGACGTTGTGTATATAGTACAGTTAGGGTCCGTTCGGTTGGATGTAAAATTTTTTCTTAGAAAAATATTTTATTTGAAAAATATTTTATATGAAAATGTCTATTTTCAAATAAGTTTTAGATATTGAGATGATAAAATGAACTATTGTGAAATATAATTCTTTAATATTTTTTCAGCTTTGATTTTATGAATGTGAGAAAAAATATTTATAACAATTGTAATAAATACTTCACAAGTAATTTTGTTCCACAAAAAATTGATTTTATTTAAAATTAAATTATAAGATAATATAGTGCTTAAATATATATAGTAATAGTTATATTATTGAGGGACTGACAACGAAGATAAATGAATGGGCAAGAATTAAAACTAAAAATAATTTTAGCAATTGAAATTTTAAGACAGGATGCATTTGAGATTTAATATCATTCTTAAACTATTCAAAAAATAATTTGCGCTCAATAATTCTATAAGTTATTTTTAGCAAGACAGGAAAATTAAAAAATATTTTACAGAAAAAAATAATTTTCAGTATTCGGCGACAAGAGAAATTACGGAAAACATTTCTTGAAAATTATTTTTAAATTAACCAAACATACCCTTAGAGAAAATTATTTTTTCAATGTAAGTACAAAGGGATTCAAGTAAAACTTGAATGATGTTCGCCTATATAAACACGTGAGATGCAATTTGAGTCAACGTTTCAATTAAAATTGGGTAAATTATAAGTAAATTTTTATGTGATACGGTTATCTGACTCATAATTTTTATATATTTTAAAAATATATTTTAAATCCCCATTTAATTTGGAGTAAAGAGTAAAATAGATGGAAACCATCCAAATTAATTGTGTGTGACGCTCCAATTGCAAGTTTGATTGAAAAACATAAATTTTTTTGACCAAGATATCCTCTTTTTATCAAAAAATTATCATACCCAATACCACCACCTACTACCTTCCTCTTTCTCCCAACCCATCCTCCTCTCCCAGCTCTCAGCCCCTTTTCCCTTCCTGTTCTTCCCGTCAGCCATTCCCTTCCCTTTCCCCAACACCAGCAACCATCCTTTCCATTAATTCTCTCCCCTTTTAGCTCTGCTTCCTTTCCAAATATCTCTTGGTCGCAACCTTCCATTCCCCATTAACACCCCATGAAGCAACCGTCTCTTCCACCTCGCAACCCTTCCCCTCTAATTCTACCCCTTCCTTTCTCTTCATTATTGTAGGTCTGATTTGGCGAGAATGGCCCAGATTGATTTGAGTAGAGGTAGATCTCCACTTCTTTTCTATTTCTTTTTTTTTTTCTTAAATCATCATCAAAGAAACACAAATAATTACACAAAAAACAATTCATATGAGGCATAGATCATCAATAGATTATGGAATTCGGGAAGAGTGGCTAATTTTGGTCATCAACCTAAGCTAGTTGGGTGGAGCCACAATGGATTGGTGGCAATTAGTGCTACTGTGCCAGTGTGACACCAAGCCAAAGACGAAGCTGATGGGAAATCAGAGTAAAAAAAAAAGTTAATCCATTTTTACTGATGATTTTTGGTCTTTTCTGACATTGATGGATGTAGATGTAATGGAGGGGAAAGGCTGCTGGTGTGACTGTTGGTGGTGGCGTATGATGAAGGAGGAGAGGGAGAGTTGCTCGATCCAGTTGTTGTTGGTGGTAGTGGGTCGATGGTTTGGTGCTAGATCATAATAGGTCGAGGGTAGATAAGTAATTTTTGTAAAATTCGTTAGTTTGGATGATTTTCATATAACCTTTCAGTTCAAACCACATGGTGTTTAATGTATATTTTTAAAATATATAGAGATTATGGGATAGATAGCCATATCACATGGGGTTTTACGATAATTTACCCATTAAAATTTTGTAAGTATTTATGAAGTTGGAAGTAACACAAAATCACTATATATCTGGGTATTAAAACTCATGGTAAGTAAGTTGAGAGATGAGGGGTATATGAGTGTAGTATTTTTAATTTTGTCATAGAATTATGATTTAATGTTTGTATAAACATTAATTTGGACAACGTGCTGAAATTTTACATTTATTGTATATTTACATAGAAAAACAGCTACTAAATGCACAAAGCTATTATTGTTTAATGTGAAAAATATTATTTTGGTTCCTTATCTTTGGGATGTGTTCTAGTTTGGTCCTTTATGTATAAGAAAAACCAATTTAGTCCCTGAACTTTCAGAATGTTGGCCAATATAGGACTTTTGATGGAAAAAATAGACAAACTAACACTAAAGGCCACATGAATATCACATGACCTTTAAACACAAATGATTAGAGAATAAAAAAATGACTAGAGGGTAAAAACCTAAAACTCATGAAATTTGCTTCACTAATTTCTATTATTGAGGATTGCTTGAAAAATATTGGACAAAACTAAAATAAAGGGAAATGAGATTAATTAAAACCAAAAAAAAAAAAAAAAAAAAATAGGTTTGATGAGGAATAAGACTTTTTAACCTCATATCATTTGTGCTTGACGGTCGCGTGATATTTATGTGGTTTTCACAATTTATTTTTCCAACTTTTTAGTCCAAAACCCTATATTGGCAAACATTTATAAACATGAGGGACTAAATTGACTTATTCTAATACATAAGGGACCAAATTAGGATACAATCTAAAGACTAGGGACGAAAATAGTCTATTGCCTATTGTTTAATTGTGCTTATCATAGTTTTAGATCTTCTATTATACTTTTGATGTTATACTTATGTTATAGTACCCGAATGAGTGACATGTGTACTTCATTAATATTTACTCATAATAAGGAGATACAAGTCACTCATTCATATTGTGTAACATAAGTGTAATGTAAAAGAGTATAACAGATGACTCAAAAATAGTTATCGCTAATTAAGTGGAGGATTATTAAAATAGAGTAATAATAAGTGAAAAAAAATCATCTTGATCAGAATGTGGATTAATAACTAGAAGTTGGTATCTGTTGAGCTGGTGTCAAATTCAAACTAGAAATTGTATTTGTTGACTAATGTATCTTCATGAATTGATCTCAATTAAAACATGTTGTATTTGTGGAGTAATGATCAAATACAATATATAAAAGATTTCATTTGTCAGAAGTCGTGACCAATGATATCATATGTGAGAAGTATTGGGAAATAATAAAGACATTCAAATTTTTTTATTTTTTTTTAAAGATGACTTATAATGAATTTTTATTAACCCTCTTGTGACTCAAACTCATGATTTATATATTAAAGAGGAAGCGTCCTACTAACTAAACTATATTTTGTTATAAAAAAAAAAAAACCCGCATTCTGAACATCTTTATATAATGCATCCTACCAATTTATGTGAATTCTCTCTCTTTCTCTCACATAGGCAAACAACATGAATACAAGATTTATTAAAATTGCAATTAACGTACAAAATTACAGCCAAAAAAAATAAATAAAGTAGGGTTAAATGCACTAAAATCCCCTCAACTACATTTCAAATTGTACTTTGTCCCTTGTACTTATCTTGTAGGTACTTATCTCCTCTTTTGTATTGTTGGACAAAAGTACTCTTGCTAACTTAACTATTTTGTTTTACTTTTTCTTTTTCATATTATTTTTCACTTTTCTTCATTTTTTCCTTTTACCTTTTTCTTCCTTTTTTTTTTCTTTTTTACTCATTCTATGTTGCCATTAGTTATATCATTCGTTCTGCTATAAATAATTATATAAACATATTAAATTATTTTAAATTTTAACTAATTCTTTGTTTTCGTTGCACTTTGTTTATTTGTTAATTGTTATCATAACAAGGTATATATTTTTATATTAACAAAAGCATTTTTAATTTACAATTAAATCATATAAAATATATAAATAAGCTAGACTTATATTTAGTCAACTATAAATATACAAAAAATAAGCAAATTCATCAACTAGTAATATTTTATCTATTTTTTAACTAAAACACTGGATAAATTCCTTATTTTTATTATGATCTATTTATTTTTTCTTTAAACTAATATTTGATTAGTTAAAACTCAAAAATTTTAAATTATTGAAAATTTGATTATTTTATAATTTAATTACTTTTTCAAATATGCTTTGAAATATAAGCGACATATATTCTATTATAAATGAAATTATAAGAAATTAACAAAAGTGAAGATCACAAATAAACAATTACAAAAATAAAAGAATTAGTTAAAATAAATTAAAAAATTTATTTGTCCTCAATATATAAATAATAACAAGATGAGGAATGAAGTAGCTAGTGGCATGAGAAAAGGGAGGAAAAAGAAGAGAAACCAAAGAAAAAATTAATAAGGGAAAATACATAAATTAATTAACATAATAGGGTTGTTTTTGTCTAAAAATATCAAGAAAGAAGAAGAGGGTTAATTGCCTATAAAATGAATATAAGGGGACAAAGTACAACTTGGAGTATAGTTGAGATGGGTTTAACTGCATTTAACCCAAAATAAAATAAAATGCTGCTTTGTTTATCTTTTGCTTTCGTCTTGTTTTTCATCACTGCGAATATTACAAACAGGCAATGCAAAAAGAGTGATTTATAGTTAGTTAATTTAGGATTAGTTTTTCTTGACAGTTTGTTTGGGTTACTTCAGTGGTCCTTGACGTGTCATAACATCAAGTACAAAGGAATGCTTTTTTCTTTTCTAATCTTACTAATTGAGAAAAAGGATTCATGCAAGTTGAAAATAGAGGTTTACCTTGAAGCAATTGACAATTATTAGAAAATAGTTAAAATCCGTACTCTAACTTAACTCTCCATTTTTTAACAGGTAGATTGTATTAAAAAAAAAAAAAAAAAAAATTTGTCGAACTTTTTTTTATTTCTTCCGAGAAAAGTATATAAATCCAAGTTCTCATTGTTGGTGGTAAATTACATAAGCATGTCAACTTTGCAAGTATCACGAAGATTTACAGATCTAACAAATAGTGACAAGTCAAGAGGGGGAAAAACAAGTAGTGTATACGCTGGCAATGTGTATATTTTTCTGAACATTCCCTACTAAATAATAAGAACATTTCTTGTTCACGTAATCAGTTTTCAGTATCTGTTTTCCACTTTTTATCAAGCAACTAACATTAATTTTAACTTGTAATAATATCATAGTAGGGATTTAGACCATATCTACCCACTGCAAGTCCATCTACATTTACCATCGATAAATATATAGTGAAGAGACCGTAGGATTATACTTAAATGTCAGTCTTCACGACTTTTTATTTCACTATTTCCAGTTTTAAAACTTTAATTACTAGCAGATGATTACCATTGGAGTTTAAATATACTAAATATTGGTATGTAGTTTAATTAGTTATAACTAACATTTATCCAGGCTAAAACCAAGCTGCCTCTTGGCCAGGTCGAAACTCACACGCATCCCTTGTTGTTGCACATTGCCGATTACAGAAAGTGTCCCAGGCGTCAAAGCAAATGCAAAACAATAGATATTAACTCAGTGCCTTTTGAATCAACCCGCAGCAGGTAATTATTTGGCTTCAAGGTTAGCATTATTCCACTGGCAAATAGAAACGACACTGTTGGAACCCTCACTAAACCACGAACGGATGAAAAATTATAACATGTTTCGAATTCATAGAACCTGCCAGCCAAAGGCAATTCTGAAGTATACTTTACAAACGCGTCACGCAATGAGTTATATGCCCGAGGCCGCAACCAAGTCACATCAGTTCTCGAGTCGAGTATAATTCCTCCGCGACCATCTCGGTCCACTTGAAAAATCGACTCCGGAATTGGCAATTTCATCCCACCGACGCTGATCCCGACGATGTCCACGTAGTAAAAGTTGTCGAGTTTCGAGTTCGGGTTTCTAACCATTGAAGCGATGATTGAGTCACTAGGTGGTGAGGAGTTAAACTCGAGAGTCGAGCTAGAATTCGAGTCACGATCCACAAAACAATAAGAAAACGATGTCGCTTTGATTCGACTGGGCAACGCCAGTTATAACGGGGCTTGAGCCAGACTAAGTAAGCCAGCCGTGGCAATGAACAAGCCCACATTATCGTGCGTGCAGACGAATGGCACACCACTAACCGAGCCCGAACTCCCAAACCACACCGTTTCAGTAGCCAAATCCCCAACTGTGTAGGAGCCATAACCAGAACGAACCTGATAATGACAAGTGCCACCACTACACGCTGAAATTGGTAGGTCTCCACATTCTTTTGAAGAGCAAGAAATGGGTCGGTAAGTGGACGATGAACTCGGATCAAAAATCAGGTCGGCTTGTGGATTGCATGCAACACATGGTTGGCACTGGAGCCAATTGAGGTCGGTGTTGGTGTCAATAACCATGTAGTATGATTTAACTGGTCGACCCACACCTATTCGAACCAAATACTCCGAAACCCGCTTACTTGCCCCGGAAGTTAACGGTAACTCCAGGTCTGAGTAGGTATAACGCGACAGAGCAAACTCGACCTTCGAGTTTATGTAGTTAACCTCTTAAGTTCATCTATCTAGAACGGGCTAAGTCGTGGGTAAGACGGGTTAGTGTAAGGGTAGAATAGTCATTTTGAACTGAAGTGCGTGGGTGAAGTGAAAATGACAGTACAACTGAAGAGTTGTACATTTTTATTGTAGTGGCAGGCATGGGGTCTTCATGTTGTGGGGTTTGAGCACTGAAAACTTGTCGAGTTTTTTGAAGGGAATCTGAAAAGTCAAAAAACTGGTAGTTTTCCTTTTCATGATCACGAACAGAGTTTGAAACAGAGGAAAAGGAAAACAAAAGAACGAGAATGAAGAATGTGGGAAGAAAGGGCCTTTGCATTTGAACCATGTTGTTGTTGGGTTTAGAGTTAAAAGGAAAATTATAGAAGTGTGGTGAAGTGAGAGATGAGAATGGAGTTTTAGTAAAGAATGAAAAAGTGGGGTTGGAAAGAAAATGGGGGGTTTCCTCACGCAAGGCTTGTTTCCTGTTGAGGAAGAGAAGAAAGATGAGCATTTAAGGTTTGAAGAAGCATGAAACCATGTCTGGACTTCTGCTCACTAAAGTTACTTCCTTCGGCAAAATTCTTATGTTGGATTGGCATTGGCTATAGATTTTTTTTTTTTCCTCTTTTGTAGGATTTTGAATTGATGTATTAAATTCAGTCTTACTATACTAGTCACTTAAGTGATCTAGATGGTACGATCCCATCAAAGTAGTTTTTCCACACTTCATTTTGCTTATTGCTTTAAATGATGAACTTTTATGGAGTGTTAAAATTCATGACAATAGTTTCACTATATATATATATATATATATATATATATATATATATATATATTTCATTTTAGGATTTCGATTGTAGTATTGGCTTCTGAGATTTAATCTTTTATGGAGTGTTAAAATTCATGACAATCGTTTCACTATATATATATATATATATTTCATTTTAGGATTTCGATTGTAGTATTGGCTTCTGAGATTTAATCTTTTATATATATATATATATATATATATATATATATATATTTTTTTTTTTGTTTTCATTTTAGGATTTCGATGTGTAGTATTGGCTTCTGAGATTTAATCTTTAGTTAGTAAACTGATTTTTAATTTTTCACTATGGCTAATGCTAACAGATCGGACCTAATTGTAATACATGAAGTAAGACTTGTGCAAAGCTTGTTCTTTTGTTCCTTTTCTATTTCTTGTTAAGCCCTTCCTTTTGTCTGTCCATTTTTTTTTTTTTTTTTTTTAAAAAATTTTACGCTGAGAAAATTGTAGTTTAAGGATCTATTTGGTTGGCTGAATATTTTCTAAAATTTTTCTCAATGCCAAACTCTCGAAAATATTATACATCTAAATTATTTTTTAAGACAGTCTCCCTTTAACTGATAGTAACTTAGAGAATTATTCAGTGTAAGTTATTTTCTGAATTGTTCAATAGGAATATTTAATCTCAAATTTCTACTTTCATAAGTTCAATTTCTAAATTCATTTTTGTTTTTAATTCTTATCCATTCATTTTCGTTTTTTTTATTTTTTTACAGTAATATAACTATCATTATACATATTTACCACTATATTATTTTATAATTTAATTTTAAACAAAATTAATCTTTATTGACCACAATTGTGTTATATAATATTTATTACAATATAAAGATTTTTTAACTCGTTTCGGTAAAGTCAAAGATAAAAACAATAAAAAAATTAATTTAAAAATATTTTTATTTTGCTATCCAAAAATTGGAAACTTCATTGAAAATTGAACTTTTCTTGTTAGATCTTTTTCAAGGGAAATATTTTACATCCAACCAATCGAACCCTAATTCACAATCTTTTTATTCAAAACTACTTTTCTTATTACAATAGCAAAAGAATTGGTGCAAAGATGTTTGGTGTAACAGTCCCTTCCCCATCTTTCTTTTTTCTTCTTATTTAAAGGTAACCACCTATGGGATCACTAAACTATTTTATCGTAAGCATTTATCACTAAACTCTTTTGTCTGAAATCACCCATATAACTAATAAAGGTTTAAATGTTTAATTCTTTTGTCCAATTTAGCCGTTTAAGGAGACGACATCATGGGCATTTTTATCAAATTACCACAATAAAGAGACAACAGCTGGCAACAATGCCATTGGAAAAAATATTTTAATAACAAATCAGGACAAAAAAGTACACATGTAACATGATTCTTTTGTGTTGGTAGTGAATCTGGTCTGAGATTTTACTGAAAATAAACAAAAAATTGTTAAATAAGTCCGGGCAGCCACGAGCTGCTACCGGGAAAAAATTTTGGTAACATATCGAGACAAAGAATACATCCCCGAACTTGATTTTTCGTGCAGAGCAAATCCAGTCTTTTATTTGGCCAAAAATGACTAAAAGTTATGGTTGAGGCATGAAAAGTTTTCGCACCAAAATATAAAAATTGAAGTCTAAAATCTAATTACAAAAATACTTCAAAGCAAAGGTATTAACACGCGTCGAACTCACGATGCAATAACCTGCAACAATAAAAAGAACCGCGGCACTTTGGTCCCCAGGAAAGGCTCCGACTCTCCAGTACTAGAATCTGTGATGGGAAGAAAATTGAGAGTAAAATGAGAGTTTGAATTGGTAGAGAGTGGAGTAGAGTGAATGAAGTTCGGAATCCCTTGTTTTACTTTCCAACTTACTATTTATTTTTTTTCAGGATAGGCTTGAACAATTCACGGGTTTAGAAATAATTATTGGGCCCATGAGTCTCTTGAATGTATTGAATATTTTCATGGCTTGATTTTAAATAAAAATTATCAAAATATCCTCTCGTACGTTTGACAGTTTTGATTGACCGGCCATGTGTCCGCGAACCATGGGATGGTATTTTTAGACATCATCATTTGCCTCTCCACTCTCAAGTCGAGTTTGCATGGGTTGAGAGTAGTACAATAATGTCTGACTTGCGTCTTGAATGGCGTCGAAAAATTTTTTTAGCCTGAGCTAATAAGGGTCTGACCGGAGTCAATAAGATTTTGTCCGGAACCAAAAATTCAAAAATTTGAATTTTATTCTTGGGGAGAAAGATTGACCCCCAACCCCCTTTAGTACTTGCACACCTCCTCCATAAATTGAATAGTGGTACTCATTTGCTCATTTTTGAACTTTCGTGATACTTATACTTAATATCTTAAAATAATAATTTTTACTCAAAACTCCACCTTTACACCAACACTCAATACTCCACACTCCATCCCCATCCCAACACTCAACCCTTAACACTCTACCCTTACGCCAAAACCCAACACTCAACCCTCAACCCTTATCACTCTACCCTTAGGCCAAAACCCAACACTCAACCCTCAACCCTCAACCCTCCATCCTTATCACTCCCACCTTATGCCAAAACCCAACACTCTACCCTCAGCCCACAACTCAACCTTCAACACTTCACCCTTAAGCCAATACCCAACACTCCATCCTTACCCCTACACCCATCACTTAACACTCCACTCTTACCCATTAAATCCAAGATCCAAATCCATATATAAGATATCAAGACTATCTTGCATTTTTCTCAAGACTTGGATCAAGTAAGTACACTTTGCACTTGTATTATTTCATTTCTCTCTCTCTCTTTATTTTTCTTTTTGGCTTTTTATCAAACACTTTGTGTGCACGGAATAAAACATTATTCCTCTTCCTCTTCTTGACCTTCAACCATGAAGATGAGAATGAACATAGTGGTTATGCCATAGATTTAGCTGAGATTAGTCTAGACAAGGATTCCTTTAACTTGGAAATGGACACACACAAAATAATAGAGAAATATGAGAAGAAGATTAGGAAGACAGAAATGAAAGAAAGAAAGAAAAAGAGAGACGTAAAGAAAGGAAAAGAGACAGGTAGCTTGCTATCTATCCCTCTCATTCCAACCTCCCCGTTGATATTTTACCTACTAATGGAAGTGACCAATTTGAAGGAAAAAGAGCAATTTCTGATGTTAATGGATCCACAGCCGTACATATTGTAGATAAAGAGGGTTTGGTCTGAGATGGGGCTGCCATGCCTGCTGCCGGACAAGAGTTCATCATCAATATCATTGTAGCTCAAGAAGCCCTTATCTGTTGATGTTGATGTTGTAGAGTCTAAACACCAACGTTTTGTGGTTGCTAGAGTAGAGGAACCCGATGCAGCAGTTGCTCGAGCAGAAGGAGAGGATATTTCTGCTACTAGTTTCCTTCGTGATGGGGGATCAAACTTGGTCTCCATAGCTGTACCCACCACTACTACTGCAACAGTCAACCATAGGAGGGAGAAAAATCGAGCTGGCTTTGTCATCTTCTCCGCTGGGGCTGTATCACCATCTAGTGAGATGATGGTTGTTCGAGAAAATGCTACTTACATCTCCATTGTTGGGAAGATTGACATCAACTGTGCTGCAACTCAGGGGAAAAAATGTTCAGCAGTAGTTCGTGCAGCCACAAACGCTGCTGCTGCTCCCAATCGTGCAATTGGTATGGCTGCTGCTCCTTCAGATTATGTAGTGGGTGTTGCTCCTGCTGGGAAAACTATTACCGAGGCCGCTGTAGCTCCAGAACATACCACCCATGCTACTGCCCACCTAGAATAGCTATCCACGCCACTGCTGTAGGTCGTGATTTGGTCGAGGATGACTCTAGAACTCGGGAACTCGTCATCGATATTGCCATTTGCAATGCTGTTGCCGGAGAAATTGGTGTTGATGTTGCCCGAGCTTGTATTGTTGATGTTGCTTCTGCTCAAGAAAATATTATCGATGTCGGCACTACTCAAGGGTTCGATGTCGGCGTTGCTGCTACTTGTTATCCTTCTGTGGGTAATTTCATAGCTAGGAAACACGCCCTTAGTGCCGATGTTGCTCAAAAAATTCTTGTTGATGTCTCTGCTGTTGATGAAGTTACCGTAGATGCTGCTGCCACTCCAGATTGTGCTATTGACGTGGCTGCTCAGCAAAGGAAAAGAGACGCAGCTGTTGCTATGGGGGGAAGCAGTCATAGATGTTGCTGCAGCCCAGGAATTTGCCATTGTTGATGCAACAACCCGAGAAATTGACGACGGTACTGCTGCTTCTCCCAAGTGCTTAGTCTTATTGATCCACAAAAACACCAAAGGCGTGATAAGGCTAATGCCATTGATGAAAACTCATTTGTTCAAGGGGATAGTCACTTGACTTCCATATCTTGTTATTCCCCGAGAATGAAAAGTTTAAAGTCAAATGGCCTTGAGGTAAAAATGGTTATTGGTTTGCCCGCGCAAAACATATGTAAAAGAGGTAATGGGATTCATGGTAAGAAAAATTTCGTTCATGATGTAGTGAAATCTCATTTACTTGATTTGGACACCGAGGACTTAGTTGATGACGATGGTGAATTTAATTGTGCCCGGAGGTGTGATATTGATGATGTGAATGAAGTGCCAAAGTTAGCACAAGAGAGGGTGAATAGTATCCAAAATTTGGGTGGTACTATTTTTGACAACTTAAATTCTCATGGGGTTTCCAATAATGTTGAAATTGATTGTGCACAAGGAAGAGATGTTGACAACTCATGCAACACTATCGATACGGCTAATGATTGTGGGGAACTTTTCTTCGAAGGAGGTGGAAGATATCCTTGAACATGTATTTGGTGAGTTGCGTGAAATCCCAAGTAAGGTAGTTAGTCCATTGCATGAACCTTTTGACTTGGATTTTCTTCAAGATAACCTTGATATGAGACCAAAACCAAGAAAATTTTGGCAAAGTATGTTTGCCAGTAGACCTTGATTGGTGGCGCTTCATCTTCCAAGGCGAGGGTGAATATGAGTAGAACTACCGGTCCATCTACAATTGTGTCGTCGGGATTCCCTCAAGTGCATCGGGCTAGAGAGCAACACCATGAGCTGGAAAACTTTAATGAAGAGGATTTATCTCAACATGAGCATGAGCCTTCTAGTGAAGAGGTTGTGGTTCCTCCTCTATCCAAGAGGAAAAAGAACAAAGGTTCTCTTAAGCATGAAGAAAAAAAGGAAGTTAAGGGTGATATTAGTGACCTCGCATATGTGTATTCTCAATTGTCTCGTTCGATTGTCGATTTGGAGTTGATTAGGAAATGGACTTTATTCTTGGAATGGAGAAATATCTTCCTAATTTTTACAAGGTGAAGGTTCCTCCTCTCGATCATAGACCTTGCATAAACTCTTTCAGATATGTGTCCATGTATTTGGCGAAACTAGAAGCAGAATTGAGATTCCCATTGCCGTTGTTTTTTCACAAGGTGTTGGAGTATTACCAAGTGGGGCTTGGACAATTACATGCCAAATCCATCCGCCACATCAATGCATATTTGATCACTTGTGCCGCTCTTGGGGTAAAACCTTCAATAGGCACCTTTAAGGAGTTTTTTTGACTTGCGCCGAGCGGAGTAGGGTACACCTTTAGTTGGCGGTCTAACAAAAAGTTGGCCGAAGAAGCTCATACCAAGCTAGTTGATTGGAGAAGTCATTACTTTTTGATCTAAAGGTTGCCCGAATGGAATTTTCCCACTTGGACCTATAATTTAAAGGTTTCAAAGATCAACAAGTTTTCTCCTCTTAGTGGGCGTGAGAGTGGAAATCTTGCTATGTTTATGGAGGCCCGAACCACTTCCTTGGCAAAAAATGGTTAATGAACAAGTATTGGTATTGGTGGGGTTGAGCCCGGCCGATCTTGATCCTCTTGTCCCTCTAGGTTTCCATGTATATGCATTTTACTTAGTATTTTTTGCTCAAATTTTTTCTAATATTCATCTTGTATTAATATTCAACTTGAGCTTAATTTGTTCTTCTTGATCTTGTAATGGGTGCTTTGAAGGAGACGCTCTGTGAGTGTGCTTTGAAGAGGAGACAAGCAAAGCATGAAGGCTGATCTCAAGCTCTCAAGAAATCTACCTTTGGGATCTTGGGGCCAAAGAGGCCAGCACAAAAAGCTTTTGCGCTGTCTTCACCTAAAAAGAAGGCAATGCCTTCCAAAGAGGTTACTCCGACACCACTGGCTCAAGTAGAGGCTTCTACTCAAGAACCTTCAACCCCACTAGTTCTTGATTCAAATCCGCCTCAAGAACAAGTTACCCCAAGGGTTGAGGTCTCTAATTCTTCCTGCATGATCTCGTACTCCTTCTTGGGAGGTTTATAAGGATTCCTCTTTGGAAGAAGTGAGCCACCCATTGGTAGAAAGCACTAGCATTGCCCAAGTCACAGAAAGAGAGAGCCGACAAATCCTTGAGCTCTACTTGTGTTGCCGATGCTGACGCCATGTTTCGCCATATTGCTCAAGTAAATTGCTCCTCCTTCTTTTGCATAAAAATGACTAAGTATTTTTTATTATACTTATGGATAACATTTTTTTCTCCTCATAATTTTTAGATTGGCGATCTTTACTAGCACTTGAACAAAGCTCAAGAACCATCTTTCTCAAATTTCGGCTTTGGAGGCTAAGCTTAAAAAGTTAGAAGAAGCAAAAGCAAAACATTTCCAAGCTATGTGTGTTGCATCTAAACACAATCAAGAGAACGTCCAAGAGATCACCAAATTTAGGAAAGAGAACCACGAACTTCAAGCCTCTCATAAAAATGAGGTTAATGAGATTCAAGCATCTCATAAAAGCGAGGTAATAGAAGCTTTACGTGTTGCACAAGGAGGAGGTTAAATCCATAGAAAAGAAGAATAGAGATTCCGCCATCTTGGAGTTCCTTGATTCTCAAGACTACAAGGATCGCATGGAAAAGCATTTGGTAGACCATCGCGGTAGCTCCGAGTTTGAGGATTTGGTAGAAGACCATAACATGGGGTATTTCGACGAGGGTTATGATCAGGCCCTATCTTATGTGAAGAATCCAATCTTGGATATTGAAGACTTGCTTCAAGGCCATGTTTCATCTACCCCTCTTCACCCTAACTCTTCAGGGATTTCCCCTGAGGATGGAGTAGCTTAGTTCAGAATTTAGCTTAGCTTTTTATCGTTTTGGGGTCTTAGAGCTCGGGTCTCTTATACGTACAGGCTCCATCATTGGCTTAGTATTATGTTACTTGTTTTCCTTATTGCTTACTTTACTTGCATTTGTTGCTTGGCTTTGAGTTGGAGCCTTCCCTTGTACCAACTCCAACTAAGTTAGGTTTTTGTTCCTTTGTTTATATAATATTTCTGCTTTTCTTCGATAGTTTGAGCTTTTATTTTTCTTGAAGAATTTCCACATACGCCTTCGCCCCACTTAGGCACTTGCATATTCTTTAAGTGACTAAGTTTGTGAGGTTGAGCTTTCATCGCTGTACTTGAGCAAATAAGTTTTTTTCCCCCGGAGGGTAAATCGTAGCTCTTACGCAGAACCAAAATGACTATAAGCATACCTCTTATATGAAAAATTTATCATCACCCCCAGAAAGACTATAGTGGCATACTTGACTAAGGAAATATATCTTCAAAGAAAAGTTTATTTTCGCCTCCGGAAGGGTCATTCTAGGCACAAATCTCCTAAGTAAGCCTTAGTGATGTTCCTAAGGTTTTCTTAGGCCCAAATCTCCTAGGTAAAAATTTTACTGTAGTTCTCGGAAGGACTATGGTCGCTCTTTCGAGCATACTTAACCAAGGAACTACTTCTCCAAGGATAAGCTTATTTTCGCCCCCAGAGGGGTGGTATGCTAACTCCAGAGAGTGGCCTTTAATTTTGTTCCCCGAAGAAAGTAAGTGACTTCGGAAAGCCATGGTATTTCGGAGAATGCTCCTCGAAGGGAATAAGTGACCCCGGAGAGTCATGGTTTTGCACTTGCAGGTTGGATAGAGGTAGGATCGCTATTCTAAACAAAATATTGAGCCATTACATAGGCGAAAGACTTATAAATTTTCATTGATATCAAAAGTGAATATTTACGAGTCGCACAAGCTTGTTTCACCTAGGAAGGTGTCGTTTGGCTTAGGGAATTTTTTTAAAAAAAGGAAAAATAAAGAAAGTTTAAAAAATAGAACTTTTTCAAGTTTTAGGTGTTCCAAGTGCGAGGTACGAGCTTCCCATGTTTGGTCTTCAACATATAGGCACCATTACAGTATGATCAACTACCTTGTAATGACCTTCCCAATTTGGTGAGAGCTTTCCAGAAGCTTGGGGTTGGCTCACTTCCGTCTTTCTTGTAACCCAATCTCCTATGCAACTCGCAATCTCCTACCTCGGACTTGTCGGTTGTAGTAGCGACCAACCCTTTGCTTGTCTTCTTGCATTTTGAAGTACACCTTATCCCTTTCTTCCTCAAGTAAGTCAAGGTTAGACCTCAACCATTCTTCATTTTTCTCCAAGTTGAAGTTGTAAATCCAAAAACCCGGCATACCAATTTGCACAGGTACAAGTGCTTCGGTTCCATAAGTGAGGTTGAAAGGAGTATATCAGGTGACATTCTTGTAGGTGGTGCGGTATGACCACAAAACACTTAGGAGCTCTTCCATCCATTTAGCCTTAACATCATCAAGTTTCTTCTTAATGCCTTCAAGAATGGTGAGTTTAGTCACTTCAACCAAGCCATTATTTTGAGGATGGCTCACTGAGGAGAAACATTATTCTATACCCAATTCTTGACAAAAATTTTTGAAGGGTGCTCCTTGGAATTGCAAGCCATTATCCGAGGTAAGTGCCTTGGGTATTCCGAAGCGACATATAACATAAGTCTTCCAAAGCAATTGTATGATTTGCTGATGAGAAATGCTCGCCAAGACTTCGGCCTCCACCCACTTAGTAAAATAGTTAATGGTTACCACCACAAACTTCTTTTTCGCTGGAACTATTGGAAAAGGACCCAGGATATCTATACCCAATTTAGCAAAAGGCCAAGGAGTAAGAATTGGAGTAAGTTGTTCGGCTGGATGGCGAGGTTGGTTGGAGTTAAATTGGCACTTATGGCATTTCCACACATAGCTTATGGCATCCTCTAACATTCTTGGCCAACAATAACATTGCCTATGCACCTTTTGAGCTAGAGCTCTTCCTTCAATATGGTGTCTGTAAATCCCTTCATGTACTTCGGCTAAAGCATATTGAGTTTCACTTGGATTAAGGCATCGAAGATAAGGCATTGAATAAGACATTCGATACAAAATTCCATCAATGAGCAAGTACTTCGCTGACCTTCTTTTTACCCTTTGAGTTTCGATCTTATCGTCGCGCAGTTTTCCTTCATTTTCAAGTATTGAAGGATTGGGGTCATCCAATCTGGAGTAGAGTCGATATCCATGACCTCCCCATGGGCTATACTTTTTTCTTTTAGAACCTCCAAGAATACTTCCTTCAACATATTGGAATGCACTGAGCTTGCAATTTTTGAGAGGGCATCCACTTCCTTGTTTTCATCCCGACTCACATGGACTATGTCAAAATTTACAAAGTGCGAGATCAAGTCCTTCACCTTTCTTAAGTAAAGTTGTAGGGATGGCTCCATTGCTTCTTACTCTCCTTTGACTTGTTGAACCACAAGGTTTGAGTCCATATTTACCAACAAGTTTTTAACCTTTAATTTCTCAGCTTCATTGTTACTTATTTGAAATTTAAACCTTAAGGCGGTAACTTGTCTTGAATCCCTCCGGAGAGGTAAGTACAATACCCGCACCACACCCTTCAGCATTGCACGCTCCATCCACACGCATTTTCCATAGGGGTGAGTCTATGATTTGCCCCTCCAGAGGGGATGATACGAGCCACCTCTTGAATTTTCTCCTTACTTGGATCTTTTATGTTCTCCTCTCTCACCCCTTCCAAAACGAAATCGGCTAAAGTTTGTGCTTTGATTGTCGCCCTAGGTTGGAAATGGATGTCATACTCACTTAGCTCAATTGCCCATTTTACCAACCTCCCCGAGACTTCGGGTTTTAAGAGAATAGATTTGAGTTGATGATTGGTAAGAACTACAATTGGATGACTCAAGAAGTAGGACCTGAGCTTTCTTGCCGCTATCACCAAGGCTAAAGCCAATCTTTCAATGGTAGGATACTGCGTTTCCAGATCACTTAGCACTTTACTCACATAGTATACCGGCTTTTGGGCCTTATTTTCCTCTTTGATGAGAACGGTGCTCACCGCCGCGGATGAACAAACCAAATATAAGTAGAGAGTCTCTCCGGATTCGGGCTTAGTTAGGAGTGAGAGAGAAGCTAAGTATTCCTTCAACTCCTCAAATGATTTTTGGCATTCCTCCATCTAGTCTATCGTTCAATGCATTGAAAATTCTTGGGATGTCTTAAAGCTTTAAGAAAAGCAAATTTTCATCTCCGAACTTGGATAAGAAACGACTTAAGGCGACAAGTCACCCCGTAAGCCTTTGCACTTCCTTGATTTCCTTGGAGGGTTCCATGTCTTGAATGACCTTGATTTTTTCAATCCCTCTTTGAGTTACCATAAAATCCAAAAACTTTCCCTCGAAAACTCCGAAAGCACATTTTTCTGGATTTAGCCTCATCTTGAACTTTCTCATGGTAGTGAAGGTTTCCCAAAGGTTCTCACATGATTTTCTTTCAACTTACTTTTGACAAGCATGTCATCTATTTAATCTTTTACTTTTGACAAGCATGCCATCTATGTAAGCTTCCATATTTCTGCCCAATTGATTGGCAAACATTCTATCTACCATCCTTTGATAAGTGGCTCCGGCGTTTTTCAAACCAAAAGGCATTATCTGAAAACAGTAAGTATCGGAGTCGGTGATGAAGGCGGTCTTTGCTCACTATCCTTGCGATTCAAAAGGATTTGGTAATACCCTTTGTATGCATCCCAAAAAGGACAAAACTTCACATCCAGAGGTGGAGTCTACCACGGTATCTATGTGGGGTGTAGGATAGCAATCTTTGGGGCAAGCCTTGTTCAAGCTTGTGAAGTTCACACACATCCTCCACTTAGCCCCTGATTTCGGCACCATGACTACATTGCTTAGCCATTCAGGGGATTGAATTTCTTCTATGATCTTGGCATCCAAGAGCTTGTCTACTTCCACCTCTACTGCTTGGCTTCTTTCCTTTCCAAAATTTCTTTTTTCTTTTGGATGACGGGTTTAAAACTCGGATCTACATCGAAGGAATGCATGGAAATATCGGGGTCAATCCCTGGCATGTCCGAGGGATCCCAGGCAAAGAGATCTTTAAATTTCCTAAGCAAAGAAATGAGGTCTTCCTTGATGTCCCCCGGGAGAGACTTTCCTACTTTCACAACTTTGCAAGGATCATTTTCATCTAAGAGTGAGAAGTACATTTTCAAGTTCTTTGGCAGGTTTTCCCTTTGGGTTGAGTTCCTTTTTTTCTTCCAGGAGTTGAACATTGCAACTAGGAACTAACTCCTTCCTTTTCAACTTCAATGAATATGTATAGCACTGCTTCACTGTAACTTGATCTCCCTTTATCTCACCTACTCCATTTTCTGTTGGGAATTTCATCTTCATGTGGTGGGAAGAAGGGATAGCACCAAGTGCTCTAATCGTAGGTCTGTCAATAATGATGTTGTAAGGTGAAGAGGCCTTGGCGACTACAAAATCAATCAAGAGTTGAACATCTTGTGGGGGTGTACAAAACATGATAGGAAAAGTAATGTATCCAAGAGGTTCAACCACTTTTCAGGCGAACCCAACCAAGGGCGAAGTCACGGATTTCAAGTCTTTTTCCTCCAATTTCATTTGTTTGAAGGCTTTATAAAAAAAAATATCCGTGGAACTTCCATTGTCAATCAAGGTTTTCTTCACATCACAGTTTGCAATGTGACAGGGGCAAGGTCACTACCAAGGGATTATTATGAGGGTGAATTACCCGAGCCGCCTCCTCCGCAGTGAATATTATGTCTTGGTACAATTTAGGTCTCTTCACGCTAGATTGGACCAAGTTGATCTGATGAGTATAGGCCTTACGAGATGATGTGGAGTCACCATTTGTTGCCCCCCAGAGATAGTATGAATGATGATTCTCTGTTGGTTTTCTACACTTGTTACTCTTTCTTCTCGAGGCAAACTTCAATCTCCTTTGTCCGGGTTTTGTGTTTGGCGTTGGGGTAACCTTTCTCTATCCATCCTTTGGATGAATTGCTTAAGGTAACCCCTTCTTATCAAGTCTTCAATCAAATTTTTGAGGGAAATACAATCATTGGTCTCATGTCCATGATCTTTGTCAAAATATCACCATTTGTTCTTGTTGCGCCGCTCTGGGTCACTCCTCATAGGCCTAGGCCACTTGACAAAGGGTTCTTTATCTATGATAGCCAAAATGCATAAATGATCATGGTTGTGTATTGAGTGGGGTATAAACTTTAGAAGGGTCGGGACTCCTCCTAGAGGAACGGTTACGAATAACCTATCCCTCACACTAACCTTCTTTGGAGGTTGTGCTCGACTAACTCCTTCATTTGCTTTTCTCTTCTTCCCATTTTCACTCCCAGACTCTCTTTTTCTCCTCTCCCATTCATCTGCTAGAGCAAACTCTTTGGCCTTAAAGAAAAGTTCATTAAGAGTGGAGGGTGACCGCAAATTAAGATCAAATGAGAACTTTTAGGGATTAACCCCACTTCGGAATGCCATGATTTGTATATCTTCCATAGCTCCTTCAATCCCAATGGTTTCCTTCTTGAACCGATCCACGTAGATGAGAAGGGATTCTTCTAGCCTTTGTTTAAGAGTAAGCAAGTGAGTCCTTATCTTCAGAATCCTCTTTTGGTTCCCAAATTTGTTCAAGAAGAGGCCTACAAGTTGATCAAAATCTCTTATATCTCATTTCTTCTACCCTTTGAGGCTGCACCTTTGAGGGTTCCAAGGAATCCTCTGCATAGGATAGCATCTGAAGCACCTTGCAGACACATCTTGGCTCGATAAGCATCAAGGTTCTCTCATAGATCCGAACCCATTGTAAGAGTCAAAATGAGGTGTTTGGCAATGCCTTGGAAGGGGTTCTTGCATTATCTCATCAGTGAATGGCAAGGAGTACTTGTATCTTGTAGCTATCCCTTCCTTGTCATCCATCTTGTCTACCCGAACTTGGAGCTCCTCAAACTTTCATTTTAGCTCTTCTTCTCGCTCGGGTATGCGCTCCAAAACTTGATCCCTTTCATGAGGTCTTCCTTTCTCCCTTGCTACTGAGGCTGCCTCACTTTGGTTCCTTGGTCTGGCTTCACTTGGCCTAGAGGTAGCTTCTCTTCTAGACTCATGCCGAGCAAACCGGCCTTCATGTTCTTGTCGGGCAGACCTGAATGGAGTTACTTCCCTTCCTCGATTATCCCTATAGATTGCACGAGAGACAGGGAGAGTGTTTCTCATTAAAGGGGCTACGATGTGTAGAGTGGACAACCCGGGATTGCCACCAGAGTTATGCGAATATTCTTGTCCACCTTCACCACCTTGTTGCTCATGTTGATATTTCATGAGGAGCTCCCTCAATATGGCATTTTGTTCCCTTAGCAATTGTATCTCTGTATCTCTTTCATTAGCTTGGGGATTGGGATCCATAGCTTGTCCCTCCAATCCATCAAATATTCTAATTGATCAATTTGACTGGTGTTGAGATATAACTTCTTTCCCTCTATCTGGATTGTGGCAGTAGGTGTTGCACGTGCTAGGAGCCATAGGTAAAGACACAAAATGGCTTCTTCTTTCGTTTCCACAGACGGCGCCAAATGTTGATGCGTGAAAAATTTTCGCATCGAAGTATAAAAATTGAAGTCCAAAGTCCAATTACAAAAATACTCCAAAGCAAAGGTATTAACGCGCGTCAAACCCACAATGTGATAACCTGAAACAATAAAAAGAACAGTGAGCTTTGTCCCCTGGGGAAGGCTCCGACGCTCAAGTCAGAATCGGTAATAGGAAGAAAATTGAGAGTAAAATGAGAGTTTGAATTGGTAGAGAGTGGAGTAGAGTGAATGAAGTTCAGAATCCCTTTTTTTACCTTCCAACTAACTATTTATATTTTTTCAGGATGGGCTTGAATAATTCACGGGCTTAGGAATAATTATTGGGCCCATGATGCTCTTGAATGTATTGAATATTTTCATGGCTTGATTTTAAATAAAATTACCAAAATATCCTCTCGTATGTTTGATAGCTTTAACTGACTAGCCATGTGTCCGCAAACCATAGGATAGTATTTTTAGGCATCATCAGTTGTTAAATAAAATCATAAAATGGGAAATTGGTCAAAGGATTGTGCATATTCATGTTGTTTCTACATAGATTTTGCTAAATATGTATTGTGTTTTCCATAAGGAGCATGTTGGTATAATTTTTATGCGATTTGGACAATATGTGACAAAAATAAGATGTAAACGCTAAAATAAATATAATCTCCAAAAAAAAAAAAAAAAATAATCATATTTAGAATCTTCCAAATTGGGTGTCACAGTTATGACCCTATGGCTATTTTTATTTGCATTATGTGAATTGAGAATTGGAGTGAGAAATAAAATATCTTATCATAATTTTTGATATGTGTACCAAAATATTAAGTCTAGCTAAACTTTACTTGCACACGAGGGAATCAAGATTTATTGAATTTAGTGAACTAATAGAACCTAAAATATAACTTCTAGTAATAGAAATAAGAAAATAAGGCACAAAGGCTGGGAACTTGGTTGACATGTAAAGAGCAGAACCTGAAATGAGGGAATTGTTGCAAAGTAGATTGAAAACTAAGAGAAAATCCTAATTTTAGTTAAGATTTTGCACAAAATAAATGAACCTACTAATTAAACAGATTATCCAAAAGCACAATATAATCCAAATAAGAAAAAGAGTAAAATATATTTTTGGCCCCATTGTTGGCTGCATATAAGATGTTTCCAATAGACTAGTTTGAAAACTTTCTGGCAAAACAAATTTAGTTCCCCATGTTCTAGTTTTTGAACCTCTCTCCAAGATCCTTTGCATGGCCACATGACCATTAAGTAAAAATAATCAATATAAAATTGTGCAAAACCTCGAGTTTTAAAAATTTGTCTAAATATGTAAAATAGCTTGCCGAAGGTAACAACAAATAAAATTTTCTTGTTAACCAAGTAATCCATTTTGAAAATTTTATTCTTGTAACTCTAGAGATATAATATAAAAATGTCTATTTTTATATTTCTATTTTAGTTTACATTTAAAGTCCTTTTTAATTTGATTTTGTTTTGGAATTCTTGTTTTGTTAATATAATTGATGAAGTTTTAAGTGTATGTTTTTAATTTAATTAAAAGAGAGTTCCACTAACTTAGTAGTGGCATAGCATGATTAACTTGGATGACCTTTAGTTACTGAAAGTTACAATTTGTCTATTTTCTATTGTTGACTTGATGATCCTAAAGCCTGTCTCTTATAGTGGTCAAGGCTATTATAGTCCAGAACAAATCAATTGAATTGCATTTTTCTAATGTTACTTAGTAAATTTAATAATTCAAAAAAATCAAATAAAGTTACTTTGTACCTCTCCTTAGTTTAATATATGCCATTGATTAAAGAAAAGAATAAAGTTATACATATTCTTGGTCGTGGAAAGCTAATTATATTTCAAACATTTTTTTCTCTTCCCTAATGTGATTATACCAAGTCCTATCAACTAAAAATATATCCATTTACTATATGGTAGAAAACTTAAGTTTGCTATACAAAAAGATTATTAAACTAATTCTTTTCCAAAAAAGATCATGTTATTTATACCTAATAATGAATTATTATTTACTTCAAAAAGTTTGGTTGTAGTCCCCGTAAATCTATTTATATATTAAACCATGAATGACATATTGAGATTTTTCTTGTTTATTATTATATTATTAGTACTATTGTATTCTTCGGTACCTTGGTGAGGCTCTTTTCATGTTTTCTAGTGCCCCTTGGCTACTAGGGTGAGTAAAATGCACTTTATATATTGATACTTTTAGGATTGCTATTATTAAAAGAAAATTTATCTTATTATCTTTAGGGACCTATTTTGCATATTTTGACCAGTTTCATATAATCCTTTAAGAATTTACAATTTTGTTTTGAATTTTTTTCACTTAACGCCCACGTGACTCGCATGTGGCCATTTTCTATAACATTCTGAATTTTCTATCAATTGTCTATTTTGGTTAGAATTTAAAATTTGGGCTAAATGTATTTTGCTCAAAGTATTAGGGACTAATTTATTGGATACCCCAAACAATGGGAACCAAAAATGCATTTTGCCCTAGGAAAAACTAATCTATATACTATATCATATATTAAAAACGGGATTTTGATTAGGTGTTTTATATTTTCTTGCCAAAATTGCCCTTATTATTAAATTTAAGGACTACAATATATTCCCTAGGTTGAAAGGCTTTTTCTAATAATTGTTGAGGCTATTAATCATATGTAATATCAATGTTGGTAATTTATTTTAGAAATACAAGTTTGCATCAAAGTAACGTTTCTTCATTTTATTAGGTAGACTTAAAAATCACCAATTTTGATATCTTCTTTTATGAATGAAATTTGATTGAAATAAATTTCTTTCTATAGTAGAAATTATAGGATGTGTTTAAGAAATTAAAGAAAAACATTATTTGGAGAATAATTTTTATATATTATATCACACTTTTTAAATTTCAAAAATATAAACAAGAATCACATACTAAAAGTTATATATATATATATTTTTTAAAAGAAGTACCAATGTTTTAGAAATTAAAGAAGAATGGAAAATAAAAAATAAAAAATAAAAAAAAAAACTTTAGTTGGACAATAACTTTTTACATATTATATATTTTGAATTTCAAAAAAAATAAAAATAAAACAGGAATCATGTACTAAAAAGTGTATTTTTAAATAAGTACCTATTTTATTATATTAACTTTTGCAATTGAAAAAAAAACGTGATAAGGTTATGTATGATAAACTTTTAGATTCTTCCCTTTTTAAAATTAATTTATTAACAAATGATTTTTGAAGAGCACATCCAAGCATATAATATCATGATACAAGGTTATTATATCCTTAATTTACATAAAATTATTGTACATATTTTACCTAATTTCATGGTTTTAAGGCTATTAATTAATTCATGTTAGAATAAAGAAATATGGCACACTTGCGGCTCTTATGATTGGGTTAGATATCACGGTTGACTCAAAAACTCATGGAATAAAAAGAAACACAAAAATTAATTGAGATGTAATTTTATCAAATTTTCAAAAAAAGAATTAGGGGCCATAGTTGCAAAACAAAGAAAATAAAGGCTTAAAACCAAAGTAGTCTTGTGCTAGTGTTACATAAGAAAAAAAACAAAAGATATATTTGTGCATTTTAGCATAGAACTGGCGCTAAATAGAAAAAAAAAATTAAAGATATAGTTGTACCTTTTAGCATAGACTAGGAAAATAATATAATCTAGGTCAAGACCAATACTAATAATCACATGGACACTACTTATTTAAAAAATAAAATTAATTAATTTTCCTATACAGAGTTTACAATGTGCTCGAATTGTCTTTGTGACATATTTTAGTATTTAGGTTTTGGTTTATATATATGTTTTTATGTTGAATTTTCAAAATTTTAAGTGGGCAAAATCTCTCAGTCATTATTCAAAATTTCATAATCAATAATTACACTATTAAGAATTAACACTATATTATGACCATTATTTCTTTGACAGGGAACAAATAAAATCAAAATAACTTAGGAGATCACAACTACTTAACTTTTAATAAATGATTGGTCTCATCTTTTGATTTTTGCATGTTAATTTATTGTGAATATAAATTTTGTATTTATTGGATTAATTGCAAAACTATTGAATATGAATTTCAAACATTTACTAATATAGTTAACTAAGAAAGAACAATATCAAAGATAGTCATATACTACATTTTCTCTATTCTTTCACTAAATGTTAACCTAAAAATCAAATTTAATTTCTATACATGGCACTACATTGTCATGTTAGGTCTATAATCCAGCCGATAAGATCTTTGAGATTAACCAGCCAGCCGGGTTGGTTTGGCTATTCTTTTCTGTTGGTGCTTCAATCCGTTTATATTTGATAATCAATATGGAATTTTATCTTGATTGATATCATAAAAAAAGTTATTGTATTTTGTAATAAAGGGTACTAATAAAATAATTAGTTATTTTGATTAGTAACATTGTAAAATATTTAGTTAATTTCATGAAGTAAGTTATACTTATATATTTATGTGTAATGACTTAAAATAGTTAATTTATAGTATAGAAAGCTTGCATTATAGAAGTGGGTATTTATGAACAAAAATATAATAGATTACTTGGAATAAGACTAATAAAGTTAAATGAAGCATTAGGGCGATATTTTATTAATGAAAATTCTAATAAATTTGAAATTTAGTTTTACCATAGAGACCAAAATGACATTATTGTTCTTAAAATACCTATTTTGATATACCTCACTTTTTCATGGAAAATGATTGATACATGCCATTTTTTATGTATACATTTCTTCTTTTGTTTTTTACTAGGTAGAGACTAAAATACCTATTAATTTTGACACTTTAATTTTTTATACCATGATGAGGTTAAAAGAATAAGGATTTTCAATCTAAAAATAATATAAAGAAGTATATGAATAAAAAAATATAGTGTATAAATCATCCCTTAACAAAATTTGTACCAAAAATATTTTTATTACATTTTTGTTATTGTAATCAAGTTCTACATGTTTTTATTACATGAAAATATAGAATGTCACTATTCTCTCAACATAGTAATTTGAGATAATTTATATTTGCAATTTTTTCAATTTTGTTAGAAAAAAGAAAAAAGATTTAAAAGTCAACATTATTGGCTTAATTATGCATTTTGAAATTTGATTGCTATTTTATTTTTATTATGATAATTTATATTAAATTTAACTTGAGACATCAAATGAATGACTTTGGTACGTAACAATTACAATCCATACTATTTATCTCTTCGATTACAATTCTAGTGATATTTTGGCCTGAAAAATGTACATGTATTTTAAATACCTATTTTCCAAGGGTAATATTGGAAGTAAATATATTTTCACCTTATCTAGTCCCCACCTCCCTATTCACCCCAAACCATCACCCTATCCCCATTTCACATATTTTTTTATAATGATTTGATAATGGTAATCATATATAATTTATGAGATTCACGGTGATGGTAATGTTGATGGTGATGGTGATGGTGATAGCGGATTATATATATATATGGTAAATGAAGGTATGGATAGGGAAGAAGTGGTGGCAATACAAGGCAGGGAGATGAATGACTATCCATATTGTCAGTTTGTGCACCATCAGTTTCTATACATTGTGATCGTAAATTATAACTATGTTAAGAGCTTTTAGTAAGGTGCATGGTAAAAGTCTATATATTAGATAACTGATTTTGATGGCATAATATAGTGTAAATGTTTTTGTAAGGTCTAAAAATAATCTTATTGACCCATTACCAAAGGGACTCACAAGAGATATGAAACTACCACCTATAGAAGGGGCATTTGATTGGTGTGAATATTTAACTAATAACAAAGACCTTACCTTTCTTGTTTCAAGTAATGTACAGGTTTAATAGATAATAACAAGTTGTTAGAACGTAAGCAACCTTTTTTGAAGGTACTTAAGGAAAGGAGGTTGTGTACATAATATACATGGTGAAAATGTTTTTGGTATAAGAAAAAAAGGATTGGAGCAAAACATGATTGATCTTAACCCATATAAATACATAAAGTGATACCCCTTCAGTCAAAATTTGAATTAAGACTTTGTAAGTGTTTATGCAACAGGAAGTAGTACAAGACCATTATAATATGGTAAATCTCAAGGTAAGAAAGTTGAGAGATAGAAGAGGTTTGTGTGTTTGGCAATTTTCCATTATCATGAAGATTTATAGTTTTATATTCATATAAACAAAATCATTAAAGAAAAAAAATTAATTTAGTCCTTTATCTTTGGTGTGTCGACCAATCAGATCTCTTATCTATTACAATAGATCATTTTAGTCCTTCATCTTTAAAAAAAATTAACCAATCTAAGGTTTGTGATGAAAATTACAAACAAACTAAAAGGAGCAAATTATGTAATAATAACGTGGCCGATAACTTGTAATTGATGCATTTTTAACCATTATGTTAATTTGTCTATAATTGCAGTCACAAGGCTCAGGTTGGTAAATTTTTTTTAAGGATGAAATATCAAATTAGTTTTTGTGATAGATAAGCATGGAGATTGGTCGATATCTTAAGAATAGAGAACAAAATTGATCTTTTTTCCTAAATATTAGTTCAGACAAAATATTGAAATGCTTACACGAATAGTAGGATTAAGTTAAAAAAACACCTATTAAATGCGTAAAGTTTAGTGCTGTTTGATTGCTGTTGTCACTAATTATATGAGAGATTGCTAGGATATAGTTACTGATATATTCTTAGTGAAAAGAAAAAAAAATTGTGAATTAATAACTAGAAGTTGTAGTTATTGAATTGGTGCCAAATTCAAATTAGAACCTGTATTTATTGAATTGATGACTCTCATGAATTTATGTTAAATTCAAACAAGAAATTGTACTTGTGAAATGGAGATCAAATGCAATCTATAAAAGATTTCATGTAAAAAGTCTTGACCAATGAGTGATCATATTATACACGTCAGAAGCATTGGATAATATTAAAGACATCCACATTCTAAACATCTTTAGTATTTTACTAGAATATGCATCCTACAAATTCATGTGAATTCTCTCTCTCACACAATGACAAACAGCACGACTACAAGATTCTATAACCAAATTGCAACTGAAGTACATAAAATTACATAAAAAATAAATAAAATAGTGATTTGGTTATCTTTTTCCCTTGTCTTCTTTCCTCATCGCTGCCCATATTACAAACTGACAATGCAAAAAGTGTGATTATTTAGGTAGTTAATTTAGAATTTCAGTTGCACTCTACAGTTTCTCTAGTTATCTCATTGTCAAGAATAATAGTGGGCCCTGTCAGGAGTGTTTGATCAAAAGTTGGGTGGGTTAGGCCATGTGAAAGGGCGTGTCATGGTGGGCTGCCTTCTCAGACAGTTTGTGTTGTGCTGAATCAGGAATTTAAAATATTTGACCTAGATTTGGCCCCCATGCTAGACCCACACGGGGCGAGGTGTTTTGGGCTTGGGCTAGTCCTATGGGTTGGCCCTCAGTTTAACCCACTGGTTTGGCCCCTAGATTGACCCTTGGCTGGGCCATGGAGGCTAGCCCTCAGGTTAGCCCACTTCTGAATATATGAAATTAGACCAAATTAAAACTTATTTTATTAAAAATAAGTATTTCGACCAAATTTAGTATTTTAGGTCTAGACTTATACAAGTTATATGTATTATTGCAAGTCGTTATTCATTAGCAATTTTCATTTTGAATAACTTAAAAGAAAGAAATTGTTACTTATTTATTTCAAAATACTATTTATTTATTTTAAAATTATTATTTATGTAACTCAAATTTAGTATTATTTTTTAAATTGTTCAATTATTATTAATAAATACTTATAATTATAACTTACTGTGTATTAATCATATGAGAAAAGTATATAATAAGAATAAAATTACTTTGAGATGGTGGAAGGATCGGTATAGACCCCACCATGTATAATATTTGTAAAAATAATACTAAGAGGGGGATATAGAGTCTTACCTCTAAAGATTTCAAGTTATAAGATTAATATACAAAATTAAAAACATAAATAAACTAATATCTAGATAAATAAGGAGGGGAACATAAAACCTTACCTCCGAGAAATTATTAAATGTAAAAATCATATCTATTCATCATTTGGTGAACTACTACCTTCATCATTGTCAAAATCTTACATCAATCTTTTTTTTTTTCTTTCTTTGACATCGAGTCAATCTTTCAAGCACACCACCATCTCACAATTTGCAGGTGTCATTTGAGGTCCTTTTTCATCTAAATCTATTTCACTGACACTAAATGCACTTTTCGATGTAACCGTTGATGCCGAAGGTATTAGCACATCTCAATCAACTTGAGATAAAATAAGAAAATCACATCTTCTATCTTGCCACCAAACAAGAATAACAATGCTTGGAAGGCCTTCATCAAGTGGAGGCGTCAAAAACCAAGCAATTTCATCATATTGGTTTTGACTATCATGAGTTCTTGGTCTTTTTATAGCTAAAGTTTATGAGGATCAAACTGTGTGTGCACGTTTATGATAGGAAATATAGATTGCAATTGTAGTATTGAGGAATAGAAGATGCACTTTGTTATGTAAGTGAATTTTGCTTGTATATTAAATATAACTCATACAAGGCTTTCATTGTTGAAGCTATGAGTCTTTCTTTGTCTATAAAATATCTTCTAGTACTATGATTATTAAAAAGGTCTATGAAATCTTCAAATTGAATTATCTTACTAAGTGGATCTAAAATACAAACCAAACAAAATAATCTAATGAAATATTTTCAAAATACTTATCGAATTTTTGTTCCAAGGCGGTAATCATTTCTTAAAAATAAACAACACTTTTGTTATTGTAAACAATAACTTTAATCATTCTTATTTGAGTTAAAACTTGATAAGATGTAGGTGTATAAGTAGCGGATAAAATTAAGGTGGCAAACTCAAGTACTTTTAAAATTTCATCCATTGTTTTAACTATTTTAAAATCATCCTTGACTTAAAATGTATCAGTACTTGTACCAATATGATTGTTATAAAATGCAAAAAGTAATTTTTCAGAACCAAAGTACTTGATAACATTTGACGAGTAGAATTCCATCTAGTGGATATATCTAATTGAAATTTTTTGAATTTCAAATGATTTTGAAAATTAATAATTTTTTCTTGTAGATGACAATCTACATCTATCTAATGTGCATTGATACAAAAAAAAATATTAATTTGTAATTGCTTTTCATGCATTAAAAGTAAGAGCAATTTTAAAATTAGTCGATGTAACAAAAATGCCTTTCAATTCATCTTTCTTTTCTCTATACATTCTTTTCATAGCATGCATCAAAGTCCTTCTAGGAATCTTTTTATATTGTGGGTTCACGACGTTGTGCACATATTTTTGTAAATTGGAACTTTCACTCATAACAAAATATAATTCATCTCTAATTATCCAGTTAGCCATTTCATTTGTATTTCTGTCATGTATATATTTAAAATTACTAATCATTTAGACTTGTGCGGTGTGAATTTGTGTTTACATTATTTTTTATTTACCTTCAACATCATTTTTTTTTTTTACTTGTATGCCTATTTAGTGTCCGGTTCCTTTCTCTCTTTTTTTGTGTTTAATAGATATCGGAGGATTACATAATTTATAAGTAGGTAGTTCATACTTTTCATTTTAGAGGTACATTGTTTACTATCTACGGTTGATGTTTTATTTTGGTTATCAGTGTCCTCTAAATTCACAAGTAGGCGAAGACCTTGTGGTGTGCGAGGTATGTGTGGTGGTGTGTGACCGTCCATTTTATGATAAATTGAAAATTTATAAATAAAGAAACTAATTAAGTGTTTTAAGCAAACTAAGAATGCAATTTATCAAAGAATACTAAAAATGCAATAATAGGAAAAAAATTAAAGAACCTTCTTCAAAAGGTCTAAAGGGTAAGCTACATAAGCAATATATTGATCTTCTTCTCTAGGAACTGGCTACAGTAGGAAACTCCAAATTTGGGGGACTGATTCTTGAACCCCTTCATGCTCATGTCACGTCGAGGTGCTATAGAAGAAAAACAGCCCTCGTAGATATCAGGTGTCCACATATATAGAGTCGCTGGCTGTATGGGCGGGTTGTCCCTTGCTGCTGCATTTTGTTAGGGTATGGATTATATGAACAAATGTCCGAAAGAAGAATACTATGAATCCGATTTATACCAAGCATCTCTCTAAAATTTTCTAATTTTTGGTACTTTCAATTTCATGATTGTATTAACTATGCAATTAAACTAAACTAAATATCATATCAAATATAAAGAAGATATATAGCTAAAGTAAATAAATTAAATAACTAGAAATAACCAACTTGAAAATTGAAATGTCGAATTTTAATTTATACACTTGAGAACATGAACTTTTGAAGGCAACTCCACTTCGAGTCTTTAAATCTCCACTTGATAATTCAAGTAATATAATTTTATAAATTGTAGTAAATAAATATTACATATAAATTTAAAGAGCACTTGAGGAGCAAATTATGTAGGAAGAATGAGAGTTGAGAGAAAATACAGAGTTTTTTTTTTTTTTTTTGTGAATTGAGCGTGAAATATATGGGCTATTTATAGGAGAGTTTTTCCCGAATTGTCCCTATAAACTAGCCATTTTATTGTTGTTGGGGGATAAAAGAAGTCAATTTAATGGTTGAAAAAAAACTACAGCCAACGGTCGACCTATAAGTCTACAACGATTAGCCCGCCAGAATGGCCTGCGGGCTCAAACCCTAAGCCGGTTCATGGTCAAGTTGACGGTCCGGCCAAACAGGTTTAACCATCTGTTAGACCGTTGGCCTGCAAACGGTTCGGACTAGGTCGGTTACGGCTTGTTGAAGATGGAACCAGCCCAGCCGAGGGTACTGTAACGGGCTTGTATCAGCCCACTACAATTCCTTCGCGGGTTGAACCGGTCCGATTAAATCAACATGCAGGCCGGCAATCCAACAGGCCATCCCGACCCATTGCCATGCCTAGTCCTTGATGTGTCACAACCTCAAGTTACATGGACAGGGGAATACGTTTTTTCTCTTTCCTAATATCCGACTAATTGAAAAGAAAAATCATGAAAGTTTAAATAGCGCATTTTTTTTTGAGTAAACAAATGCTTGTTATTGATAATCAAGAAAAGCTTTAATAAGGAGTTGAAAGGACTCCAAATACTTCAGAGTAGCCTCCTATACTATTAGAATTACAGCCAACCTACACAAGATAAAACATGTTAAGAAAAATAAACCAACACGACCGACTACGTAAAACAATCATGAGACAATCCCCAAGTAATATTTCATGATTAGTTCTCAATTGCCTTGTAATAATGGTACTCCCCTCCATGTGGCAGTAGTTTCCTTTACTACCTGGATAATCTCATTCACAATTTTCATTGTACTTTTAGGGATATGTTGAAAGTTAAAACACTACTCGGTTTCTCGCTGACCAAATATAGCAGACAGTGCATCCAAAGGTCAATCTGTTCACTTTATCTACAAAAGAATTTGTTTTGTGATTTGCAATCATCCAATCCACCTCCTCATGCTAGCTTCATGTTTTTCTATCAACTAAACAACTTACACCTTCCTCCAAACTAGTTCAGACACCTTGCACTCAAAAAAGAGATGTCTGAAGGTTTCTGCATGGTCTTTACGATAATTGGCAACCCTCATTTTCCAAAGGAATACAGAGCTCCTCAACCTGTCTTTAGTTGTAAGTTTCCTCCTGCAAAGAATCCAAAGAATAAAAGAAAAACGACCTGCTACCATACTAGATTCCTCCAGCCAACCTGTACATCCTTGACCAAGCCTTCTTATCTTCTTCAATGCTAATTTAGTAGTATAAGAACCAGAGCTGCTAGCTATCCAAGCAACTTGGTCCTCAAAGTCAGGTAGAGGAACAAAGATACCTCGAGTCTGATGTAACATCCTTTTGATTTCAGAATGAAGTCTCCTTCCCCTTGGCCATTTCCAGGCTCCCTCTTGAATAAACTCCTCCACCATAGCATACTTAGTAAAGCCAAAGTTGAACACCTTGAGAAAAGGTCCAAGAGGATACTAGTCATCAAACTAGAAACTAGTATTCTGACCATTTCCAATAATGTGCTTGATATATGGTTGAGCAGCACTCTTGAGTTGAAGCAGCTTTCTCCATCCCCAAGAGCAGTCATTTGGGACTTTTATATCCCAAAAAGTGGAGATTTCCTGAGCTTCAGAGTATGGATCCATTTCACCCACGTAACATCATTTTTACTACTAATGTTGCAGATGAGCTTCATGACAAGGCGCTTGTTCCACAGCTCCATATCAAAAATCCCCAAATCACGTTCTCTAGTGGGTAGACAAAGATCAAGCCACTTTACTTTGGAACAATAGTGTCGCTTAACCTCCCAAACCCGTAGGAAAGGACTCATTAAGCAACTGATCATCTTGATGATAGATTTAGGTAAGATGAAAGCACTGGACCAGCAAAGATGTATTCCATTTAGTGCTGACTTAATAATCTGTAATCTCTCTCCATAGGCTTAGTCTTTTGGCAGCCTAGCTGTGAATTTTCTTGTTGAAGATTGGGTGACAGTCTTTGAAGCCAAGTCTTTTTGTAATCAAAGATAGGCCTAGATACCTTACACGAAGGCTGGCCATAGACATTTTTATGATGTCACAAAGTCTCTGCTCCATAAGCTCATCCACACTTGCCATAAAGACTTAGCACTTCTACAACTATGTTTCAGGCCGAAGAAAGCCCCAAACTCTGATAATAGTTTCTTAGAACCTAAAAAGACCTTTCTCTTGTAGCTGTGTGCATCAGGAAAAGATCACTAGCAAAAGTAATGTGAAACAGCTGCAAATTCTCACACCTTGGATGGTTATCAAAAACCCTCATGTGTTGTATTCCACCCAAGCAGTATTGAGAAAACTTCCACAGCAATAAGAAAAAGGTAGGGGAGAGGGGATCCCCTTGCCTTAGTCCTCTTTGATTATGGAAATATCCAGTTAATGATCCATTGAAATTAAGTGAGAACTGAGCAGTAGACACACTATTTTTTATCCACCGTACGATGGATCATCAGAGCCAAATAGATGTAAGGAATTTAAACAAGAATTCCCACATCAGCGTATCATAAGCCTTCATAATATCAATCTTGATGATAGCTCTATGTTGTCTTCCACCTCTATGGTCTCCTCTTACCAACTCATGCGTCAACATGACATTATCTATGATATTTCTTCCTTTGATAAAAGCATTCTCGGCAGGTTTGATTATATGAGGAATGACATTTTTCAATCTGTTTGTTAGCACAGCAGCAATGCACATTATAGAGAAGATTACAACTTGCAATAGTGATAACCCTAATAAATTTGGTTATTAATATTCTTTCTCGTATGGTTTTTTATCTAATTTTGACGATTTTGAAGTTTGTGTGCTTGTTTTCGTACATTTCGATTTCTATGTGTTTGTAAGTGTTTTATTCAGTGTTTGAGTGTTTATGTAGCCTTATATATATATATATATATATGAGTACTTTTGTGCTAGGGTCATGTAAGAATAAACGGCGCATAATCGGACATCAAACAGAGATTTTAAAAGCAAACGGCGAAACCGGCGCAAGCTGTTAGGGGTGTTCGTCTTCAGCAAACTCCATTGACCAATGCTTCAAGCAAACATGGGCAGAGGCATCATTGCTTTCACCAAAGGAGAATAACACAAATGTTTGCTTTAAGCAAACATGGACAAAACCATGACGGCTTCTTAATGATTTTTAGTTGCTTTTAGGGTTCTGAGCATCCGTTTTCGACACTATATTGATTGGACAAAACATGGACAAATCTTGGATGTTGCATTTGTTGTTGGTTATATATGTTGTTTATTTGTATGTTTTGTGTGTTGTGTTGCAGTGAGCTTTAAAAGATGCTTTATATAGATTTCTGGTTTTTTGTGTTTTTAGGGCAACAATTTGTTCGGAGCCCTGTAAATGCTCATTTTTTTAACTGCAACATCAGCTATATTTCTGTCATTTTATTCATTTTGAAGTTGTGCTCAACTCTCTTGGGTTCTAATACATCCTGGAGCTATTCTCCTACACATTTTTTTGCTATTACCTTCATTAGTTTAAGTTGTTTTGTGCTTTTAGCTAAAATTCCCTTTAGTTCTTTGCACAACCTTGTGTGCAATAAGTTTGTGTTATTGTGCATGTGAGTTTTATAGATGGGATTACGGGAAGGATTTCTGGAATGAAAAGCAATGTAAAGAGTAGTGCAATTGGGATTGCTGTTTGGTTTACCTTGGTGATTTGTGAAGAGTTTTTTATCTCTCTCTTTCTGTTTTTTTTTTGACTGGACATATTGAGTTCGGCATAGGGTTCTTGGTGGTGCTTGTAGGTAGCGGAACTAGGGTTGCTTCTTTGTTTTAGTTTAGTTTTTCTTTCTGCTCCCCCGAGAGGAGGGGCTTGGGGTTCTACTGCACTCGAAGATAGGAGTTGATGGTAAAGGTTGGTTTTGGGTGGTAGGGTCAGCTGAGGTTGACTTCTTGCTGACTGGGAAAGGAAAGGTATTCAAGGGTTTCTTTTAATTTTAATTTTTTTCTTTTTGGGGTCAAAAAAGGGTGGTGAATTGTGTAAACTCTACTGCAATTTGCCTTTTGTTTTCTTGTTTCTTTTATTTGACTTTTTGCCTGACCTTGTTTTTCGGGAATGAATGCAACATATATAGGCTCATTTAGTGGGAATTTTTTTGTTTGCTTGTTTGTTTGTTAAAGGATGTTATCATGTGGGTACAAGTAAGGTTGTCAATTGTTTCGCATGTAATCGTGTCGTATCACTTATTTGTGGTTCGAGTAATAAAATACCAACTTAACCTTATTCAATTAACAATCTTAATAGTTGATCTGTTTATTATTATACCATAGTTCGAGTAATAAAATACCAACTTAACCTTATTCAATTAACAATCTTAATATTTGATTTGTTTATTATTATACCATATCATGTTTGTCCTTTTTTACTTGTTTAGTAATAACATTGCCTAAATATCCCTATAGAAGATAATTTCAATAATTAGATTGGTCCACTCAAGGTTTCATATGAGTATAAAATGTTTCACCTTCCATTTCCAAAGTTACAAAAAATTGTAGAGAGCTTAATTTCTAAGAATATATTAAGTGCTTATGTTTTCAAAATATATATTTTGTAACTCCAAAATTAGCATTAAAATTCGTATATAATATAGGGGTTAATAAAAACAATTGATAGAAAAGGTATCATGTCAAAGCTAATAGAGAAGGAAATATAACTTTAGAAAGGCAGATTCATTCATATTTTATTGCGATATAATAAAGAAAGTGTGTCGTATCGTGTTCATGTCATGAAACCGTACCTCGCTAATGTTGTGTCATGTTCATGTCATGTCAAAATTGACTCCAGTTGTGACAAGTGGTTTACTGCAGTTTTGGCTATAGGTTCTATAATGTATGCTATGCTACGTACTAGACCCGATGTCTCCTATACTCTAAGTGTTACGAGTAGGTTTCAATATAATCTAGAGAGTGGTCATTGGATAGTAGTCAAGAATATTTTTAAGTACTTAAAATGGACTAAAGGTTTATTACTGATCTATGGTGCGCAAGAATTGACAGCTCGCGGATACACAGATACTAGCTTTCAATTTGACAAGAACGATAGCAAGTCAAAATTTGGATATGTATTTACTCTTAATGGTGATGCAGTCAGTTGGAAGAGTTCAAACAAGACACCACGACTGATTTTATAACAGAAATCGAATACATTGTAGTTTCAAAAGCAGCAATCTAGATTGGATCAAGAAGTTTGCATAGCAGAACTTGGAGTGGTTCTTTCCATTTGTGATCCTATGGTCTTGTATTGTGATAATAATAAAGCTATTGTACAAACAAAGGAACCCAGGTCTCATCAGCATCCAAACATGTGTTTCGACTCTATCGTATGATCAGAGAGATCATTGATAGAAATGAAGTAAAGATAGAAAAGATCTCCATTGATGATAATATTACTGATCCATTCACTAAGGTCTTGTCCCAGAAGAAAGAGTTATATTGTCTCATTTGGTCTTAAGCACATGAATGGTTGGCGTAAGTGCAAGTGAGAGTTTGTTAGTACATGCCCTAAAGCCAATTTATTTTAGGGATAAATTACACTTCTATATTTAAGTATATTTTTTGTAATATGAAAATTTTTGAATAAAATATATATGTGAAATCATAAATAGTTATGATGTAATTATATTTTGTTCGTGAATTTTCCTAATCATTTGTATGACACAGGTAGATTAGTACATTATTGTATGTGGATGCTTATTGTTAAAATAAGTGTATCGGATTGACCCGCTAAGAGTATTTCACACAGATTATTAATCAAATGCCAATGGATTAATCTCTTTGTAATAGTTGTGCAATGGTCTTTTGACTTGAGGTCATGAGTTTATCTTGACTGTGGATTACTGTACTTTTGTTTTATTAGTAATTACTCTCAATGAGTCGCACATACTGTAGAGTTCGGGTATAGTATGAATCATGATAAGACAAGATATGGTCAATAGAAGATTCACCACTTCTTATAATGGGAGAATATATCTCAATATGACCACTTCTTGAAATACAATTCGAAAATTTTTGCACAAAGTGGAAATAGAATTAAGAATGTCTTAAATTCTATTTTAAGTGAGTTGTATTTTAGAAAGAAATAAATTGATTAATTCAATAAGAATTGATATTATATTTGTACTCTTGAATTAATCAGGATATTAGTTGGTAAATGATAATAATTACACGCGAACTAAATCACATGGGTGATGTCAAAACAATCGTGACATATCTCAACACTTGGGCGGTCATGACGCTTTGTTAGAAGGCAATCTTGATCTATATGTCTAAATTAATTAATTGGAGAATTAATGATAGATTAAAGGTGTTTAATTTATCTAATCCTAATTAATTTAGGATTATAATTTATATTTATTGCTAACGTGATTGGAATTCTAAAAGGTCACACACTTAAGGATAATTAATTCAAGATTAAATTGATTTTGATAAGTATCAGATACTTATGGGTCAATTCATGATATAAATTAACTTTTTGGGCTCAATTGAAATAAGTTATAAATGTTAGGAGCTAATATGTAATATATATTAGAAGTTTTAATGATTTTATACTTATTCATACGCCCTTAATCCAAACTGATTAGGATTATTGTAATTTCCTTAACCCAAATTAATTGGGATACCATAACTACTATATATATAGATATACATATATACATATATACATATATACATATATACATATATATATATATAGATATATATATATAGATATATATATAAGAATAGTACTTGTAGTATGACTTATAAGAATTGAGATAAAAGCTGTGGTCAAAGTTTTAGAAAAACATGAAAGTCACGTTTGAAAATTAAGGAGTTAACACTTTGTGGTTTTGATTAATCAATCTTGTGAAGATTCCTGATCCAATTATTTGTGTGGATACCATTAGAAAACAGGCACTTGTTTGACTTGCGAATTGATATCCCAAATATATTACAGATTTTACCGCGATTTAAGGTATAACCTTTATACTTTTCCTGTACTACGCATAAATTAATCAAGGTGATTCGTGATAGGAAAGTAAATTTTTAAATTCTGCTACTCTGTTTATTACTTTTTTACAATGGTATCAGAGTCACTCTTGATTGATTTATAATGTAGATGTATTTAATTGTCATGAATATTGAATTGTTCAAACTATATAAATTTTTATTTTTATTTATGAAAAATATTGGAGAATTAAAAAAAAAACATTTTTATCGTTTTACCAAATCCATAAGATGATGTCATCTTGATGACATGACCTTGATTGCATGTTATTTCAATTATGCTTTTTGTCGCTAAACATATTTAATGAGTTAAATTACTTTTAGCGACATTTATTTTATATTTTCATATAAAGGTTTTTTTAAATTTGTTTTCTGAAACCACCAATTAATTTTTGACAATTATTGTTTAAAATTAATTGTTAATATTTAGAAACTTTCTTTATTTTAATTTGACTAAACTATGGAAAGTATGAATCCTTTGAAAATATTTATTTAATTCTAATGAGATTAGAATTAGGATAATAATTTAAATGTTATAAATTTATTATTTTTCAAAGAGATTGGAATTTAATGAATGTTCAAAAAATTTTAGAAATTGTTTCTAATATAATTTTTGAATTTCTATTATTTAAAGGATTATTTTCTAATGAGATTGGAAATAATAATTTTTCTCTATAAAATATTTTCATAAATAATTCATAAATGATAATTTCAATGAGATTGGAATTACACAATGATATATAGTGAATCATGATTAGTTACTAAATGCGTTATTTATGCTTTTATTTAATTATTGAATTATGTAATAGCATGATGGATGATTATGGATTTTAGATCAATGCGATTGTGTATGGTTTATTTTGTTCAAATTCAAAGATTGTAATATTTTAAATAGGGCTTGTGTATCGTACATTTCTCTATTATTTTGAATGTAATTCTTTTCTCATCTCAAGCCCCTCGAATATAAGTTGAGGTTTCTTGACCAATCATGTAAAGTACATAGAGTTAGGTTAAGAATATGATTGAATATAAAAAATATTTAGATAAAATTACATTTGTAATGTATAAGATGATGGAGATGGTGCAAAGGTGCAACAACAAGGAAATTTTCAAAAGTTGAAAATTACCCTTAAAATTTGACCACTAATTTCCTTTGTGATTCAATGAAACTAATTTAGTAAAAGTCCATAATCATCTATGGTTTTATGCATGTTTATTTATTATATGTTGATGTGTTATAATATTACATGCAATTTGATGAGACCTAATAAAATAAATGAAAGAAAATCCCTCAAATTATTAAGCCAATAAATAAATTGTCTTCCATTGTTATAGTAATAAACGAGATTTCTTCTTGGATTTAACTTGTTGGGCTAATATAAATTTATTCTACGTTGAACATGTTTAAGCTATGAGATCAGATCTCTGAATAATGGGTATGACTTAATAGAGGCATATAATTTGTTGGACAAACTCAAGGTTTTATGTCTTTGAGGAAAATGCTAGGAGTCACACAAGATATGCTATCAAAGAATTGATACCTAACTATCTAGAAATTACAAAGTGTTGTAAAATGGTCAGTATTACCTACTTTTCGAAATTATTTTGATTTTTTGGATACACCCAAGATCAAAATAATTAGATGAAATTCTAGCATACTAGGGGTTCTATGAGAGCTCCTGAATCAATATATGAGGGTTATTGATTTGACTTAAAATAGTGGAAGCAAAACCAAATTAATTTAAGAAGTCCATATTATATTTTGGTTTTTTTTATGCATAAATAACAAATTCTTATACTATCTTTATTTATATGTTGTAGAATATGAGTAGCAATGTCAAAACATGTTCCATTTTATATGATAACAAACTTACTAGGTCAAATTTTTCGGACTAGCATCGTAACTTGAGAATTGTTCTCAAATACGAGAAAATTGGCTATGTCCTTGATCAACCTATTCCTGATGTCCTAGAAGATGATGCTGATGAAACAATTCAGAATGCTTATCGTAAGCACATAGAGGACAATGATATTGCTAATTGTATCATGTTGGCCGCTCTGAGTTTTGAATTGCAGAAACAACATGATGATATGGATGCTTATTCATGATTCTTCATCTCAAGGAGTTGTTTGATGAAGAATCAAGGAATGAGAGGTATGAAGCCTCTAAATAGTTATTCCATAATAAAATGGTAGAGGGTACTTCAGTAGCAATTCATGTACTGAAAATGATCAGACTAATTGAAAAATTATTAGCCGAACAATTGGGATTTAAGCAAAATCATGAGTTAAATATTGGCCAAATTTTACAATCTCTGCCTGATAGCTTTTCACAGTTCATGATGAACTATAACATGAATAAGTTATCCACACCTCTTTCTGAATTGTTGAATATGCTAAAAACTGCTCAGACAACTATAAAGAAGGAAAGGAAATAAGTGATAGTCACTGATTCTTCTAATAAGAAGAAAAAGAAATCCAAGGTTGGTTTTGTGAAAGCCAAGTTTGAGTTGAAACCAATACTTATGATCAAGAAGGATAAGGCCAAAAATACTTGTTACTATTGTGAAAAGGAAGGGCACTGGCAAATGAACTGCTAGGCCTAAATAGATATCTTGAAACAGAAGAGGTTTAATGAACCTTCTACTTCAAGTATGTTTATGATTGAGACAAATATTTCTACTTCTAAATCGGATTCCTGTGTATTAGATACCGGATTAGTGTCTCATATTTGTAAAAATAAGTAGGGATTAAAGAGAAGTAGTCTTTTATAATATTGATTAAGAGATAAGTGGACTTGTGCGTGAGAAATGGAATAGATGTTGCTTCATTAGCTGTAGGGACTTATTATCTTTCTTTACCTAGTGGTCTTGTTTTAGAATTTAAAGACTATTATTATGTTTCATCCATTATTAGAAATATTGTTTCGATTCCGTGTTTAGACATTAATGGTTTTATCATTATGAAAAAGAATAAATGTTGTTTTTTTTACGTGATGGTATTGTTTACGGAACTACTGCTTTGAATAATGGTCTTTATATTCTAGACATGAAAATCCAGTTATCTACATAAATCTTATAAGGTCTAAAATTGATAATATGAAACAATATTTCCTTTAGCATTATAGATTTGGTCATATAAATGAGACATGCGTTACCAAATTACATAACAATGGTTATTTGGGATCATTTGATTATTAATCATATGATATATGTGAAACTTGTTTACTTGGTAAAATGACCAAATCACCTTTTACAGGAAAATGTGATAGATCATCGTAGTGAATCGCTAGGGCTAAAACATGTTAATATTTGTGGTCCTATGTCAATTCATACTAGACAAGGTTTTTCATACTTCATTACCTACACGGATGACCATTTTAGATATGGTTATGTAAACTTAATGAAGTATAATCCGAAGCCTTTGAAAAGTTCAAGGAATTCAGGAATGAATTTGAAAAACAACTTGGTAAAAATATTAAAATATTTCAATCTAATCGAGGTGAGAAATACTTAAACTAAGAGTTTCAAGATTATCTTAAGAAGAATGGGATTCTACCTCAATGGACTCTTCCTTATAGACACAGCTAAATGGTGTATCTGAGAGACGTAATTGAATTCTATTAGATATGGTTCGGCCAATGATGAGTCTTCCAGACCTCCCAAACTTGTTTTGGGACTATGCTCTTAATACTGCCTCCTATTTACTAAACTGTGTTCCATTAAAAGTTGTTGGTTTCATTTCGTATAAAATATGGTTTGGAAAGAAATCTAAATTTTTCATTAATGGTACTAGAAGGTTTGGGGCTGCTTTGCTTATGTGAAGAGGGTAGAATCTGACAATTGAAACTAAGTCAGATCAATGCCTATTTGTGGGATATACAAAGGAGATATTTGGATACTATTTTTATAATCTCATTGAGCAAAAGGTGTTTGTCTCAAAGCATGCAGTTTTTCTAGAAAAAGAGTTTATTCTTAAAAAGGCAAGTGGGAGCAAAATAGTTCTTGAATAAATTCAAGAAACACAATTGGGCATTGATCAACAAGTGGAACAAGAGCTTCAATCACATGATGATGTGATAGAAAATGAAGTTAATTATACATAAGCTCTTTGTAGGACTACTAGGATACACGTACTCCAAAGATATATGAGTTTCTTGTAAGTTGGCACAATGATGTATTAGTCATTACGAATGATGAATCTATATCTTAAAAAAAGCACAATCTGATAAAAACTCTCGGAAGTGGTTACAAGCTATGAAGTCTGAAATGGATTCCATGTATGACAATAAGGAATTTGGATCTTAGTCGATCCACTTGAAGGGATTAAACCCATAGGATGCAAGTGCGTCTTTAAGAGAAAGACTGACATGGATGGTAATGTGATTACCTATAAGGTGCGATTGTTGGCAAAGGGTTGTACACAAAGATAAGGAGTTGACTTTGACAAAAATTTCTCACAAGTTGCAATGCTAAAATCCATTCGGATTACTTTCTATAGCTGCAGAGTATGATTATAAGATTTGGCAAATGACTGTAAAAACTGCATTTCTTAATGAAAATTTGTAGGAAGAGGTGTATATGATACAATCTGAAGGGTCTATATCCATAGATCCTAATAAAGTATGCAAGTTACAAAGGTCTAATTTTGGACTAAAGCAAACTTCTAAGAGTTGGAACATCCGTTTTGATGAAACAATCAAAGAGTTTGATTTTATCAAAAATACGAACGAACCTGGTGTATACAGGAAGGTTAGTGGGAGCACCATTATTTTCTTGATACTTGATGTCAATGACATATTGTTGATAGGAAGCCACATACCTATACTTCAAAGTGTAAAAGTATGGTTGTCTAAGAATTTTTCTATGAAAGATTTAGGAGAGATGACCAACATTCTGTGAATGAGGATCTATAGAGATAGATCAAAGACATTTCTTGGTCTTACTCAATCAACGTACATAGACAAGGTGCTAAAGTGGTTTAGCACGGATCAATCAAAGAAGGGTTATTACGAATGCCTCATGATGTGTACCTTTCTAAAGACATGTGTCCTAAGACAGATGTTGAAAGAGATAACATAAAAAAGATTCCATATTTTTCGGGTATAGGTTTTATAACGTATAATATGCTATGTACTGGACCCGATGTCTCCTATACTCTAAGTGTTACGAGCATGTTTCAATATATCCAGGAAGTGGTCATTGGATAGCAATCAAGAATAAGTACTTAAGTAGGACTAAAGATTTATTCTTGATCTATCGCGGCTAAGAATTAACAGTTCATGGATACACAGATACTATCTTTGCGACTCAATCTGACAAGGATGATAGGAAGTCGCAATCAGGATATGTATTTACTCTTAATGGAAGTGCAATTTGTTTGAAGAGTTCCAAAAAAGACACAACAGCTGATTCTATGACAGAAATTGAATACATTGTAGCTTCAGAAACAACAAAAGAGAGTTTGGATCAAGAAGTTTGTGGTAGAATTTGGAGTCATTCCTTCCATTAGTGATCAAATACACTTGTTTTATGATAATAATGAAGCTATTACACAAGCAAAGGAACTCAGGTCTCACCAGCAATCCAAACATGTATTACGACGCTATCATTTGATTAGAGAGATCATTGATAGAAATGAAGTAAAGATAAAAACATCCCCACTGATGATAACATTACTGATCCATTTACTAAAGTCTTATCCCAAAAGAAATATGAGAGTCATGTTAACTCATTCGGTCTAAAGCACATGAATGATTGGATTTAGTACAAGTGGAAGTTTGTTAGTATAAGCCCTAAAGTCAATTTATTCCAGGTGATAAATTATACTTTTATATTTATGTATACTTTTTGTAATATGACATTTTTTGAATAAAATATATATGTGAAATCATAAATGGTTATGATGTAATTATATTTTGTTCGTGAAAATCCCAAATCGTTGTGTATGAGATAGGTAGATTAGCACATATCATATGTGGATGGTTATTAAAAATAAGTGTATCGGATTGACCCGCTAATAGTATTTCACATAGATTATTGATCGAATACAAGTGGATTAATCTCTTTGTGATAGTTGTGTAATGGTTCTTTGACTTGAGGTCATGAGTTTATCTTGACTGTGGATTACTACACTTTGGCTCTATTAGTCGTTATTCTCAATGAGTTGCACATACTGTTGAGTTCGGTTATAGTATGAATCATGATAGGATAAGATACGGTCAATAGAATTCGCCACTTCTTAAATGGGAATGTATATCTCAGTATGGCCATTTCTTGAAATACAATTCAGAAATCTTTGCGCAAAGTGGAAATAGAATTAAGAATGTCTTACGTTCTATTTCAAGTGAGTTTTATTTTGGAAGGAAGTAAATTGATTAATTCAAAAAGAGTTGGTATTATATTTGTACTCTTGAATTAATCGAGATATAGGTTAGTGAAAAGATAATAATTACACGGGAACTAAATCACGGATGGTGATGTTGAACAACTTGACATATCTCGACATTTGAGTGGTCATGATACTTTTGGTAGAAGCCAATCTTGACATATAAGTATAAATTAATTAATTGGAGAATTAATGATAATTTTAAGGTGTTTAATTTATCTAATCCTAATTAATTTAGGATTATAATTTATTCTTGTTGCCAACGTGATTGGGAGCCTAAAAGGTCACACATTTAAGGATAATTAATTTGGGATTAAATTGATTTTGATAAGTATGAGATACATGCCGGTAAATTTATGAGATAAATTATACAAAGCTCTTATAAATTTTAGGAATTAATATGTAATATATGTTAGAATATCTAATGGTTTATATACTTATTCATATGCTCTTAACCCAAACTGATTAGGATTATTGTAATTTTCTAAACCCGAATTGATTGGGATACCTTAAATACTATATATACATATATACTAGTAGTACAGCTTATAAGAATTGAGAGAAAAGCCATGGCCAAAGTTTTAGAAAAACGTGAAAGTCACGTTTGAAAATTAAAGAGCTAGCACTCCGTGTTTGGGTTAATCAATCTTGTGAAGAATTCTGATTTAATTATTTGTATGGATACTACTAGAAGTTAGGCACTTGTGCAACTTGTGGATCGACATCCCTATCATATTGGAAATTTTACCTTGATTTTAGGTATAACTTTTATACATTTCTTATACTACGCATAAATTAATCAAGGTGATCGGTGATAGTAAAGTAAAATTTTAAATTTCATTGCGCTGTCTGTTTATTTACTTTCTTACATTGATGACCTGGTATATGATTTATATGGAATCGCAAGATACCAGATCAATTTTTTCTTGAATCAATGTAGCGTGATAGGGTTGGATTGCCAATTGGTCATATAAACGGGGTACTCGGTTCATAAACATTCGTGAACATCCCTAGGCTTTAGTGGTTTGGTGGTGTTTTATTTTTTTACCTCATTTATGTGGTATCATGTACTAGATTGATTGTTGAAGATCGTAGTTCTTTATTTGTTCAAATTAGATATGATAGCCATGTTGTTGAAGGCTTAAAGTGAATTGTTGTCAAGTATATTTTTTATTTACTAGGCAAAAGTAGTGGTTGATAGTTGTTGGAATTTGATAGCTAATAGGAAGGGGCAAAGAAGTCTTAGTAATGTTTTGGATATCTCTAATATTTATTGGACATCATGGATGTTTTATTTCGTAGAATTGGAGTTTTAGAGGGGTAATTGAAGATAGTTTGACGGGGAACAAGGTCTTTTTGAGCTTTAAGGTGTACTCGTGCCGCCAATAAAAATTTTGGGAAAAGTAGACATAAAGGTGGTTGAAATAGCAGAACTACATTAGTTGAATGGCTCACCTCGAATAATAAGTAGCCTATTTGATAGCTAAAGGAAATGATCTTGGGTCTCTTTAAAAAGTTTTTCTAGGAGATTAGTCAACCATGAAAACCAAAGTAGTAGTCTTGATTTTCTAGATTCAATGTACTACCTTGTTCAAAGCCCTTCTATTCCTCTGAAGAAATAATGTTAAGCAATACCAAAGGAGAAAAATTATGTTATTTGTTCTTCCTTTTGAAGCTAAAATTCCAGCATTCAAGCGTACAACCAACTTTTCCAGCCACAACATGTTGTTTATGTTACAAGATCTTGATCAGTTTAGTTCAGTTCTATCATACAACACTGTTACAACTATATAACACTGTAACATGTTTGGTATCTGTGTAGCATATGAAGGGGGCATTGCAATGGTAGTAGAATTTGTTGGGAAGATGTCGCTGTATTCTAATACATGCTTTTATATAGTTATCTAGTTGATGTCCAAGTTAGCAATTAAATGGACGTTTTACCTTGTTGTTGTTAAGGATATGGTCTATCCTTTATTTATTTATCTAGAAAAGGAGTAGGTATTTCTTAGTTATTTTAAATGGGTGCAGTTTCTTTTTTGAATATGAATTGAGGTATATAGTTTGATTGTCACTCGTGTATACACATTTATTGGTATTTGATTTCATCAAGGAATTAGCTTCTTCAAGACACGGTCTTGGTAGTTGACAAAGTTGGTTTACCTTTTCTTTGGCTATCAGATGTAGTAGCATAAATTAGGTGGATAAGAATTTCCATCTATAGTGTTAAATATAAAATTCAAGGGTCACACCACTCGTTACCAATTGATTTTGAGGTAAAGTCCATGTACTTTAACATAGTATCAGAGCTAGTTTCAGATTCTCTCTCATCCACACGTGTCTTGTGTTCTCTCCAACCCAGTTTAATGGGCTTGCTCAATTTCTTGGGAGCTCATCCAACTCAAGTCACGGGTGGTTCTCTCTCTAGTTCCAGGAGCTCAATTCTCTAGGACACTCCTGGAACTCAACCAACCCAAGTCACGGGTTCTCCTTATCCCTAGGTGCTAAATTAACCCAAGCCACGTGCGTGAAAGGGTGTTAAATATAAAATATCCCACATTGGTTAGCCAAAATATCTGGGACTAATTAATAATATTCATGGGCCATATCACTCATTGTCAATTAGTTTTGGGATAGAACCCATATTCTTTAACATATGAAAGCCCAAGAATAAGATTAAGAGATCAAGCAACAAGAAGTTCTGGTCTAAAGGGATTTGCTCGTGATGATTCTTAGGGCTTTCTTTCTAAAATTTTAGGTCTTAAGTGATATTTTACTCTTTTCATAATTGTTGAAAATTGTCAGTAGATTAGGATTTGGAGTCTTAGATGGCTACTTAATTGTATTAGATTATTATTTGGAATGTAGTTAATTAGAGAGAATTTTGTAATATTTAGGATAGGAATTAGTAATTTTAATCACAATAGGATTTTGGTTCTAATTAGTTTACAGCTTTATAAATACCCATATTTTAGTAGGTTATTTATAACCAGAGATTGATCAATAACAAATTTTAGTTATTGTTTATTAGTTTGTTAGTTCTCTCTCTTAAATTTTCCTAGATTCTCTCTCTTCTTCTCTGAATTTATTGTTCATGGCAGTGTTCAAAGCCCTTAAAACATTCCCAATTCCCACTTTCCTTCTACTCACACTAGTAGAGTGGATATCCCAATCTTGTGCTACATCGGTTATTAGAGTATATTTTTATGTTTCAGATTTTTATACAGATGGTCATGCAGATATTTTCTATGATTGGGTGTATAGTTTAGAGTCATATTTTAAATGGTATGGTCTAAATGATCTTTGACAACTTTATTTTGCTAAAACTAAGCTAAAGGGGATTGCACATGTGTGGTGAATAAAAGAGTAGTCAAGTTTTATGGGTTGTGGAATGGGTGATGTTCAGACATAAGAAGAGATTAAACAAGCCATGACTCGCCACTTCCTTCCTTCCGACTACAAACAGAGCAGGAGTTCATAGTCAATTTATGCAATTGAGGCAAGATAATATAACGGTGGATGAATGCACAAGCAAGTTTATAATCTGGCCACTCATACTATATTCTAATGGGATGAACATGTTATGATTGCTTCGTAAAAGAATGGACTGAAACCACAAATTTCAATGAATATTGATACTGCTATTATTAATACTTTGAGTGATACTATACAAATTGCTCACCAAGTAGAAGCAGAGTGTGTCACAGGACTTTCTTTGCAAAATCCCATGTATATTTGTCCTTAAGCACAACAATTCAGCACTGATTTTAATAAACCAGTAGCAGTACAAGGGAGTTACATGTCTTCTAATGCAAGAGCAGATCCAAAAGGTAAGGCTCCAATGGTTGATGGTCGTTTAAAAGCTAACAAAGATGGGTATTTTCACTATGGACTTCAAGGTCATATGAGTTGATAGTGTCCAAACAAAAAGAGTCTCCATATTTGTGCCGCCTTTCCAAAAAAAGAAAAGGACTTTATTCTTTTGGAAGCTAAAGAAGATAACGAATATGAGCAAGGTGATGATGAAGATGAACAACCTTGTCTTGTTTTAGGCCCCTTCTTAGTATACAAAAGGATATAGAAGATGAACATTGGCGATGAAGTAGTATTTTCCATACTCGAGTTCAGTGTCATGGAGCATTATGTACGATGATTATTGACCCCAGAAGTTGCAGCAATGTCTATCAGAAGATGCTGTACATAAATTGGGACTAAAAGCCGAGTCATATCCTAATCCATACAAGGTTACTTGGGTTAATAATCTAGCCTTAAAGTGCATGAAAGGAGTTTGGTCACTTATTCTATAGGTGGTTTGATTAAAAATGTTGAGTGTGATGTATTGCTTATAAATATTTGTCATCTTTTGTTGGGTCAACCTTGGCTTTTTGATAAGAAAGTGCAGCATTGCGACATAGCAACACTTAAACTTTCAAACAGTGGGACTTGAACCAGAAACTTATTATGCTTAAGGATTTAGGAGCCAGTGATGCTTAAAAGATCATTCCTTTTGCAACGCATCTCTAAGAAGATGGAATTCTTGGACCACATCCTAACTCGTCATAGTCGTCTTTTCAATGGGAGAGAATGATGTTGAAGCCATAAGTTGGATAGATAGGAACTTCTCTCTGTGCAGGCCCAAGAATAGGATAAAGAGATCAAGCAATAAGAAGTTCTAGTCTAAAAGGACCTACCATAGTAATTCTAAGGATCTTTTTTCTCGAACTTTAAGTCATAAGGGGTATTTTAGTCTTTTCATAATTGTTAAAAATTATGAGTAGGTTAAGATTTAAAGTCTTAGATGGTTACTTATTTTATTTGTATTGGATTATTATTTGGGGTAGAATTAACTAGAAAGTATTTTGTTATGTTTAGAATAGAATTAGTAATCTTATGCACAATAGGATTTTAGTTCTAGCTGGTTTTACAACTTTATGAATATTATGTTAGCATGTTAATTTCAACCAAAGATTGATCAATGAATGAAAAATTTTAGTTATTATTTATTAGTTTGTTTGTTCTCTATTAAATTTTCACAAATTCTCCCTCTTCTTCCTTGAATTTACTATTTACAACTCCTAGAACAGTCTCAAATCTTTTTTTTTTCTTTCCTCTCCTACTAACAAACAAGATATCACAATCTTGCTACATCACTATCATCAAGGAAGGCTGTAAGAAATATTCTCTACGAAATTGACTGAGTAATTGAAGTAGCGACACTTGTCATTCGCAGAGTGGAATGGTATCCCAGGCTTCTGCTATATCTTTACATGGTTGTTCATTTCACTCGGTTCTCTTTTTGCTGCTCGTCTTTCTTCTCTTCGGTTTTTTTTTTTTTTTTCCTTCTTTTGTGTACTTCAAAATTTTGAACTCGAAAATTTTTCTTGCATTTAGCAGGTTGATATTACCAGCCGTTCTACCGAAACAACGTTTTAGAATTGGCTTCCTTTACTCGAAGAGCTTGAAAAAATAAGGTATTTATATCTCGTGCATACAGAACTGTTTTTCTTTCTTGGATATTTGTTGTTGGCCGAGGACGCGGGGGATAAATAAGGCTATGGTACTACATATTTTACTCTTTAAGTTGTTAAGTCTGGATCAGCAGTCAAATACATTGGTTTCCTTGGTTCATGGCTCAAATGCGATGAGAAAGTTTTGTGAATGTACTTTCCATATAAAGTACATTCATTGTCTCATAATTTATTATCCTTGACAGATTATCTTCTTGTGATAGCACTATTGAAATATTATCTTCTGATGCTACAGAACTCGTTATCTGGAGAATATTACTTTCTTATGTAATTGTCATAATAACAGGGGTATAGGAGAACTATTTCAGACGTAGATTTGATTGTTTTAAAGGGACCCTTGGGCGAAAGTTGCTTTTCAATTCACAAGCTAATGAGGATGTTTCCCTCGAGGGAAAAAATTATGTCGACTTTGCTAGCATAACATAGATAGCTGAGCGGGTAAACGATGTCCAACCTTGCAGGCATAACGTATAGATAGCTACATGGAGAAATTTTATCATTATAGATACTTCTATAATCAACGACCACAATTAGTGACTCTTCCATTCCACTGCCTTCATCTGGGCACAAATGGATGTGGAAAATTGTCACCCTCAGATGGGCTGGTCAGGACACCTTATACCATGTTCTTGCTCTCTTGCTTGACAGTACAATTATTTCAGGTTTCTGCATAATCATGTAGGGTAAAAAACACTTATAGTTCTCAAAGTTTAGCCTGATATTTTTGATCTCCAAAATTTCACGAAAAACAAATCACGTCCCTCATCTTTCAAGTTTCTACTCAATTAGGATAATTGACATAAATATAGCATAATTTTCAGTTTTTATCCTCTGCCCTAATAAATATTTCATTCCTTATCTGATAAACTTTTAAAAATTATCCTATATCTTTATTTTCTCTTAGCTAAACCAACAAAAAGTGTTTGTCTCATAAATTTAAAAAAATTTATGCTATTTTTTTTATCAATGGTCCTAATATCCATAGAAATTTGAAAGAGGGACATGATTTGTCTTTTTTTTTTTTTTTTTGAAACTTTGAGGACCAAAAATATCAACGGACCAAACTTTAGGGACTAAAAGTGTTTTTTTTACCCTAATTATGTAGCATTTGCATTTCATAAGAAGTCAATGGCACAAAGGTGGACCTTGTTTAGACTGCTTCTGGTAATCTTGTTTGCATGTCTATGAAGAATACTTTTGTTTTGCACTGTTTTTAAGCACTATTGTTGGTTGTCTCTACAGGTGACCAGTCGAGGAGTGTGGTAGCCTGGGAGGATATGGTTCTGGGTAAAACCGCACAGTATCTTAGCTTTTGCCCGTTCTAAAATTTATGTATCTGTTTTACTCTATCAGAACACTATCCTAGTCTATTCTGACCATACAAAGTGCGAGATAGGATATACTATAATCTTGTGATATTCGTTACTTTTTTTTTATATCTCTTGTTGTAATTACTATAATTGAATCCGATATCATAATCTACTTACCAATTTTGTTCCACAGATGAATTCAAATAGATGCGGACACTGAACTGTAGAAAAACTAAAATAAAAAGCCAAGAAACTGTATCTCAAACTGTAAATACTTTGTCTAATGGGGTGAATTATCGTTACATGATTTAGTGAGTTGTAGAAACCAATGCAAATGGAGAGAGAAACAACGCACTGAGACTTTAGGTTATATTCGTATACTGAGATTGGTGATTTGGATATGTTTGCTCCTGACATCTTCTCTTAGATCTACCATGTGAGGCTACTATTGAGCCTACCTATAATGATATAATTCTTTGCCCACATTGTGTCTGTCTTTGTTTTCCTCATTTTTGCGAGTCAATTCGCTTCTCGTGCTTTAACATTATCTGAGATGTACTCTGTATGTGGTTTGTAGCCCAAATGAAATTACGTGCAAGTCAACATCAGAGGATTTTATCTTCAAGCTCATCATCTCACCGTGCCTTCCAAAAATGGTTACTATCCTTGCAAAGTTTCATAGTCCTTTAGATTCCCTTATGAAACTTATATTGTACTGAAATGAGACGGTAATTCATTGCATGAGCTTAACTACTGATTGATTCAATTGCAAAACTCACTGGCAGAAAGCTAAACTGGAAGATATTAGCTTGCGCGTGCATAACTTAGAAAACATGAAGGATGTTGCTTGCTACTGTGCTGAGGAGTATCACGCCCCTGACCCGCACATTTCAGGCACGTGTCATTTGTCGTATCTATGAAACCGTACTCCTACGAATACAAGGCATCATTCATATATAGTAACCTCAAATATAAATTATGCAGCGAAAATATCTACTCACAAATGATATCCAATTTAATGCGGTACTTATTCAAATAATAAATCCTAAAAATAAATAAAACATAGTTTCACGAGCACACATCCTCTACTTATTCCAATAGATGGACTATGCAAAATCAAATAACTGTAGTAGAATCCTATTACTAAATATCAATCTTCTTTGTCAGAGTGCGTCTATGCTTTGTCCTCTATTTATGATAACGTACTCGTACTCATCGTCTGTACAAAAATATAAGGAATGGGGTGAGCGACAAATCACCCAGTAGATAGCACTTACACCCTGCTGGATCAGGCAGTTACATATACATATACTTTTCACAAAGACAAGTTATTCTATCACACGCATATATTTTTATCAAAAACCATCTTTCTAAATCGTATATCATTTTCATTACATATAGTCATGTAATTCAACTTACATTTCGAAACTCATGTATTATTTATCTATATCAAGTCATATAACACATATTGTTCAAATAATCTATGACATGTCATAAATTCATTTCCAAATCATGTACACTTTTTTTTTTTTTAAAGGCTCAAACCATACATGCTTTCATCGGCTCTGAGTATTCAGCCTAGTGATGGACCTCACTAGAAAAGGTTGTCAAGAAGTTTCCATGGAACCACTTGACTTATCGTATATCTTTTTATCGTTTATCAGTATACCAGTATATCAGTATAAATCAGGACTATAATCCCTTCACCGACTATTTCATGTCCGTTTAGAGCCTTTGTCCATTAATGTTTACCCATTCGTCACATGCATTTCATACATATAAAAAAATCATGCATATATCACGATTTTATAACTTGAAAATCAAGCAAGTCAAATAGCCATACGTGATCCAAATTTTCATAATCAAATAATCATTTCTTAAAACATATTTCATAAAACAATTTAGAAAAACATGCAAATTCATAAAATTATTTAAGAAAATATATGGGTTCATAAAACAATTTACAAATCAGAGGGTAAGCACTGCCTAACTCGGTATGCTAAAGAATCACGTTACTCTTGTACTTGCGCCTTTTTAGTATTTCCTATAAAAAATTCACGTTTCTATCACTTAGTCCATACTTGGTATTTACTTAAATATCCTATAACAATTCCCTAACTACTCAACCTTTCCAAACATCTATAATTGTCCTAATTTTTGCAAAAATAATATTTCCTATCATATCATAGTTTTCTTGTAGTAAAAAGTATACTTTGAAGTCATTATTATAACCTTATAAGACTTACTATGATTAATAAAATTCATTTATAATATTTTAAAAACTTTTTGGACTCCATTTGTGCTAAATAAAATATTTTAAAATAGTTTACAAACTTATAAATCCATTCAGGGTCTTTTTGTAACTTTGAAAAATTTAATTTGGGCTTTTATGTAACTTTTAAAATATTTGAGGGTATTTTGGTCATTTCACAAGGTCATTAGGTGTCTCTATATATTCTATAGAACCTTTTGGAGTTGAATATTAACTTCATTTAAACTTTTAGGGGTCAATTTATCATTTATTGAGACTTTCGGGGACCTAAGTGAAATATTGACAAACTGTAAGATCCTTTTGGTAATTCCGGAAGATTACTATGGACTGATGGGATCCTTTGAAAAATCATCTGGGCTTATCTATAATTTCAGAACCTCAAAAGGACTCAATCTGACGCTATAAAAGTTTCTTGGGTCTTTGAAAAAGTTTTATAAATAACTTTAGGGGGTTAAGGTGCAATTTCAAATTTTTTTATCAAATCTCATCTTCTTCTTCCCGCAACTCCATGCCTGCAACTAAAATTTTGTTTTCTTCTCTCTCTAATCTTTCTTCTTCTTCCTTCAATTCTACTCTCTGATCTCTTTTTTCTCCGGTCAAATCACTCTTTTTTCCTTGAAAAAAAATACTGAGCTATAATAAAATACTATTATAAATCAAATTATATATATATATATATATATATGTATATATATATATATATATATTTGAGAACGATATACACAAATCCCATTTTAATCTCCAAAAAAAATATAATTTTATAAATTAACTACCAATAATAATTTTTACATTAGTTGAACTAACTTTATAAGAAAATAATATAATAAAGTGAATAACTAATATTTAAAATTATTAAGCATCTAATTTTTTTTCTAAAATTAAAAACGAAAATAGTTAATTAAAACTAAAGAAGAAGAAGACTAACCTTTAATATGGCTAAAATCTTCTGCCAAAGTTTGTGTTACGTAGAGAAAAAAGAATCACATACTCTACCCTATATAATATATATATATAATCTAATAGTTATTTGTAAATATGTACTATCAAAACAATTATACTAGAAATAGGATAGTATTATTTTAGTTATTTTATCTCGAAATAATCAATCAGATAAAAAACAAAATGGACGATAACTTAAAGACAAATGTTACTTTTCCACAGTTCATCAAGATGGAATTTGCTCACTTGATTGATCAGGATTATAGGTTAATGCACAGGAAGACGGGAGGAAATAAAATTACGTGAATTGTCCAATAGAAGGATGGCTTCTATCATGGACTGTTACCTTTGCTTGAAATATTTGAGAAAGCTGGCTTGGCTATTGAAGAGTACCTCGAAAAAAGGCAGAATGATGTAAGTTTTATAAATTTCCTTTCCCTTTTCTCTGCTGGCAGTGAGAGAATAAAATATGAGGATAGTACTATGGGGTGATACCTATCGTTTGCGCAGTTAAATTTTTAGATTGACGTGTAGAGAAGTTTCTTCCCAGTATTTGGCCCTCCTTTTATTATTTTCACAACATTTAGTTTTATTGTCCGATCTGTATGTTGTCATACTTATTGAGCTGGTTTTAGTTACCATCTTTTTTATATGTATATTCTTTTAGGTACAAAATAAAGAGGTTATAAGAGATGTTGTCAGGCTGTTTGCAGATGCTGGTATTATATTGATATCCAAAGACACTGAGATAGACAACATAGTGAATAGGTTTGTGATTCTTGCTATTTGGATGCTTTTTTCCTTGTCTCCACGATTTGAGAATTGGAATTAAAAAAAGGCCAAGGAAATTTTTTGCAACAAGGGTGGAAAATAAGTAAACTGATGTACTTTTTCCTTGTCATTTTTTGCTCTCTCCACGATTAGAGAGAGGAAATATATCACAGGTAATCACGACCTATTTCATCATTTACTCTAGCTGTGGGTTTCTTTGTTTGGGTTAGAATAGGAGATGAAAGGTCAAGAAGTCTTGCAGAACTTTTTTTTTTTTTTTTCTTTTCTTTTTTTTGTTAGAATGCGTGTGTTGAAAAAACAAAGGCTTTGAGAAACAAGAAACCAATAAACTTGATCAAAATATACTAAGGTTTGCTGCTGTTAAAAGTTTTATTTCTTTCTCAATGCATTATGCAGCTGAAGTTGCCTCCTAAATAGGCATTACATAGCAAATATGATAAGAAGCTACTTCAGTAATTCTGGGAACAGAACAAACAAATAAAACAGAAAAATAATGCAAATAAATAGGAATAGCAACAACGGTCCTTGACTTTGGGAGAATCCTTTAACAATTTTGAATCATCCTTCAACACTCCCCCTTGATTCAAAATGACAATCTTAGTCCTTCTTGCTTGTTTCTTGATAATGATTTTGTTAGAACATTTGCAACTTGCTCTTCGGTGTTATAAAACTTCAAGATTATTGTTCCCTCAGCTACAAGATATTTGATGAAATGAGCCCTTAAATGAATATGTTCCATGATGCACACTAGATTTTTGGTCATTGCAATTGTTGCTTTGATGTCACAATAAATTTCAATTGCTCCTTATTCTTGACCGAAATCAGACAATAGCCTTCTTAGCCTTATTGCTTGACAAGCTGATGATGTAGCAGCCATATATTCAGCTTCTGAGGATGATAAAGCTGTAATGGCCTGTTTCTTTGAGCTCCAAGCCACAGCTCTAGATCCAAGGCTAAACATGTACTCTGATGTGCTTTTTCTATCTTCTACACAACCTGGCCAATCACTATCAGTGAAACCATATAATTTGAAAGATGTAATTCGACCAATACCATATACCAAAACCAATGGTACAAAAATATAAAGCAAGATCCTTGTAGCTGCTCCAAAGTGATGTTTTGAAGGAGAATGCATAAACCTTGACACAACGCCCACTGAGAAGGCAATGTCCGATCTTGTATGTCCTAAATAAATGAGACCTACAACTAGGCTCCTAATGAGCTTTTCATTTGCTGATTCTGTGCCATCTTTCTTCTGTAATTTCTCATTCTAGTTCATGGGTGTATGAGCAATCTTACAATTCAACATATGAAACTTCTTGAGTAGATCTATTGCATAATTTCGTTGAGATATAAAAACTCCATCTTCAACCTACTTAACCTCTAATTCAAGAAAATAATGCAGCAAACCGAAATCTAACATGCCAAACTCATTTTTCATACTTATATGAATTCATCAACAAGTGCAAGGGATGATCCCATATGTACCATGTCATCAACATAGAGACAAACAAAGAGAAAATCTTTACCTTACCTTTTTGGTATAAAGAGGTTGGCTGACTTCTACCCATTTTTCTGGAAATATGAATCAATTCTTGCATACCATGCTCGAGGTGCTTGTTTGAGTCCATAGAGAGTTTTCTTCAACTTATATACCTGTTTTTCTTTTCCACATACAACAAACCCCTCTGGTTATGAAACATACACTTTTTCTTCTAATTCTCCATTTAAGAAGGTTGACTTAGTACGACATCAAATTGATAAACAAACCAACTTAACTGAGCAACTAAGGCAAGAAAGATTCTTACAATTTCAAATCGTGTAGTAGGAGAAAATGTATCTTCATAGTCCACAGCTTACTGTTATAAATATCCCTTTGCAGATGTGTCTTTTGCTTCTGTATACTCCTATCTACATGATACTTTGTTTTAAAGATCTACTTGACTCCAATGGCCATCTTATTTTTTGGAAGATCCGCTAACTCCCAAGTGTCATTCTTCTTGATTGTTGCAAATTCTTCTTTCATAGCCTTTTTTCAGTCATCTTTCTCAACTGCTTCTTCAAAGGTGGTTGGATCAGCAACATACATTGCCTGTGTTGATGCATAAATCTCTCTTAGGGATATGAATTTTCTTGGTTGTTCTTCATTTGTTGTGCCTTGTGGAGATAAGGACCTGCTAGAGCTTGTTCCTAAGGGTGTACCTGGAAGAGTTTGGTGGACAGTCAATTCCTCTTCATTATGTGAAATTTCACAGATCAACCATAAATTCCACACATTGAACAGTTCCTTCCTCATCTTCATGCCATTTCCACCATCCTTCTTCATGAAAAACTACATTCCTATTGATTATACTACCACTAACAGGATCATACAATCTACATTCCTTTGATTTTGTGCAATATCCAACGAAATTACATTTGATAGATTTCTCATCTAACTTGCAATGGTCAGGAGGATTGACTATGGCATAAGCTATACAACCAAAGACTCTTAAGTGGCTTACCCAAGGTCTTCTACCTGTCCAAGCTTCATATGGAATCTGATTAAGCACAGCTCTTGTTGGTGACAGATTCAGCACATACACTACTGTAGCAACTGCTTCTCCCCAAAACTGGTTTGCTAATCCTTTCTCTTGTAACATGCTCTGTGCCATTTCAATCATAGTTCGATTTTTGCATTTTGCCATTCCATTTTGCTCTGGAGTGTATACAGCAGTGAGTTGTCTACGTATTCCATGCTCATCACCAAATGAGTTTCATAAACTCCTGAGATATGGCTTAGTCTTTGTAGGGCCACATAAATCAGCATGAATAAGTTCAAGATTGCAAGCTGCCCTGCAAGAGTTTCCCACATGAATTAGTTTCTTACTTTGTTTCCCATAGATGCAAGATTCATAGAGATTTAGAGATCCAAATTTGGGCAGGCCACGTGCCATTTCAATTTGTTGTAGCAGCTTCAACCCTTTGATGATCAGATGACCATATCTTAAGTGGCACAATTTAGTTTCATGTGCTCTTTTTACAATCATGGCATGATTCTCAAGACTAGAGATCTCAAGAGGAAAGAGTTTGTTTCTTGTCATGCTCAACTCCACCACTACTTGATTTGTCTTTTTGTCCGTGATTATATGAGAAGTATTCTCAACCATCATAGAAAAACCATTAGCCATCAATTGTCCTAGACTTAGTAAGTTTTGAGATAAACTTGGGACAAAGATAACATTATGAAGATGCTTGATACCATTACCATTGTTAATTGCCCTACAGTACCTTTCCCTTCAACTTGCACTTCCTTATCATCTCCAAGCCTCACCTTAATTTTGTAAGTTTCATCAAGTTCCTTGAACAAGAATTGTATGCCTGTCATATGACAAGAACAACCACTATCCAAGAACCAAACATCACCAGTTGTTAGTGCATCTTCCTGCTTTGCCATAAACTGTTTACATTCCTCCTCTTCATCATCTGCTTTTTCAGCATAATTGGCTTGGTTTGTTTTTTTCCAACAATTTGCCTTTACATGTCCAAATTTTTTGTAGTAGTGGCACTGTATTCCTATCTTCGTTCATTTCCTCTCTCTCTTTCTCTCATGCCTTGACCATGGTATCCTCCTCTGCCACGGCCCTTAATTACATACTGCTAACACTCTTCTCTATAATTTGCCATTTCTTACAACTTTTAGGACTTCTCCTTCACTTGAAAAGCCTTTTCTTCTGTTTGTTCTTTTGCTCTATTCAATCTTACTTCCTGTGCTTGCAAGGATGGCCACGAGTTCACCAAATGAGAAACTGACAAATCCATAGATTCTTTTACATCAGCTACAGCATGATCAAACTTTGGGGTTATACTTCTCAATACCTTTACAACTATCGTTTGATCTGAACACAGTTCTCCAAAAGTCCTCATTTGGTTTACAATTATTGAGACCCGAGAAAGAAAGTCTTGCACAGATTCCCCGTTCCTCATGAACAAGGTTTCAAATTCAAGACAAAGAGATTGAAGCTTCATCGTGATCACCTTTGAGTCTCCTTCAAATTCTTCTTCAGTGTCATCAAGGCTTCCTTTGCTGTGGTTGCTACAACAATACGTGAGAAAATATTCTCATGTACAGTGCGTTGAATGAGGAACAAAGCTTTAGAATCTTTCTTTTTATTTTCCTTCAATCTGGTTTCTTCATCATTTATAGAAAAACCTTGCTCAATCAAGTCCCAAAGATCTTGAGATTTAAACAAGTCTTGATACTCCAGAACTCATACTTTTCGCCTCTGAGTTGAAGACAGGTATGAGTGGTTACGAGACTGAATTCAAATTTGCAGCCACTGAAACTACCTCTCAAAGGCTCTCGTGTATGTTTTGTTTTTACTTTTGTTCACTGATGATCGCCCAGTTAATGATCGAACCAAGCTCTGATACCACTCTATTGCGAAAAACAAAGGCTTTGACAAACAGGAGACTAAGAAACTTTATCAAAATATACCAAGGTTTGCTGTTGTTAAAAGTTATATTTCTTTCTCAATGCATTAATCAATTGGAGTTGGCTCTTGATTAGGCATTACATAGCAAATATGATGAGAAACTATTTTAGTGATTCTAGGAACAGAAAAAAACAACTAAAAAAGAAAAATAATACAAAAAAATAGGAACAGCAGTAATGGTCCTTGACTTTGGGAGACTCCTAAAACAGTGTGGACCTTGAGTTAACTTAATTTTTTGAAAACTTGATGCAGATATGAACAGTGGACCAGCACATGGAATTCTTCTCTTTTTAGTTTTCTCATACCATCCTTTTTTATTAGTAAATAAAATATTAACCTTGTTGCTGCCAATTCCAGCTCCCTTTTATACCATCTCGTGTTGGTGACCAAATAACTAAGAAGAAAGCAATCTTTTGTTAGCAGTTTTGCATACACTTATGTTTCTTTTGTTCCTTTGCATTATGTATTTTGGTGTAATATACCTCTCTTCATCTTGCCCTTTCCCATCAGAATTCACCATTTGGCAACTGCATGCAAATCCGCACATTTAGGTCAAGGCATTTGTCAAAGTTCTCAGCTTCATCATCTTCATACCAAACATTCTGTGCATTTGGGACTTCTAGATTTCCTTCCTGTTATTGGAAGTCACGGGTGCCCAATGAGAAGAAATTTGGTGCAGCGGTAGAGCGGCATATAGTAAAATTTCAAGGAACAAAGTGCATTGCTCCAATTACATTACACTCAGAAGAGGAATGAGATATATGCGACTTGATGGCAATATTTTTAGCCATAATTACTTTGTTGCCTTAATCGCTGACTTCTTATCTCTGGAAATTTCTGTAAGTTTGGTTTTTTAGTTTCTGAAATGTGGTTTTTAAGCAAATTAGATTAGTGTGGAGTACATATATTTAGACATGTTTTCTACAGGAATTTACGTACTGATTGTAGGATTGTTATACTAATAATTATAGTAAACTAGAGTTATTTTACTTTTACACTATGGCTTTTTGATAGTATTATCCTTGTTTTTGGTGTTTATTCAAATGTTTTAATTTAATTATTTACATCAAGTAATAGCAATTTCATCATTTGTAAATATTAATATATTAGCACGAGTTTTTGGTGAATTTTAGTATAATTTGATTACTTATTAAGTTGTGTATTTTGCATGTTAGGAATGGAGGACTAAAGTCAAATGTTATAGAAGCAAAGGGAGCAAAATGCAAAATAATAGAAGACGAAGACTTGAGTTGGAAAGAACTCGATGCCGCGACACCAAATATTTCATGTTGTGATATCGAGAGGGATTTACATAGGCGAATTTTTAGCTCGATGTTGCAACACCGAAAGTTCCATGTCGCGATATCAAGGCATGTCTAGCATAAGTTAGGGTAATTTTATAATCCTGAGCTAGAACTTGTTTAAATGGTATATTGTAGTACACTCTAGTACACATAATATAGGCGTAGGTGGTAATTTCAGATAAGTAGAATAGTTGTAGTTTAACTTAATCTTCAAGTTTCTTTTTAATTAAAAGTCCTCTTTAATTTCTTCTTTAAATCTAGGTAGTCTTTAAATTCTTACAAGTTTTAATCTTTATTAGTTAATCTCAGTAGATTTTTAATTAGTTTCAAGTAGATATAGTTTTTACATGCTTTCTCTTTAAATTTCCTGCAATTCAAACTTTCTTAAATTGCAAGTTTTCTTTGAAGTTCTTCAAGTTCTTGTTAATTTAGTAATTTCTTAGTTTAACATCTTCATTTCCTTGCATTAGTTAGTAATAATTTTTAGTGTGCTTTGGTTTAAATCAATCTAAAATTCAAAAATATATAATTTTAGTATATTTTCTTCTTCAAATTTCTATACCTTTAGTTTTGTCAACAAATGGAGATTTCTTCAACTGCATGTTTCCTTTATGCCTTAGTCAAATTAGGTCTAATTGCTTTTCAATTTCATTCTTATTTTAGTTGGAGTAGGTAAATTAGTGTTAATTGTACTTGTTTTCCTTAGAGTAATTTAGATAGGTCCTTAAGTAGTAGTTTTACATGCTTTCTTATAATAACAGTTTCTTCTTCAATTGATTTTATCCTTCTTTTAGTAGTTCATAAACTTTATTTACTTTTAAAGTTTAGTTTTATGACTTTTCTTAGAATTAGCTCTTCCTCTCTTTTGATTTTGCCTAACTATACAACGATTCTCAAGTTCTAGTACTTATCTACTCAACAATTTTCGTGAAAACGATACTCCCTTGCCACTTACTTCTTAGTGGGCATGAGGGTAAAGTCTAAGTGATTGTGTGGTTTTATTACTTGTGTATGTTTGGTTATTGATTTGATTTGATTACTTTACTCTTACGAGCAATCAAGCTAACAAGTTTTTAGTGCCGCTACTAGGGATTATCCTTTAACGGCAATATTAGGTATTTTGAGGGTCGTGCAGGTTAGGCAATTTTACTTGTTTTAAGTAGTTAGCTTTAGTTTTAATTTGTAATTTTTTCTTGTTTATTCTCCATTACTTGCTCTTTGTGAAATTGGCACTTGAAATTGATTTGATTGAATTGGCTTTTGTAGTGCATGGCACATGAAGAAGACGAATTCATAAGCTTTAATGATGAATTGGAAAGAGAATTAACAAGGTTTAGAAAGGAAAAATCAAGTGCAACAAGAACTAGATAAACATAAAATGGCGAATCCACATAACAATGTAAGGGGTCTAACTTAAAATCCAAGGACAGATGATAATGAAGTAGTTGAAGGAAATAATGGCTTGGGTGGCTTTGATGATGGAAATTGGGTCAATAACAATGAAAATTTCAATGAGAGTGAAGTGGGAAACAATGGGCATGGAATGAATGGAAATGGTAGACCCTTGAGAGATTATGTGGTGCCAAAATTTGATGGTACCAATTCAAGCATTGTACGAATGCCAGTTCAAGTCAATAGTTTTGAAATTAAACCGGCTCTCATTCAAATGTTGCAAAATCACGCAATGTTTGGAGGTGGCACCAATGAAGACCCTTATACTTATTTATTGAATTTTGAAGAGGTTTTGGATACTTTTAAGTTCAACGGGATTCACTCCGATTGTATTCACATGCAAGTATTTCTAGTTTCATTGAATAATTGAGCTAAATGGTGGATGCAATCTCATGATCAAGGAATATTCGCCACATGGAACCAAGTTACTCAAGAATTTTTGGCGAAGTACTTTCCTCCATCTAGCGCCTCCAAGTTGAGAAATGATATTACCTCTTTCAAACAAGACATGGGAGAAAGCTTAAATGATGCTTGGGAGAGATTTCAGGAACTTTTGAGAGGATGCCAATCCTCACCACATTCTATGGCTCCAAATTCAAACGTTTTATAATGGATCATATCAACAGACTAAATCCATTGTAGACGTATCGGTGGGAGACTCTTTGTCATTTAAAATGCCTGAGGAAGAATCTCAATAGGATGGATTCTAATTATTATTATCATGGTTCCATAGCTCAACTGGGTTCTCAACAACAAGTTCAACAAGTCCAAGCTCAATAAGTAGGTTTGCTAAACTTGAATCAAAGTGATGCATTCTTGGCTCAATATGGGATGATGATGAATGTTATGACAAACTTAATGAGGGAAATTGAGAACCTTAGTAAGGGGAACACGAAAATGCTATCTCTTTAACTCCCCAAGGACCTTTGGCATGTGATTTTTGTGGTGGAAACCATTTGCATGGTCAATGAAAAGCTTCAATGGGAACCAATGAGCAAATGAATTACATCTACAACCAATCCTCTTCTTTGAGAAATCCTCCCAATGCGCATGGTAATACCGATAACCCCTTGATTCATTTGCATATCTCGGAGAAATCACCCTATGCTTCTTATCAACCCAACTCTCAACCACAAAATTTCAAAAATCAAGTATCCTTTTCAAGACCTTACCAACCTCCCCATCAAAGGAACTTTCAAGCTAACTCATACCAACCTCAACCAAATCCCTCATATAAAAACTAACAACCAAGGCCTTCGTATAAACATTCTGTCCAATCCCATCCAATATATAATGATCACCATATTTAAAGAAAAAGGGATCATGCTCAAGATAATAATCTAAGAAAGGAATTGGAAACCTTAAGAAGGGAAAATGAGAATTATAGGAGGGAATTCAAGAACTTTAGAAATGATCAAGAGGCTATTACTGGGAATCAAGAAGCTACAAATAGGAACTTGGAGATTCCAATTGGCCAAGTGGCTCTGCAAACAAATGAACGACCAATGGAAACTTTTCCTAACGACACAATTCCTAACCCAAGAGATCAGCATAAAGGGAAACACAATGGGAGAGAACAATTCATGCTATTCTTGCATGTTGAGAAGTGGAAAAGAGTTGTTGGTATAGAATAGGAGTGGTGAAAAGGGGAAGCAAGTGGATGAAACAAAATCCAAAGTTGTTGAAGATCAATTTGAAGTCAAAAGTGATGACAAGGTGAAGAATGAGAAAAATGAGATCAAGTCTTGAAAGTGGAAAGAGAGTAAATATGAAAACTTGGAGGAACATTTGCCTCTACATTCTTCAATGAAGATACGATTTCCTCAGAGGTTGATCAACCCTAAGAAGCAAGAAAAGAAGAAGCAATTCAATCAATTCCATGAAGAATTTGAAAAGCTCTACATCAATATTCCTTTGGTTAGAACACTCACAAAGATACCCCACTATGTCTAATTTCTGAAAGAGGTCCAAGCTAAAAAAAAGAAAGTGGGATGATGAAAAAAGGGTGTGTCTCAATGGAAAGTGTAGTGCAATTTTTGAAAAGTAGTTGCTGCCAAAGCTAAAAGATCCTAGTAATTTCTCCTTACTGGTGAATATTGGGGGTTATACATTGAATCAATCATTGTATGACTTGGGAGCAAGCACAAATATGATGCCTAAGGCAATCTATAACAAGTTGGGGATAACAAGTGCAAAGCCTATAGAAATCACCCTCTAAATGGTAGACATGTCCGAAAGGAAACCATATTGTTTATTGGAAGACCTTCTGGTCCAAGTGCATAAACGCATTTTTTAGGTGGATTTCCTAGTTCTCAAGATGGGAGAAAATTCAAATATTCCTTTGACCTTAGGGAGAACTTTCTTATCCACCACACATGCCATGATTGATGTGAATGAAGGGAAATTGACACTTCAAGTTGAAATTGAAATTGTTGAATTCAATGTCTTTGAATCAAATGAGAATGCTCGAATATTTGAAGAATGTTTTACCAATAACTCACTTGATTCTTTGTTGATTGGTTAAATGGAGATGCACTCAAAGATGAGGAAGACGAGCTACTCAAGGTGGTGGAGAAAGCATGGAAGGACTTGAAGCATGAATGACTTGAAGGAAAAGCAACCGAATGTTGGTTGGGATGTGAAAAAGAATCAAGAGTTAAGTGCTAAGCATAGGGAAGTTGATGATGACAAGAGAGTGAAAGTACGTAAGAAGAAGAGTTGGTGGTATGAAAAGCAATTGGATGTATGGTTTGGTCCTTTAGCTATGGAAAGTACTTGTAAGAAAAGCCACATTTATGTGAAAGCCGGGAAGCAAACATTCTTGGTTGATAGGAAGGGACTCAAGTTTTTCCCATAGAGACCCAAAGGGAAAGAATGGGCAACTATCGTTAATTGCTTCACTTGATGAATTTATGCTATAGCCAAGCTAATGACTATAAACAAGCACTTATTGGAAGGCAACCCAATGTTTAATTTGATGCTTTGTGGGATTTTACCTTAATTCTTGTTAAAATTTAATTTGATTTGATTAGGATAATTTTGATCAAATTTATGTTTTAAGTGTTCCCTTATGTTTTTAATAAATTTTTCTAAAGAATTGAAGTGAATTCATGAGATGTGTAATATTCACTTATAATTATGTTTTCCTGTTTGTAAATGATGAGACGGAATTGAAGTGGGAAAGAAGTTGGAAAATTTTGACTAAGTATGAAACATTTTATCTATTTTGATGGTGCAATATTGACATCAGGTTAGAACTTGTTTTAGTTTGATGTTGCAATATCGAATTTGGTGTCGTGACATCAAGTCAAACTTCTATAGGAACCACTTTCAGATGGATGTCACAACATAGAGGTTTATGTCGTGACATCGACCACGTGAAGAGCACATTTCTACTTTGATGTCGTGACATCGAGACGCACCTGTTATGCACATGACCTTTGATATCGTGACATCAAAATCCAGCAGAATGTTTAAACGCATCTTTCTAGTCTCTTTCAATAAAAAAAATTTCTTTTTTCTTTTAAACCCTAGCCATCTTTCCATTTCTTCCTCCTGTCTAATTCTTCTTTTCCTCTTCTAAATACCGTCAAACACCACTATAAATCCACCAAATTCATCAACATCTCATTCACAAACTTGGCATTCAAGGGAGATTTTTCAAGTTTCCAAGGGTTTTTCTTCAATGATTCAATGGCATTTCACTTCAATTTCCGAGTAAAAAGTTCTAAGTTCTTGTTCTCGAGCCCATAAATTTCTTGATTTAGATTCTTTTGGGTTAAATTCAAGTTGTCCTTTCTTTAATTGTGCACATTTATTATGGGTTGCTTGGAATTTAAAAAAATTCTCATGGGTGACTATTGGGTTTATTTGAAATTTTTGTGAAGAATTTTGGGTAAATTTGTTGAAATTTACTGTGGCCATAATTATTTTAAGGGATTAATTGCTTTTTTTTTTGGGATAATTTTGGTTGTGCGAAATTTTTGGTCAAATTTTTTTGTTGTAAGTTTAAGTGTTGAACGTGTGAATGATAACTCTAGGAAACTAGAGTTATATATACCCTAAACTTGATAGTTTGGCTACCATTTTCGAGCATTTTTAGTGTTTTCGTGTATGTTTTTGTCTATTTTGAACATTTATGCATTAGAATGTGGCAATATGTGTTTCTTAAGTGTTTTAGCACATATTTGGGTCTTAATTAGCATATTTTATTAGGTTTTTGCATTTAGAGTTGTGTCGTGTCTTTGACATAATTTCATTGGGAGTTAGGTTTTCGTTCGTCTTTGTTTGTCTTTCATTTTTTTGGCCTATATTGTGAGAATTTTATTTATATATTTAGGTGTTATTTTAAGTGTTTATTATAGATAATAATGTTATCCTATGTGTTAGGGTTGCATAAAAAAATGGCGTATTAATCAGACGTTGAATGAAGATTTTTCGAAGCAAAACTGTGAAGTGTTGCATTTCAGAAGTTTCAGTCCATATCACGATTTGGATTTTCCAAACCGCGATCTGGAGATGGTTGGAGCAAAAATGACTTTGTTCAGGGCTGATTTTTGTTGCACTATTACCCCACTACCCAGCACTACGTATACCCCCTTTAAGCTTCATTTGAGGCATAGAAGACCCATTAGAAAAAGTAGTAAGGAGTAGGCTAGATTATAGAGTAATTTTATTCCTTTTTCCTCCCCGTTTGGGGAGGGTTTTCTTAGGATTAGAGTAGATTAGGACTTCTCTTTGTTGTAGATTTCAAATCCAATCTAAAGATTAAAGCTTTTTAGTTGTAAATGCTTTGTTTATGTTAAAACTCCTTCAGTTAAGTTTTGATTTCATGTTCCTTTAGTTAATTAGTATAATTGCTTTCATCTAGTTGCTTCCTTTACTTGTTTTCTTAGAGTAATTGTTAGATTAGTTTATGGGCTTTCTGTAAAAATGCTTTCTTAGTGATAATTTGTAATTTGGATTGGTTAATTAGGATAAATTAGTTTGTGGGCTTTTATTTAATTGCTTTCTTTACTTGCTTTCTTAGTTTAATTGGTAGATTATTAATGTATTTTCCTTAATTGTGCTTTCTTAGTGTTAATTTGTTGTTTAGGTTAGTTAATTATTTTTTAAAATACTTTCTTTTTACATGCTTTCTTAGAATAGACAATTTAAGACTTATAGACTGTCTCTAATTGTGCTTGCTTAGGGACAATGAATAGTCCAGATTAACTAATTACTTGCTTAATATGCTTTTCATTTTAATTGTTTCCTTTATTTTCTTTATAAAGATACTTCTTTTTTTATTGCTTTCTTAGTGATTAATCTTTACTTTAAACTGCTTCTTTAGTTGCAAAAGGATAAAGATAGCTTTAATTTTATGCAGCTGCAATGTTCATGTACAACCAAAGACGATTACTTGACATTGTTAAGGAAATACAAAACAAAAACATTATAATTATCAACAATAGTTAAAAAGTTTCAGACACATATTTGCAATTTTTCATATTCTTAACCATGTGAAAATCAAGAAGCCACTAGTAATCATAATTCACATCCAAATCTGCCTATTTGTTGTTTGTTTATTGATGACATACGTTCCCAAATTCCCCAGCTTCACAGTCAAAACTTCATTCTGCCAAATGAAGAGAGATATAGTATAACAAATTGGACTACAGACGATGATTGCCTGATAAAATAACTTATCATCAAAACACTAGTGGTCATTCTTACCCCATAGTCCATGTCATAACCATCAATATCTACCGAATCATCATACTCCTGCATGCATAAAAAGAAACAAACAAAAAGTATATCAAAGTTCTTAGACATACATACACATTCTTTCTCTTTCTTTCTCACACTTATAACCTCTCTCACACACATAATCCTCTTACACACAAATATACGAAGACTTCTCCTTTCGCACACACACACACACTTGTACATACGCTCTCTCACACACATACATCTAAGAGAGAGCATGTGTTTCCGATCGAGTGTTGATGTATGTGTATATAATTGAGAGTGTAGAATTGTAGATGTAGTCGCTTCTGGCAAAACTGGTAGAAGGCCGACGACTACATAGAGAGATCCATATACCAGTCATGAGTGATAGCGAAGCCTAGAGAGGTAGAAGCAGTAGCTTCTAGGAAGCCGAGCCAATACGATAGGTAGGCGAAGGGCTAAGCCACTTAATATCGTGGCGAAGGAGGCCTACTATATGTATATTAGATTAGTAACCGATGAAATACCAAAAAATTGAAAAAAAAAATTTAGTGAACAATTGAAGCTATCAGTGTGATTGATTAGACAAGTATCAAGGGCTTTCGGTAGGCTTCTTTTATTTTCAAATTAGCTTGCGACAAGTCCTAGCATTAGTATGAGTTCGTTGACCGCGTATGGGTGATCCGTCTTGATGACGAACTCCACGATAACAAGAAATAGAAATAAATTGTTTGATGTCTGCTCATTCTCCCCTCTTCAAACAATGAATAACATGATCTTGACCTATCATTTGTTCAATTTGGTCGATATAATACTTAGTTAATTCTTTTATCTTTATGTTCCCACTGATACCTAATCGATAATGAACCTGAATAAACTCAAGGGCCACATCTGAGAGTGAAACATTGTATTGTGTCTATGTAGCGATTGGACAGAAACGCTCAACTGTGGCACAATTAGTTCAAATACCTTCATAAACAATACAAGCGAATGGTTTGGAATATTCCATTCTTGTAGTAGCCACCGCTTCGGATCCTGCTCCTCTGCAATTTTTAGCCCCATATTCTGGGTATTCCGTGAAGGAATATTTTTGCAATAATGGAATGTACGCATTAATAATCTATGATGATCTTAGTAAACAATCGGTGGCATATCGACAAATGTCATTATTGTAACGTAGACCTCCAGGTTGTGAAGCTTTCCTAGGGGATGTTTTCTATTTACATTCCTGTCTATTAGAAAGGGCTACTAAATGATCAGACCAAACAGGCGCAGGTAGCTTGACCGTCTTACCCGTCATTGAAACACAAGCTTGAGATGTATCGGCCTATATTCCCCAAAATCTCCATCTCTTTTGAGATAAAGTTTCTTATCCGTAGGAAAGACAAATGTCAGTCTCAGGTCAACAAATCCTAGTAAGACTTAGTTTAGGAGTACATATGAGTTCATGAGTACATGAGCCAAGATGTCCTTTTCTTCTAATCGAATAAGTCTAGCATACTCTATTAAAGAAAAGCCAAAACAGAGAAGAGGGATATAGAAAAAAAGCCAATAGCCTAAAGCATTGCCAAAAGCCCTTTTGGAAATCAATGTATAGACTAGTAATTGCTTAGTATAATCAGAGCAAGCAAGTCTTGGTTTTTTGGAATGTCTGTTGAAGGCTTGAAGGAAGAAAAGTTAGGTAAATCTGATCTAACTTCGTGCGTGGCACTTTCCAAAAGTGGGATACTGAAAGACTGTAATAATAATTGGGAGTTCTAGTTTTAGTTAAATCTCTTCTCTTAAGCCATTGCTTTAACTTGTAATCTAACCAAATAATCGGTAATTATCGACCAATCCTTGTGGGTACGATCCCTACTTCTCTTTACTATTAGTTGAAAACCATATACTTGCAGGATGCCACCTAGTTAGTAGTACAATTTATGTGTTTTATTAATTTATAACTAGGTGTGTAAGGCATGAAGTTTTTGGCGCCGTTGCAGGGAATTGGTTTTTGATAATATTACGATATAATTTGGTTGGAAGACTAGATTGAAGCCGTTTGTTTTCTTGTATAGTTGTTTCACCCATTTGAAAAACCGAAAAGATTTTTCATTTTGTAGTTGTTTTATTATTTTAAAAAATCCAAAAACGTTATTTTTTTTTGTGATGGATGGTTTAGACTAACTAGTAGTCTAAACTTTCTTAATTTTCTTGTTTGTGTTGTTTTAGATTTTTTTCTTGTTTTTATTTGTGTTGTTGGTTGTTCAACAACATTCAAGGACCTAATTGGTATGATTCATGCCAAGAAGATTATCATTTTTATGTTAATGGAGGTATGCCCAATGAGCATGATTCTTGTTATGGTTGATGGAAGGTCTAGCCATCAATATCAAATGGGATGGTCTAGCTATCCATATCCTTATGAGAGCTATCAAGAAAATTCCTACTCTTTCCCTCCACCATAAGAGCCTTAATATAATCAAATGGAGTCATATTTCCATCACCAAACAACTCAAGAAAGTGAAGAGAGTTCAGCAAGAAGAATGGGCATGTGGAGAAAGAGCCCAGTACCGAGAGGCGATGGCTATACTTCGAGAAGAACATGCTAGATTACAAGACCAACTTTCCCAAATTCAAGGAATTATAAATGGTGAAGCACAATGGACTCCAACACCTCCACCAATGGGTGAAGAACTGGTTCAAGAAGAACAAATTAAAAATGTCTTGCAAGATACCGGTTCTCATGAGCCTCATAAAGTTGAAGTTACATCAACCGAGACACTCAACACTTATGTGGAGGAATGACAACCTTTCCCTTTACATAAGTGTACATTTGTCACAGTTACAACAAAAGAGTTTCAATTTGGGGTGTTCATGAAGAAAGAGCCAGTTCTAGAAGGAGTGAAAGAAGAAGGATACATTCTAGAGGGGGCCGGGGAAGTGCCGATTACATATGCCGAAGTTCAATTCCTTATGAACTTTGGAGTACCTAAGCATTGGTTCAAATTCACCAAGGATTACAATATCCTTGGGAAGCCTAGCCTTGGTATTGAGGGTGTAGTTCTTTCTTTTTTCTTTATTATACTTTCTTTACTTTACTTGCTTTAGTTTAAATACGTCGTTGGTAAAAAAGGCTTGTAGCCTTGTGATTAATTTAGTTGTGTTGTGTTATTGGCAAATGATTTGTTGGGATCTCTTGGACAAATATGATTGTTAATGAGATTGGTGATGACAATATATGACTTGTTGTGCAAGAAAAGATGATGTACATGATTTATTGGTTGAACTTGGACTTGGTTTTATCTTCTGATGATGGATATTCTAGTTGTTGATACACTTCATGTGCTAAATAGTTGAGCATATTTTGAGGAAATCATATGAATGCTTGATTTGGATTAAGAGTAGTCTTTGTGATTGAATGTCTTTTTGAAGCCAATTATGCTTGTAACTAAGTTTGGGGGGATGAGTTGAACATTTAGATAACCATTTCATTGTGTTAAACATTGTTACTCTTATATATACTTTTCTTTTTCTTTAAATAGTTTGATTTGAACCCCGTGAAGCCCTGAGGACCTTTCATTAGTATAACCATGATTGGTTGTTAAAGAAAAATTAATTTTTAGGACTCATGTTTTATTGGAAATTGCATTTATATGATGTACTTGAACTTTGCTCATTGCTTAGTCTTGATTAGTGTTGTACTCAATGTTGGTGAAGTTCATAATTAAACATTAGAACTCTTGTTTTTAAGTTCAGTTTGCGCTTAATGGGCTGCTTTTACATTCACTTGGCTAGTATGTTGTTCATATTCTATTTTAACCTTTTGATTGTTCAAGAGTAATTCAAAATCATTGCCTAGTCTTTTGTTTTTATGCTTTCTGGTGGTATTATCATCTGTTTGTTCTATTTTGGGTGAGTGGTAGAATGTATTGTACTCATCACTTGAATAAATGACAAGTTTGGGGATGTTCTTTACTTGTGTTGAAATGGTTCTTTTTGTGAATGTAAATATTTGTTTGGTGAATTTTGGATGGAAAATTGATTGATTATGGTATAATTTTTGAAATTCTTAGTGATGACAAATGGCTTGCAATATCATATGATTGAGTTATTTAAACTTGGCATTCCATAGATTTTGGTGTGTATTGTGTAGTTCTTTTGAGACAAAAGAATTTCAAAAGCCATGTATTACTATATTCAAAAAGTGAGGGATTCACATTTTTGTAGTAGTTCATTTGCAATATTGTTTTTGACCAAATCAATAGTATTGCTTTGTTGGTCAATTCATCTTTGGAAAAAAATTGGCCTAATTGGAATTGAAGTGATTAGGCCATTTTGAGTGTTTTTGCATGTGGAATTTTATTCTATCTAGGAAGTGATTGGTTTGCATATGATCCTGGGTATGTTTTACTTCTCTTCCTAGGTTTTGGACCACAAAAAAAAAAAAAAATATTGCATTTAGGAATAAGGCGAGTACATGATTCTGACTTATACCCATATTGTTTCTCCGAATTAAGCCATTAGGAATTACGTTTCAGATTACCAACAAGTCGAGGAGGAAATGTTTGTAATACTACTCCATCATTGATATCATGCTACTCACTCCTTGATAGAGTAATATTCACAATTGTGTGACATGTGCATATTAGGTAAACTGCTAATGATCTTCTATTTCTATGTAGCCTTGTGAGATGGTTGAAAAACGTTGTAATTCTTCTTATTAGAGCAAAACTGTGTTTTAGATGAATGGAACTTGTTTTTCAAAAAACTTTTTGATGATGATTAAAACTTGGTTATTTGAAACTTTTTGTCTGCATTTGAACTCGTTTTCTTTGGAAAAGTTGAAAAGCTTGGAATGACTAGTTAAAATAGTTCAATTGTCATATGTATTTGAGGTCCCTTGAGAGGTCTTCTCATTATTCAAAGTACATCCATTATTCACATTTTGTGTTGTCATCTTGGCGGTGTCTAATGTGTTGTGTCTTGTGTTTTGTGCCATGTGTTTTGCATAGTTCGCTTTTGTTGTTCTTTTTCTTAACTTTTATTTTGCTCGAGACGAACAAAAGCTTAAGTATGGGGGTGTAGATAACTCTAAGAAACTAAAGTTATATGTACCCTAAACTTGATAGTTTGTCTACCAATTTCAAACATTTTTAGTGTTTTTGTGTGTGTTTTTGTCTATTTTGCATTTATTCGTTAGAATGTGGTAATATGTGTTTATTAAGTGTTTTAATACTTATTTTGGTCTTAATTAGCATATTTTATTAGGTTTTGGCATTTAGAGTTGTGTTGTGTCTTTCACATTGCTTCATTGGGAGTTAGGTTTTCATTCGTCCTTGTTTGTCTTTCATTTTTTTGGCCAATTTTGTGAGAATTTTATTTATATATTTATGTGTTATTTTAAGTGTTATTATAGATAATAATGTTCTCCTATGTGTTAGGGTCGCATAAAAAATGGCGCATCAATCGGATGTCGAATGAAGACCTTCGAAGCAAAACTGTGTAGTGCTGCATTTCAGAAGTTTTAGTCCATATTGTGATCTGGATTTTTCAAACCACGATCTGGAGACTGCTGGAGAAAAATGACTTTATTTGGAGCTAATTTTTGTTGCACTATTACCCCACGACCCTAGCACTACTTATACCCCTTTTAAGTCTCATTTGAGGCATAGAAGACCAATTAGAAAGTTAGTAGGAGTAGGCTAGATAAGAAAGTAATTTTCTTCATTTTTCTTCCCCATGTGGGGAGGGTTTTCTTAGATTAGAGTAGATTAGGACTTCTCTTGCTTGTAGATTTCAAATCCAATCTAAAAATTAAAGCTTTTTAGTTGTAAATGCTTTGTTGATGTTAAAACTCCTTTAATTAAGTTTGAATTTCATGTTCCTTTAGTTAATTAGTATAATTGCTTTTCTCTAATTGCTTCCTTTAACTGTTTTCTTAGAGTAATTGTTAGATTAGTTTATGGGCTTTTCATTTAATTACTTTCTTTCTTTGCTTTCTTAGTTTAATTGGTAGATTAATTAATGAGTTTTCCTTAATTGTGCTTTCTTAGTGTTAATTTGTAGTTTAGGTTTGTTAATTGCTTTTTAAAAATACACTTTCTTTTTACATCCCTTTCTAGAATAGATTACGGGCTTTCTCTAATTGTGTTTGCTTAGGGATAATGAATAGTTTAGATTAACTAATTCTTGCTTAATATGGTTTTCATTTTAAGTGTTCAATATGGTTTTCATTTTAAGTGTTCCCATTATTTGCTTTCTAAAGATAATTCCTTTTTAATTGTTTTCTTTGTGATTAGTCTTTCTTTAGATTGCTTCTTTAGTTCCATTAGTTCTAGTTTTAGTTAAATCTCTTCTCTTAATATATCGCTTCAACTAGTAATCTAACCAAATAACCGGTAATTATCAACAAATCCTTATTGGTACGATCCCTGTTTTCCTTTACTACTAGTTGACAACCATATACTTCCGGGATGCCACCTAGATAGTAGTAGGATTTAGGTGTTTTATAAATTTATAATTAGGAGTGTAAGGCATCAATGAATTATGAAGATGCCTCCTACTGGAAAAAAAAGAGGTAGGGGAGTGTTTAGAGGGGCTATCCATGAGAAAAGAAAAGTTGGGGAAGGGACTAGTAGTGATGCGAATGAACCTATTGTTGAATCTCAATTTTCTTGTGATCGTACTTGAGAGTTATTCAATGCAATTAAAAAGTAGGAGGTCATAAGTGAAAGAGGGTTTAATTTGTCCATAAATTGGGTTAATATGAGGCAGTGAGGATGGAGTTAGAAGCCCAACTAAAGCCTAGGTAATGAGAGAGTTTTGATATAGCAGTTAAGCCAGGCTACACATAGTTAAAGAATTTGACTGTAATTTGTGTTAGCATGAGGGGGGAATGTGAGAATTAGGGACATGTTGGTGGATTTTAGTACAGAAAAAATTAATGCCTACTTTAATAGACTTTCTATTGATAATGAAGAATATAGGGAGTTTATAAAGGATAAAACGAAGGACATGAGAGCCAATAAAAATGCTTTGTGTTCAAATAATGTGGCATGGCTCATGAATGTAATTATAATATGGAATTGGAATTTTCCTCACTGAGGTCTCACTTAGTTTGTTGGCTAAATTATGTTTTTATTTCATTAGCTGCAAGATTCAAGACTCCAATTCTGTGAGTTATGTCTAACGAGATAAGGCATGTCTCATTTATGCTATCCTTGCGGGCATGCCTCTAAGTATTGGGAGATTAGTCCGGCACGGGTTCCTTGATAGTGAGAGATACAAGAAGCCTATATTTTTTACTCCGTACATGGTGACTCATTTATGTATTGATGTAGGATGCACTATCACTCTCGGAGAGCCTCAAACTCGCCAAAGAGACCAGATTAACAAAGAGTCTGTTCACAAGATGTTTCTAGAGTTCGAGAGACACCAATAGCCCAAGAAAGCCACTGTACCTCTACCAATTCGCCTACGAGCATCCTACATTCTCATGCCACTAGACTATCTGTATAATGCACCGGTAGCTGACGAAGAGCGCAATGAGCTTCAAGTCCTTCATAGTAATTTCGTGCTCATCGATAAAGTTCTCAAGATCATAACGATCAGTACCCCACTTGGGTTCATCCAAGACCACCTCCATCTTGGCAGTTTGGTCCAACTTCCAGGCATTCCTTTTTTGACGCCCCAACTAGATCACTAACCTCTAGGACCTAATTGAGTGCTTGCCTAGCTCTCGCTAGGACTGGGAACTAAAAATCACACTCACAAATCAAGAATTGGAAAACTAACATAGGTTATACATATAACTTAAAACAAACTTTAGTACTTGATGCATGCCATATGGTTCGCCGAAACATACACCAAGTACAATTTCTATGCTAATGCAAACTACAACTAGTCAACATCTACAAGATTAGGATTTGTATACATTAAGCTACTAACTACAATAGTACAAACAAGCATGAACAACAAGAAAACTTTTATGTTAATCGCAAATTCTTCTCACGGGGTCCTTGACTCTATAAGGAAAAATCAAATTTTAGAATATTATGAGCTTATGCCTAGTGAGGTCTCACAAACAAAAACAAATCCATACATCATGAAATAAAACACACAAATCCATATCGGCAGTGAAGAAGCAAATAAGACATATGGAGCAAGTAGTATTCACATAAGGGTGGATACGGTCGGGCTCGATTTGAGACCGTATCTCTTGCTCGCCAAGATAAAAGTGGGCACCAGATTTTATAAATCCCTCCAAATAATAAAGTCTTCTGCAATAAACTCAACTCCAAGTGGCCATACAAGATAGGTAAACTCAAGAGTAGCAAAAGAAAATCACATGCCCAAAACACCAACAATCTTCCCATCCAAAGTGTTTGGGTTGCAAAGCCAAAGTAGGTAAACCATTTCAACCAAATCTGTTACTGGCTCGATGTGGCTAACTTACATATGGCAAGGGCCTAGTTCTTCCTAGTGCAATAAAGTACACAACGAAAAGTACATCATGCATAAATAGTTATACATTTACATATTAAGCAAGTTCGAAATATTAAAGGCAAACTAATTTCAAAGACTTAGTTCAAGTAATCAATTAGCCCATGGGATCAACAAAGTTCCAACCTCAACTATTGAATTCATTCGAATCATATTTATTAAAATTAAACAAGGACACTCACCGTTGGTAGTATTTACACGAGAATGCCTTTTCTTTTGTTTGCTAACCTGCCCAAATAACCGTATACACTTGATTCAGGTTATTTTCCTTCATGTAAATTAAGGAATAAAAGAACATGCATCTAAATTATTCCACATTATAATATATTTTATATAAATGCGTAATACGTCTCTATTTTAAGTCTTTTATTCAAATTTTTAGTTTTCCCAAGTAGACGTTAGATTAGTCTATCTATGCTAAATAATCCCTAAGTTAACCACTTAATAAGACTATCTAATTAACACATTAAGATGGGTAGTTGGCTCATAACTTGAACACACAATTTATACACCTGTAGAGTTCACCATTATATCTAACTTGTCCAAAACAACTTTTATACTAATATTTTGCATCACTTGTATCTAAGCAATTTACATATCCTCCTAAATTAGTCCAAGATTGTATTTAATTTAATTATCGGGTTCAGTAGCATTAAAATTTACATAATAATGTGGTAACAAGTAACAATTTAAAGAGCTTTTTTTAATATGTTCTAATCTGCCCAGAATTAGTCTAGGTACAAACTACCACAAATGCATTTTTATATAAACCATATATATATATATATATATATATATATATATATATAACTTACCCATAATAATATTCAACTTCTTAGGTAACATTTGGTTTGAAGTGCATTAATCATCAACCCATATACCTATCTAATTGCAATTGTTCCTAACTTAGTATTCTTCTATATATGGTGCAGAAAAATATACAAAATTCAACTACTCAAGTACATGTCAAAACTATGCTAAAGTTACCTACAAGTTTACTCCTAAAACTACCCCAAAACCAAGCTTAGAATAATTAAACACAGCTTGGATTTTATGGGGTGCCATTATGTTTTTTTAGAAGCAAATTAAAGGCGTTTTTAGAAGCAAATTAAAGGCATTATCTTCTATAATTACAATCTGTAAAGTATTTTAGTTATCTATATAACATCCTAATTTTTCATATTTTACAAAGAATACACATTGAAACCTTATTTCTAATTATTCTGAACTTGTTAATTAAAGTTGGACTAATTTGGAAATTCTTTCCAGCAGCCACTACTACTCATGACTAAAGCCTTAAGTTGTGTTAATATAACTCCACATGTATTAGTATTAGACATAGAACAAGTAATATGCTTAAGCTTGAATCAAAAATTTACATATAATCAATTGAATTCCATAAGCAATTCTAACAACCTACTAAAATTCTCAAGGTTCTATACCACCAATTGTTCATCTAAGGAAAATTGTAGTGCAAAGAAAGCTTGAAAAAGCTAATTCTAGTGTTAGGGTGGTTAGAAAGTTACCTTTAATTAGCTGTTAGCCTTTTTTCCTTCTATTCACTTTGGCTACTTTCTTTTATTCCTTCTTTCCTTTGCTCCTTCTCACGACTTCTTTCTCTCTTTTCCAACTGTTTTTTTTTTTTTTGCTAATAGATATTATGCTTATTACTTTAGCCACCATAAGGATTTAATAAGGAAATATTTTTTGGGCTGCAACTTGTACTAGGCTAGACTTAGGTGATTGAGCTGGTTAATGACACCTCAACCTGTTTGCCACTTCATGCTAAATGTACTATTATATATATATATATATATATATATAGACACACACACACACATATATATTATCCTGATCATGCTACTTCTATTTATTTACTATTATTCTTTTGTTTTATTATTATTATTATTTTTTCTAGGGTATTATTTGTTTAGTTATTTTATTATTTTCCTATTTACTTATTTTTCCTTTATTTATTCTTTTTCCCTAATCCTAAGTTGCTATAGCTCGGCCCTACACCTAATCTCCCCTAAACTACGTTTTCCTTCCTAGTCGTTAATTAGTAGCTAACTAAGCTTAAGTACCGACCAGCTTACACTTTTATAAAAGATAATTTCATGGAACCACATTTTGTAATTAACATGAAATCTAGTTGATTTCTATGCGCATCCTCACAATCCTCCCTCAAAAGAATTTCGTTGTCGAAATTCCCATCTTGAGATGTAAAAATTTTGAGATATTTTGCTTGCGTTTCATCCTCTAGCTCCCAGGTCACCTCTTCGATTCCATGATATCTCCAAAGCACCTTAACCAAATGAATGTCCTTAGTCCTCAACACTTTTACTTGATGATCAATTACTTGTGTTGGTTTCTCCCAAAATGAAAGATCATCTTGCAACTCTAGCTCTTCATGATGTAAAATGTGTCGAGGATCTAGATAATATTTCTTCAATATCAAAACATGGGAAAATGTTATGTATTCTTGACAGGTTTGGTGCTAGATTCAACTGGTAGGCAACTTTCCCAATTCGTTGTGATATGGAAAGCGGTTTTACATACTTAGGGTTCAACTTTCCACCTTTCTTGTGCTTGATTATGCCCTTCTAAGATGAGATTTTGAAAAACACATGGTTGCTAATTTTAAACTCTAAGTCTTTTCTTCTCCTATTGTTTGGATAACTTTTCCGTCGACTTTGAGCTTATGTATTCGTTACTAGACGAGTTTAACTTTTTCGTAAGCCTCTTTAACCCAAGGTACATTAGCATCAATAATTTTTCCCTCGCCAATTTCATAGTAGTATATTGGCGAACGACACTTTCTACCATATAAAGTTTCAAAAGGTGCCGTGCCAATAGTGGAGTGGAAATTATTAATGTAGGCAAATTCCAACAATGTATGATGTTGAACCCAGCTACCTCCAAATTATAGGGTACAGGCTCTAAGCATATCCTTAACTGTTTGAATTGTCCTCTTAAACTGACCATCAGTTTACGGATGCGCCATAGTACTAAGGTTAAGTTTAGTTCCCAATGCTTATTGCATTTGGCTCCAAATTCGAGAAACAAATCGAGGATCCCTATCCAAAACAATACTCACTGATACTCCATGTAATCTTTTAATCTGATAAAGGTATATTTGGGTTAACTTCTTGAGAGAATACTGCACTCATATTAACTGGTAAAAAATGCATGGACTTGGTAAGCCTATCTACAATAACCCAAATTGAATCATGAGCCCATTGAGTTTTTGGCAATCCAGACACAAAGTTCATGGTAATGTATTCCCATTTCCACTTTGGTATTTCCAGAGGTTGAAGTAATCCTAATGGTCTGTGATGCTTTGATTTAACTTTTTGACAAGTCAAACAAGTTGCAACAAAGTGTGCAATATCTTTCTTATTGTTATCCCAACAATAAACTTGTTTCACATCATGATACATTTTATTGCTGGTATACTTAAATTTATGTGTTTCTTCAAGAATTTCCTTCTCCAATTCTGGATCTTGTGGCGCATATATCCGATTTTGGATACTTCTTTAGGCCAATACTATAATCTGGTAATTCTCCTTTCTGCGCACTTTTCCAACGTTGTTGTAACCTATGATCCTTTTCTTGAGCCTCTTTAATTTGTAACAATAGAGAAGATTGGGCAGTTATGTTTCCAAAAATCATTTGTTCTGGGGTCTGTCTTGGATGCCGTTCACAGACATCTTCGAGTAGTTTCCATTGTTTCACCAAAAGCCTAGATACTTTTGCTCTTCTGCTTAAAGCATTTGCTACAACGTTCACCTTTCCTAGGTGATAATGAATACTACAGTCATAGTTTTCTAAGAATTCCATCCATCGACGTTGTCACAAATTTAATTCTTCTGAGAGAACAATTAATGTCTCCACTTCTTTAAAGAAAATTCCACAGGTGCCAATTCTAGACCATAAGTGGGGTAATTCTATTCATAAAGTTTTAGTTTTTGGGAGACATATGCCACCACCTTTCCATCTTGCATTAACACATCAACTAAACCTTCTTTAGAGGCATCTGTGTATACTACGAAACTCCCTTTCTGATTAGGTAATGTCAAAACTAGAGCGGTGATTAGGGGTTTCTTTAACTCCTAGAAGCTAGCCTCACTTTTATCTTCCCAAATGAACTTAGCTTGTTTCTAGGTTAATTTGGTTAATAGGGACTAGCAATCTTTAAAAAATCTTTTACGAACCTACATTAATATCCCACTAGCCCCAAGAAACTACGCACCACTATTACATTCTCTGGTTGCTTCCATGTTACTATAGCTTCTACCTTTGATAGCTCTATGGCAATGCCTTCTTTGCATATTATATGCCCCAAAAATGACACCTTATCCAACCAAAATTCGTACTTTCTAAATTTGACATGTAGCTTGTGCTCTCTTTGCGGTTGTAGCATTACCCTTAAGTGTTCTTCATGCTCCTTCTGTGATTTAGAATAAACTAGAATGTCATCTATAAATATCACCACAAAGTAGCCAAAGTAAGATTGAAAAATTCGATGCATCAAGTCCACAAAAGTTGCCAGAGCATTAGTTAACTCAAATAGCATGACTACAAACTCAAATGTCCATATCGAGTATTGAAAGCAATCTTAGCCACGTCCTCATTTTTTAATATGCAATTGGAAATAACCTTGTCTCAGGTCAAATTTAGAGAATGCACTTTAGCCCCTTGCAACTGATCAAACAACTCATCAATAGGAGGCAAGAGATACTTATTCTTTATGGTAATGTTATTCAACCCTTGGTAATCAATGCATAACCTCTAGGTTCCATCCTTCTCCTTCACAAAGGGCATAGGTGCACCCCATGGTGACACACAATGTTGAATAAATCTCCATTTTAATAGATCTTGTAATTATGTTTTCAACTCCTTTAGTTCCACTGGGGCAATACGATATGGTGCCTTCAAGGTCATAGCCGATATGGGTATTGATAACTCTAGTAAACTAGAGTTATTTTCCTCTAAATTATGGTATTTTGATAGTTTAAATCCTGAACATTGTGTAAGTAATTTAAGATTTTAGTTAATTTCTTTCATATGTGTTTGTATTTTTGTTCTTGTTAAAATATGATAAGTTTTTATTAAATTTCTAGCTTAATTAATTGCTTAATGGTGTTAATATTATGTAGGTCAAAATTAGAGGTTGGAATCTGAAATTATGAACAAAGCTCAAAGGACCAAATTACAATAATGGAAGAATTGGAAGAATGCTGGGAAGAGAGTTGAGATCGCGATCTCAACTCCTCCAGATCACGATCTTGACTCGGGAAATTGCCCTAAATGTATTAGAGTTGAGATTACGACCTCAAGTCATTGAGGGATAAGTTGTGAGGGCAATTTTTGTAATTTTACAGTAAACAATTTCTGATTTTTGTCTCGTATAACACGACACTATTTAAGCTACTTCAAAAATCTGTAATAGTGTAGAAGAGATAGAATTAAGTAGGAAATTAGTAGATTTTAGGATAGATTAGAAAAACTTGACTCTTAAGTTTCTTTTGAATGAAAAATCCTCTTTAGTCGTTTCTTAGATGTACTTTTAATTTCTTTGCAAGTTTAAATTTTGATTAGACAGTTGTAATAGGTTTATCATTAGCTTCAAGTATATATAATTTTACTTGCTTTCTAGTTTAATTCAGTGAAAATCTCTTTGCTTGAAATCTAGGGTTTCTTAGAAGAATTAAGGTTCCTGTTAATTTCTTGCTTTTTAGTTAAGAATTCTCTATTTCTTGCATTAATTTCTGGTTAATTTTTAGTGGGCTTTATCGGCAAAAATCCAAAAATATTTAGATTTCAATTTTAACTTGTTTCAATTTCTAGTGTGGAAATGGTTGCTTTTATTATTCAAGGTTCTTAATTCTAGTCTTTTTAATTGGGCAATTTTCTTACTCTTAATTTTAGCTTTATTTCGGTCAATCTAGGGTTGAATTAAGTGCTTTTAGTTAATTGCTTTTGTTAGAATTTAGTAGCTAGTCTCTTAATTTCATAATTGCATAATTTCCATTACTTGTTTTGGTAGATAAATTAGCTTAATTTGGTCTTGTTTACTAGAGTTTAAATATGAACTTGATTAGTGTAGTTTCATCTCTCATTAATTGATTTTTGTTTAATTGAACGAATACTCATAAATTTTGGTATTTTCCTTCCAACAATCCTTGTGGGCTGAATGATCCCTACTTCCCTTTACTAGTAGTTTGACAACTGTATACTTGTGGGATACCACCTAGTTAGTAGTAGGAGTGAGGTGTTTCATAAATATTATAACTAGGTGTGTAAAGAGCATCAAGTTTTCGGCACTGTTGTTGGGGATTGTCCTTGGTTTTTGGCAATATCAAGCAGAATACAGGACGTGTAGATTAAGCACCTTCGTTTAATTTAGCTGTTAACTTTGTTTCTTCTTTTATGTTTGTTGGTTGTGTTGTGAAATTGACTTGGCACTTCAATTGACTATTTGATTTGGTTTTGTTGTAGTGCATGGTAAGAGGTGATACAGGGCCATTCATTTGCTTAGACAAGGAAAAAGAAATAGAGCTACGGGAAATTCAGAAGTTGAAAAGGGTACGACAAGAGCAAGAAAGGATTTAAATGGTGAATGCTAATGCTCATCAAATGAATTTGAACATGGAAAACGGTGAGGAAGAGGTTATTGGAAATAATGGGATAGGTATGGAAGGTGGTTATGGGAATGGAAATGACATGAATGGGAATGGAAGACTATTGAGGGAATATGCCTTGCCAAATTTTGATGGAACGAACTCTAGCATTTTACGTTTGTCCATGCAAGCTATCAACTTTGAAATTAAGCCCGCCTTAATCCAAATACTCCAAGCTCATGCCATGTTTGGGGGTAGTCCCAGTGAAGATCCCTATACACATCTCATAAACTTTGAAGAAGTTTTGGACATATTCAAGTTCAATAGAGTACACCTGGATTGTGTACGATTGAGGGTGTTTCATTTCTCTCTCCAGGATAGGGAAAAGTCATGGTTACAATCCCACGCCCAAGGAACGTTTACTACTTGAAATCAATTTGTTCAAGAGTTCTTCGCAAAGCATTTTCCATCCGCAAGAACCGCCAAATTGAGAAATGAAATCACTTCCTTTAAGCAAAACGTTGGTGAAAGCTTAGGAGAAGCTTAGAAGCGGTTCAAGGAGTTGCTAAGGAAATGTCCTCCATCACGCGATTCTTTTATGGCTTCAAATTGAAACTCTCTATAATGGTTTGACTCAAGAGACCAAACCAATAGTGGATACTTCTGCTGGTGGGTCTATCTCATACAAGACTCTAGAGGAAGCTCAAGAGTTGCTCAATAGGATGGCATACAATCACTATTATTATGGACCGATGACCTCACCGGTGACTCAACACCAAGCTAATCAAGCCAATGCCAATAGTGGAGAGTTGAATTTGAACATGCAAGATGCTTTTTTGGCACAACAAAGTATGCTCATGAGTGTGATGAATAACATTACAAAGGCATTGGAGAACTTGAGGAAACCAAGTATGCAAATGCCATGTCTTCTTCTCCAACCCATCGAAGCATGATATGTGATTTTTGTGGAAGCGATCATGCAAATGGACAATGTGAGATGCCTTATGGGTCTAATGAACAACTCAATTATGTGTCTCATCAATCATCATTTCCAAGGAACCCATCCGGAGCTTATGGGAACATGATGGTGAGCATATAATCCTTCTTGGAGAAACCATCCTAATTTTTCATGGGGCAACATCAACAATCAATCCAATCCTCCATACCAACCAAATACCCCACCTCAAAATATCCAACACATGCAAACCTCAAGTTCCTCACCTAGACCTTATGAACCACCACATCAAAGAAATTTTCAACCCAACTCGTATCAATATTTTCCTAATCCTTTATTTCAAAACCAACAATCAAGGCCCCATTTTCAATGTGCAAACTCTTCCCAACCTATGTATCATGACCAATATGCTCCAAGAGAGAATATGGGAGAATATGGTTAGAAAAGATAAGCCGAGTATTTGAGAAAAGAGTTGGATAGGAAAAATGAAGAACACAAGAGAGATTATGAGAATTTGAAGGCGTCTATGAGGAATTTGGAGATTTAATTGGGCCAATTGGCTAGGTTGAATAATGAGAGACCCTTAGGGGTTCTTCCAAGTGATACTATTCCAAATCCCAAGGAGCAATGCAAGGCTTGTATCACCTTTAGGAGTGGTAAAGAGTTGGAAGAAAGGGTTGGGAGAAATTTGTTGAAAACTAGAGAAAAAGAAGGAATTGAGGATGAAGAGAAGGAAAATGGGGAGTCTTCAAATGGGCAAAACAAAATGACGAATGAGTCTACTATGCCCACTTATCCTAAATTCATGAAACAAGTCCTCACTCCAGAAAAGAAATTGCATGGGGATGAAATCTTATGCTTAACAGAGAATTGTAGTACACTCCTTACAAAAAGGTTACCACCAAAGCTCAAGGACTCCAGATCATTTTCCATACCTTGTGAGATTAGGGGTTTACAATTTGGAAGAGCATTGTGTGACTTGGGAGCTACAATAAATCTCATGCCTTTTGCGGTATTCAAGAAGTTAAATGGAGGACAATTAAAGCCAACAAGTATCTCATTGCAACTTGCGGACCAGAGCACAAAGTTCCCAAAGGGGATCATTGAAGATGTGATTGTGAAAATTGACAAACTCTACGTTCCGGCTTCGACTTCATTGTGCTTGAAATGGAAGAGGATGAAGAGATGCCAATCATTCTTGAGAGACCTTTCCTTGATACCGGCCGTGCACTTATTGATGTTCAAGAAGAGAAGTTGGAATTCTGGATAAATGATGAAATCGTTACATTTAATGTTTTTAGTTCATTAAAGCTTCCTATAATTTTTGAAGATGTCATGAATATAAATGTAGTAGATGATCTAATTGATGATTGTTGTAGGAATGCAATGGAGAATTTCTCAATGGAGGAAGAGGTCTTAGAGTCAAATGCTGTAAATCAAGATGATGAAGAAGGGATGAAAAATTTGAATCAATTAGAGAATGATACCCTACTGTAAAAAAAAGATGAGAAGAATCAAGAAAAAGGTAAAAGGGGTCTCCAACCAACGAATCCCCAAAGTTGGAGTTTAAACCTCTTCCTACTCACTTAATGTATGCATATCTTGGTGAAAATGAGACATACCCAGTGATTACTAATGCATCTTTGACAAGTGAGAGAGCAACTTGAAAGATTGATTGTGGTGCTTAGAATGCATAAAGATGCAATTGCTTGGTCCATTGATGAAATTAAGGAAATTAGCCCATCCTTATGCAGGCATAAAATCTTGTTGAATGATGGAAATAAACCGGTAAGGCAAGCTCAAAGGAGATTGAATCCTACTTTAAAAGAGGTTGTGAGGAAGAAGGTTCTCAAACTTTTGAAAGCTGGTATTATTTACCCTATTAGTGATAGTGAGTGAGTTAGTCCTACTCAAGTCATTCCAAAGAAGGGTGGTATTACCGTAATCATAAGTGAAACCAATGAGCTCTTCCCCTTTAGATTGGTTACGGGTTGGCGAATGTGCATTGATTTTTGAAGGTTGAATAAGGCCCCCCGAAAGGATCATTTTTCTTTACATATTATTGAACAAATGCTTGAGAGGTTAGCCGATTTTGGAAATTTAGGTTATCTTCAAATTGTCATTTGTTCGGAAGATCAAGATGAAAGAACTTTTACATGCCTAATCAATTTGGTACCTTTGCATATAAGAGAATGCCTTTTGGGCTCTGCAATGCTCCAAGCATATTTTAACGTTGTATGTTTGCCATCTTTCATGACATGGTTAAAAAGAGCATAGAGATCTTCATGGATGATTTTAGTGTATTTGTGTCTCATTTTATGATTGTCTTGTAAATTTGTCCAATGTGTTGAAAAGGTGTGTAGAAACTCATTTGGTTCTCAATTTGGAAAATGTCATTTCATGGTGATGGAAGGAATTGTTTTGGGTCACAAAGTTTCACCAAAAAGCATAGAAGTTGATAGGGCAAAGGTGGAGGTGATTGAAAAGTTGCCTTCTCAAATTAATGTTAAGGGGGTAAGAAGTTTCTTCGGTCATGTGGGCTTTTATTGAAGATTCATTAGGAATTTTTCACATATCGCTAGACCTTTGTGCTTATTACTTGAAAAAGATTGTCCTTTTCATTTTGATGATTCTTATTTGGAAGCATTCAATGAGTTAAAACATACTCTCTCTGTGATTGCACCGGTCATTGTAGCAGCAAATTGGTCTCTTCCATTTGAGCTTATGTGTGATGCTAGTGATTATGCAATAGGCGCCGTTCTAAGTCAAAAGGTAAAAAAGATGTTGCATGTCATTTACTATGCAAGTAGGACCTTAAATGATGCACAACTTAATTTTTCTACAACGGAGGAGAAACTACTTGCTATAGTTTTTGCATTTGATAAGTTCATATCAACTTGATTGGATCAAAGGTAATTGTTCATAATGATCACTCTACATTAAAGTATTTATTTTCTAAACAAGATGCCAAGCCACGCTTATTGAGATGGATACTTTTATCCCAGGAGTTTGATTGGGAGGTAGTGGACAAGAAGGGTGTGAAAAACATGGTAGCCGATCATTTGTCGAGGATTGAAGAATCTAGACTTGTCAATCATGAAGAAAGAACAATCAATGAAGAATCATCAATTGAGAAATTGTTTGAGGTGAAGGAAGTAAGTCCATGGTACACACAGGATATTGTAAATTATCTTGTGGCAAGGATAGTACCAAAGAGGATAAATGTCAATGAGAAAAGGAAATTCTTCGCAGAACTTAAACATTACTTTTGGAACAAGCCATATTTATACCGAAGGTGCAATGATCAAGTCCTTAGGAGATGTGTCCCCAAATGTGAAATTACCGATGTGTTGAGACATTGTCATTCATCTCCGGTTGGAGGGCACCATGAAACTCAATGAACGGCTTTCAAGCTTCTTCAAAGTGGTTTGTATTGGCCAACTATGTTCAAGGATTCCCGAAAATTTGTGCTCAAGTGTGATGAATATCAAAGGGTAGGTAATATTTTGAGGAAACATGAAATGCCCCTTCATGGCATTATTGAGTTAGAGGTATTTGATGTATGGGGAATTGATTTTATGAGACCTTTCCCGCTTTCATATTCCAACAAATATATTTTGGTTGCGGTGGACTATGTTTCAAAGTGGGTTGAAGCAATCGCCACCCCAACCAATGAACCTTCACTAGCCAAAATGGTCACTAAATTCCTTTGAAATAACATCTTCTCTCGGTTTGGAGTGCCTCGGGATATCATTAGTGATGGGGGCTCTCACATCAAAAATTCACAATTTGAGGCCTTGATGACAAAGTATGGTGTGAAACACAAGTTTGCTTTAGCCTATCATCATCAAACATCGGGTCAAGTTGAGGTTTCAAACCAAGAATTGAAGAAGATCTTAGAGAAGACGGTGAATAATGCTAGGAAGGATTGGACACTTAAGTTAGATGATACATTGTGGGGCCTATCGAACGACATTTAAAACCACCATAGGCATGTCTCCATACCGTATTGAAAAGAATGTCACTTGCTGGTGGAACTTGAGCATAGTGCATATTGGGCAATAAAGAACTTGAATTTTGATTTGAAAGAAGCATACAAAAAGAGAATGCTTGATTTGAATGAAGCATACAAAAAGAGAATGCTTGATTTGAATGAGTTGGATGAATTCTGGAGGGAAGCATTAAAATTCTTTGATCTATAAGAAGAAAACTAAGGCATGGCATGACAAGCTCATCCTAAGGAAGGAAGAATTTAAAGTTGGTGATTTGGTGCTACTTTATAATTCACGGCTCAAGTTATTCCCGGGAAAACTCAAGTCAAGGTGGAGTGGCCCCTTTGAAGTGGTTCAAACTTTTTCTCATCAAGCGGTGGAAATAAAAGGCAAAGAGGGAGCTTTCAAGGTTAATGATCATCGGCTCAAACCCTACTCTGGAGGAATCATTGAAGGCGGATGAGAGATCGTCCAATTTGTGCAAGAATGAAGTCGTGCCATAGTCAAGCTAGTGACTATAAAAGAGAGCTTCTTGGGAGGCAACTCAAGTTTTTACTTTAGATATTATTGTGTTCTTTTTAGTGTGATTTTTCATTAGTTTAATTTTGAGTAATTTAGTTTGAATTAGGTTAGAATTTTAGTTAAAAATCTAAGTTTTATTTAGTTGAATAAATGGTGCTAAAGAATGAGAAAAAATTAAACAGGCGTCATTCTAATGTGTTAATTTTGTGCTTGTAGGTTGTGCATGGAATTGGAGAAAAGTGATGAAGAGCGGATAAAATTTGGCTAAGTGTAAAAAATACACTTTGCAGAAATTCAGCTTGAGATCGCTATCTCAAGCTTAAACTTCAGGAGGGCATAATCGTAATTTGGTCGATATCGCAATCTCAAAATTGAGATCGTAATATCAAAATCAAACTTCTACAAAGGCATTTTTTTTCACCGAGTCGATATCTTGATCTTGGAATCGAAATTGCGATCTCAACTTATTCGAGATCACGATCTCGACATCATGCCAGATCGCAATCTCGACTCCCAGAACCATTTTAATTCTTCTTTCTTTTCTTCTTTTCTCACAATTTTCTTTTATTTTTTCTTCTTCTCAATCGAAAACCCCCTTCCCAATTCCTTAATTTCTTCCATAATCTTCACTTAAAAATCATTCCAAATTACATAATCACCACTAATTTCATCTAATTCCTTTTAAGAGCATAAACAAAGAAAGAACACTTTTCGGAGATTTCTTGGAGAATTTTGGACATCGCAAGACATTTTGGAAATTCTCAATCCAAAATGGAGTAATAACTTTCTTTGAATTTGTGATTCCAAGTTTCAATTGATTAAAGATAATAGTTGGGTTTTGTTGATGAATTTGTGGAGAAATTTTTGATGGCAAATTGTTGGGCAATAATTTTGTGATTTTTTTTAGAAAAAATTTGACGTGAAATTGTTCAATTATCTAAATTGTTGACTTGGTATTTGGATTGGCTTGAATTGTGTCGAGAAATTTTGAAAGTTTGCTGGAAATTTGTTGAATTGATTTTGTTGGCTGTGATTCTTGGAATTGTTGTAAATTATCTGAATTTTGTTGTTAAAATGACTAGAGGAGTTTATGGTAGTGCCAAAAGAAGAGCTAGAATGAGGGGCAGAGGAGTGGGCTCGAGAAAGATAACAGCCGGAGAGGGAACTGGTAGGGAAGGGAGAATGGAACAACCTTTCGCCAGGGCGATGAACAGGTATAACCTCAGTTCTTGAGCGATAGAGCAAAGCAGTTGTACAAAAATAATGAGAAACATGAGATTATTCGAGAGCGGAATTTTGACCTTTCTATGCATTGGGGAGTTTACGATGATGCTAGAAAAGCAATTGAGGAACAATTTAGGTCAAGGCATTGGGAAGGATTCGACACTCCAATTGACTCCACGATCTATGTGAGTTAGACAATTGTATGGTGCGGGTACGGGGGGCTATTAGTGGACTTCAGTGCGGATTTGATTAATGCTTACTTTAATATTCCTCTCGTATCTTTCAGTCAGTATTTGGCATTCTTAAATGACAAGGAAAAAGACATGAATACAATTAAAGATGCCATTTGTGATAAGCAAGTTGATTGGGTTAGTAGTGCTTCCTCAAATATTTTGTTGAAATTTGCACGTCAGGGACTCTCTTCGGTAGCAAAATTATGGTTTTACTTTATTATATGCAGAGTTTAGGGGTCCAATGCTTTTGAGTTATATTCAGAGGGATAAAGTACTCTTAGTGTATGCCATTATGACGGAGGTGCCGGTGAATATTGGTATCCTTGTCAAACAGGGGTTCTTAGACAGTGGGAGGTCCGAGCAACCTATGTTTTATGCCCCTAGCTTGATTAACCATTTGTGCACTTTAGCAGGTTGCTCGATTGTTCTTGCAGAGCCAATGACCTATTCGGGAGTATGTTTACCGAATGGCGAGAGAGTACGAGAAGCACCATCAACAAGAACACCCTACCCAGCCACCACCACCACCACCACCACCTCCACCACCTCAGAGTACTTCTTTGATTCCGATGCCCCCAGGTTATGTTTTAAATGCTTTGGTTAATAAAGATGAGAGAAATGAATTGTAAGGGTATTGGACATACAGCCAGATAGTGATGCATAACAATTTGACCTTGATTGGAGAAGCTCTCAAGATCACTTCATTAGGTACATGGGTTCAGCCACCACCACTTCCGGTTTGGCACTTTGGTCTCTCTGTGAACACCTTGTGGACAATACTACACACCACCTGCAGCTTCAGCACATCAGGAGGGATCCAGCCAAGCAGGTGCAACCGGAGAGGATCAAGATGATGACAATGAAGAAGCCCAACCTAGTGATACCGAGGAGGGTCAAGAGGATATGGAATGAGAAGAATGATGCCACCAACTGTATTGTGCATGGATGACTTCCAACCCTAGCAATTGAAGCCATTTGTGGAAGATGAACAATTCTCTCTATTTCTCATGATTTAGCACTTTGACATTTGAACACTTTTATTTTATTTTATTTTCAGTCTTTTGAATTTGGATACTTTAGATTCTTTTTGTGTAGATAGGCTAATGGCCTTAAGCTAACGCCAAGTAGATATCTATTTTGATACTTCATCAACTATATCTTTTTGGCAATTCGTTGTTGGATACTTGGTGTAGGTTTTGGTCATGTTATTGTCTAATAAGAGTAGAATGGCTAAGGGCCCTAAGCTGATGCCATTTTTGCATTAGTTGAGTGAATTGAATTAGATATTGATTTTTATGGGACTTAATTGATAAGATGCATGGCATGGATTAACACTCTTAGCGCTTTTACTCAGTTTTAATTTTCAACTTTAAATGGTGTCGTATTTTAGTAACTCTTATTATTGTTGGATTTGTCTTTGTGTTGGATTTCGAGTGAGCGGTAGGATGAGTTGTACTCATCATTTGAATAAATGACAAGTTTGGGGGTGTTTATTTTTTTGTTTTGGGATCGGTTTTTTTTTTTTGTGTAAGTTGATGTCACTAGATGCATAATGGATGAAAAATTGATCAATTGAGTACTCAATGATGATGTATTATGACATTCAATACTAATTTATTGAAGTATTTGATTAGGTCAGTTCTTGGACTTAAGTGTGATTGAGTAGTTCTTTTACAACATAAAGATTTCAAAAACTTAGAGTTACTATTTTTTCAAAAACAAGTGCTACAAAATTAGAAAAATTCACGCTAAATATTGTTTCTAATCAAATCATGCACTTATATTATTTTGTTAGACGATTTTTCTTTTGGAAAAAAAAATGAGTTAAATGAAATAGAAGGAATTTTGTGATATTTTGTGTGTTTGCATAGGAATGTTCTTCTAATTTGTGAAGAATTGATATTCGAGATTAATTTTCAATACATTTCACTCCTTTTCCTTGGTTTAGGACTGTCTTAAAAAAAAATAGGAATAAGGCGAGTACGGGATTCCAACATGTACCCATGTTGTTTCTCCGAAATAAGCCATTAGAGTAGTAATAAGGCAAGGACGGGATTCCGACATGTACCCATGGTATTTCTCCAAATTAAGCCATTAGAAATTGTGTTTTAGTTTACCAATAAGTTAAGAAGTAAATGTTTATAATACTTATCATTAATCTCATATTACTTATTCCTTGTTAGAGGTCTATTCCTGAAATGTGCGACATTTGCATTTAAGTTGATTCCTAAATCAACTTCTATTTTCATGATTCCTAGTCGGGATAATTGACTAACTTCATAACTAAGTTTATTTATGATTTGAGAAGCAATGACATTTTAAATTAATAGAACTAAAACTTCTGGTAACTCTTTTTGAGAATAGTAATTCTTGGTGATGTGAAATCTTGTGTAGTGAATGAACGTGTGCTTCTTTGTAGAAAAAAATTGCAACTTTGGATTGACTCACTTAAATACTTCACCTTTCATGTAGTATTGAAAGTTTCTTGAGAGATTGCTTAATTTTTCTAAGTACATCCACGATTCATCAAGTATCTTGTCAATTTTTGTGGTGTTTATGTGTTTCAGTGTTAGTAGGCTTCTTTTCATTTTTGTTTTGCTCGGGACTAGCAAAACACTAAGTTTGGGGATGTGATAACTCTAGTAGACTACAGTTATTTCCTTCTAAATTATGGCATTTTGATAGTTTAAATCTAGAACATTGGGTAAGTAATTGAAAATTTTAGTTAATTTCTTTCATATGTGTTTGTATTTTCATTCTTGTTAAATATGATAAGTTTTTATTAAATTTCTACGTGTTAACTTAATTAATTTCTTAATGGTGTTAATATTATGGAGGTCAAAATTAGAGGTGGAAAGATGAAATGAATATAGCTTAGAGGACCAAATTGCAATAATGGAAGAATTGGAAGAATATTGGGAAGAGAGTTGAGACCGTGATCCCGACTCGAAAAATTACCCTAAATGTATTAGGGTCGAGATCGTGATCTCAACTCGCAGAGGGATAAGTTGTGAGGGCAACTTTGTAATTTTCTAGCAAACAATTTCTGATTTTTGCCTTGTATAACACTATACTATTTAAGCTACTTCAAAGATGTAATAAGTGAAGGAGATAGAATTAAGTAGGAAATTAGTTGATTTTAGGATAGATTAGAAAAACTTCACTCTTAAGTTTCTTTTGAATGAAAAATCCTTTTAGTCATTTCTCATATCTACTTTTAATTTTTTTGAAAGTTTAAATTTGGATTGGATAGGTGTAGTGGGTTTATCATTAGCTTCAAGTAGATATAATTTTTACTTGAACTTATCTACATTCAAAGCACTTTCTAGTTTAATTCAATGAACATATCTTTGCTTGCAATCTAGGGTTTCTTAGAACAATTAGGGTTCTTGTTAATTTCTTGCTTTTTAGTTAAGAATTCTCAATTTCTTACATTAATTTTTAGTGAGCTTTCTTTATTATCGTCAAAAATCCAAAAATATTTAGATTTCAGTTTTAACTTGTTCCAATTTCTAGTATAGAAATGGTTGCTTTTATTCTTCAAGTTTCTTAATTGTTGTCTTTTTAATTGGATAAATTGCTTGCTCTTAATTTTAGCTTTATTTCGGTAAATCTAGGGTAGAATAAAGTGCTTTTAGTTAATTTCTCTTCTTAGAATTTAGTAGCTAGTCTCTTAATTTCGTAATTGCATAATTTCCATTACTTGTTTTCGTAGATAAATTAGCTTAATCTGGTCTTGTTTTCTTGAGATTAAATATGAACTTGATTAGTGTAGTTTCATCTCTCATTTATTAATTTTTGCTTAACTATACAAAAACTCATCATGAAATCTTGATAGTTACCTTCCAATAATCCTTGTGGGAACGATTCCTACTTCCCTTTACTAGTAGTTGACAACCGTATACTTGTGGGATGCCACATAGTTAGTAGTAGGAGTTAGGTGTTTCATAAATATTATAACTAGGTGTGTAAAGAGCATCGGGTATCCATTCAATTATAAACTCAATTTCTCTTTCTGGGGGTAGAGTGGTTAATTCCTCAAGAAAAATATCAGGATAGTTCTTCACAACGGTTATTTCCTCTATTTTAACCTTATCCATGAGCTTATTAATCAGGTAGGCTGAAAATCTTTTGGCTCCCTTCCATAATAATTTTCTAGCATGTGCATTCGAAATAAGTGCAGTACCACCCATGATATTTTGTGTATCAAATTCTAAAATAGGTTCCCTAGGTAAGTAAAATTTGATAACCCTCATTCTACAGTCTAAATGGGCAAGATACTTGAATAACTAGTCCATCCCTAAAATAATATCATAGCCTTGAATAGGCAATATATATTAGATCCACAAGAAATTTTCTTCCATTGACTTGAACATCACAATTCTTATAAGATAAATCTATAACTATCACATGATCTCCCATTGGGGTATTAACTTTTAACTAATAAGGTAACTTTTCTACTTGCATACCAATGTCATGCATAAAATTAGGTCTCACAAATGAATGTTCGATCTAGGATCTATTAAAATTCTAGCTAACCGATGAAATATAGGGATCATACCTTCAACCATATTGGAAGTTTCTGGTACATCTTTCTTATCAATTGTATACACCTTTGAAGGAACTTTTGGCTTATTTGTCTCTTTCTCCGGCTTTCTCTGACTCGTTCTGCCTTGGCATCGAGATGAACTTCCTTCCTCCTGCATTTTAAGGTAGCCATTAATTTGATGCTCAGTACTCCCACAGCATTTCTTTGCCTTCCTCCAACATTCATTTTCTTGATGGTTGGGCTTTCCACAACACCCATACGCTTATTGTGTTTGCACTGAATGCTAACAAGGCAAGGCCTTAAATGTATTAGTAGACTTTGCGGATGTCCATGGCATTCCCTTGGGGTTTTTGGTAATAGCAACTGGCTTTTGAAAATGTATACTTTCTTTCATTTTCAACTAGTTATTTTGACCTGTATTTTTATGGGCTTTAAAGGCCGTAAGTTTCATTGCTCTGCTTTTCATACACAAAGCATTTTCTAACGGTTCACCATAGGCTTCCAAACTTGCCGATGCTAGAACATGTTGAATTTCCAAACTAAGCCCTTGCACAAATCTCATTTACGTTTCTAATCTGTCTCGACCAGTTAGGCACAAACTTGGAAAGTTGACTAAACTGTGCTTCATATTCAGCCACAGTCATAGTTCTTTGAAGCAGACTTACAAACTCTTCCTCCCAGCTTTCTCGTACTACACCAGGTATAAATTTAGCACTGAACTCCTTAGTGAAATTTATCCAAGTCGATAGAGTGTTTTTTGAGGCCCATTTTCTTTGTATTACATTCCACTAGGACTGTGCAGCCACCTTCGAATTGAAAAGCTACAAAAGATACTTTCCTTTCTTCTGAATATTAAGGTAGAAAAGATATTTTCAATATTCTCTAATCAACTTTCTTCTTGCTTTGCATATGGGCTCTCGTTAAATTTTGGAGGCATAAATTTTTGAAATCGTTGAAGGGCCACATCTTTCCCTATGTCATTATTAACAAGTTGAGCCACCGATTGAGGGTTTGCAGGGTGAGGTTTAGTTGGTAGATCCTACTGAGCTTCTGGCCTTTCTAATTATTGCGTCATCCAGTTTAGAAGTGCTAACACTTGGGCTATAACATTATTTCCTATTCCTTTCCCTTACACTGGTTGTCCTATAGTTGTTTCTTCTTCTTGCATAGGCTCTTCCCTGGTATGGCAAGGTTCCCTTTGTCCATGTTTCCCTCTCGCCATTCGAGCACATGATATTAAATTTATATGAAGAATGTAACATACAAGAATATAATTTAGCAAATAAAATGTAGATTTTTCATATAAAAGTTGAGAAACACATCTTATATTAAAATTTTATACACACTTAAACATTTAGTACATCACAAGAAGCACACAAGTTCCTACCCTATAGTTATACAACCATATACATCGCATATAGTCTTATAGTCAAGAATATGTCAATATTTATAGAACAAAATATATATTATCCAGACCTATTCCTAACTTAAAGGACTTCCAAAACTATCAAAATGGGTCTTTGAATTAAGTCTAGTTAAAGGCTATCAATATACACATTTACCCCAAAAATACCCCTTATGTCTACCCCAAAAGAATACCCTCCATTTTCTTACGACACCATGCCCTCAAGTATTAGCTCCAGGAGGCCTATTTGGTCTAACCACCGACCCAGTGCTAGTCATGGTCTCCGATGGATCTTCCTAGTAACTAATACTTGACAATTAAATCCCTTCAATTCCTTCATTCGTTAACCTAGACAACGCTCAGAATCCATATTTAATGTCCATCATATGCTCCCTAGCTTCATTAATGGGTACGATCGAGATGCTGTCTAATCTTCTGTAGCTCGAAGTCTTTTTTCTATAGCTTTAAAGTCTTTCTTTCTACCTCAGACTCTAACTCCATCACTTGTTCCCACATATGGGTCAGCTCATTTTGGGAATCCACTAACATATGGCTGATAGTGGTATTTTCCTTCACCAGTCTATTTCTTTCCTTTACGGTCGCCAAAACAACCCGATCAAGATAATAGTAGATCCTTTGATACAAACAACTACATCATCCCCTAGCCTTTCTGGGTTATATTGGTTAACCCTTGATCTAGCTTGAAACTTAACGGATGGTTGGCTACATCGGCTGGGTACCCGTCTACTAGTACTGGCCATAATCTACATCCATCGACACAAGTAAAACTAATAAGATATAATCATCACATAACTCCAAACAAAACAAGGGTTTTATTCACTAAGTATTGTAATCACACTAGAAATGCCTAGAAATACTCTAGCATTCACCATTCAGCTTATGCTCCGATACCAACTGTCATGACGGCCCAACTAGATTACTAACTTCTAGCACGTAATTGAGTGCCTGCCTAGCTCTCGCCTGGGCTGGGAACTAGAATTACACTTACAAATCAAGAATTCGAAAACTAACATAGGTTATACATATAACTTGGAACAAAATTTAGTACTTGATACATGTCATATGGTTCACCAAAACATACTCAAGTACAACTTCTATGCTAATGTAGACTACAAATAGTCAACATCTATAAGATTAGGATTTGTATATATTAATTTACTAACTGCATTAGTACAAACAACCATGAACAACAAGAAAACTTTTGTGTCAACATCAAGCTCTTCTCACAAGGTCATTGACTTTGTAGGGAAAAATATTTTAAAATGTAATGAACGCCCAGTGAGGTGCCACAAACAAAAACAGATCCATACATTATGAAATAAAACATACAAGGCAGTGAAGAAGCAAATAAGACATGTGGAGCAAGTAAATTCACAAAAGGGTAGATACGGTTATCCTCAATTTGCAGATCGTGTCTCTTGCTCGATAAGATAAATGTGAGATCCATATTTGATTAAAAACCTCCAAATCATAAACCTAGCAATAAACTCAATTCCAAGTGGCCACACAAGATAGGTAAACTCAAGAGTATTGAAAGAAAATCACACGCCCAAAATACCAACGATCGTCCCGTCCAAAGTGTTTGGGTTGCATAGCCATAGTAGGTAAACCGTTCGACCAAGTCTATTAGCGGCTCGACGTGTCTAACCAACATATGGAAAGGGCCCAATTCCTCCCGATGCGATAAAGTACACAACCGAAAGTGCATCATGCACAAGTAGTTATACATTAACATATTAAGCAAGTTCAAAAAATTAAATGCAAACTAATTTCAAGGACTTAGTTCAATCAATCAATTAGCGCATAGGATTACCAAATTTCCTGCCTCAACATTGAATTCATCCAAGTCACATTTATTAAAATTAAACGAGGACACTCACTACTTGTAATATTTACACGAGTTTGTCAGTTTTCTTTTATTTGCTAACCTGCCCAAATAACTTTATACACTTGATTCAGGTTATTTTCCTTCATGGAAATTAAGGATTAAAAGAACATGCATCTAAATTATTGCACGTTATAATACATTTTATATAAATGCATAAGACATCTCTATTTTAAGTCTTTTATTCAAATTTTTAGTTTGCCCAAGTAGTCATTAGATTAGTCTGTCTAAGATAAATAATCCCTAAGTTAATCACTTAATTAGACTATCTAATTAACACATTAAGATGGGCAGCTAGCTCACAACTTGAGCACACAATTTATACACCTATAGAGTTAAAAATTACATTTAACCTGTCCAAAACAGCTTCTATACTAATATGTAGTATCAACGGTATTTAAGCAATTTAAGTATCGCCCTAAATTAGTCCAAGATCGTATTTAATTTAGGAGCTCAGTAGCATTAAAATTTACATAGTAATGTAGTAACAAGTAACAATTTAAAGTGATTCTTTTAATATGTTCTACACGATATGCCCAGAATAACTTTATGTACAAACTACCACAAATGCAGTTATATGTGTGTGTGTGTGTGTGTGTGTGTGTGTGTGTATATATATATATATACATAACTTACCCCTAATCATATTTAAGTTATTAGTTAACATTTGGTTATGAAGTGCATTAATCATTAGCCCCTATACCTACCTAATTGCCATTGTTCGTAACTTAGTTTTCTTCTACATATAGTGCAGGAAAACATACAAATTTGACTTCTCAAGTATTTGTCAAAACCATGCTAAAATTACCTACAAGTTTACTCTTAAAACTGTCCCAAAACCAAGCTTAGTATAACTAAACACAACTAGGATTTTAAGGGGTGCTATAATGTTTTTCTTAGAAGCAAATTAAAGGCGTTAACTTTCATATTTACAATCTGTAAATATTTTAGCTACCTATACAACATCCTAATTTTTCATATTATACAAAGAATACACATAAGAAACCTTATTTCTAATCATTCTTTACTTGTAAAGAGTTAATTAAAGTTAGACTAATATGGAAATTCTTTCCATCAACCACTACTACTCATGACTAAGGTCTTAAATTGTGTTAATATAACTCCACATGTATTAGTATTAGACATAGAACAAGTAATATGGTTAAGCTTGAATCAAAACTTTACTTAGAATCAATAGAATTCCATAAGTTATTTCAACAACCTACTAAAATTCTCAAGGTTATGCATCCCCAGTTGTTCATCTAAGGAAAATTTTAGTGTAAAGGAAGCTTAAACAAGCTGATTCTAGCCTTAGGGTAGTTAGGAAGTTACCATTAATTTGGTCTTAGTCTTTTTTCCTTCTCTTCACTATGGGTTGCTTTTTTTTTTCTTCCTTCTTTCCTTTGCTCTTTCTCACTACCACCTTCTCTCTTTTTCAATTGGTTTTTTCTTTTTTGCTAATTTTTATGCTTATTACTTCAGCCATCATAAGTATTTAATAAGGAAATTATTTTTTGGGCTGCAACTTGTACTAGCTAGACTTAGGTGGTTGATCTGGTTAATTACACCTTAACCTGCTTGCCACGTCATGCTACATGTACTATTATGTATATATACACACACACACATACATACATATGTTATCCTTGTCATGCTACTTCTATTTATTTACTATTATTCTTCTATTTTATTATTATTATTATTATTATTTTTATTTTTTGTTGTACTATTTATTTAGTTATTTTATTATTTTCCTATTTGCTTATTTTTCCTTTATTTATTCTTTTTCCCTAATCCAAATTTGCAACAGCTCGGCCCTACACCTAAACTACATTATCCTTCCTAGTCGTTAATTAGTAGCTAATTATGCTTAAGTACTAACCAGTTTATATTTTTATAAAAGAGAACTTTATGGTACCACATTTAGTAATTAGTATGCAATCAATTTGATTTTATGTGTATCCTCACATGTTTTATACACCACTTGAGGAACCGGCACAACAAGGAGAATAACAAGAAGTTGGTAGGGTTGGAGGGGTCCAAGATGAGATGTAGACTTTAAGGAGAGCCAGCATAGCAGTGCAGAAGAAGGCCGAGAGGAAATGGAATGAGACATCATATAGAGATCATCCTATCCGTATTTCTCTCAACCCTTCTCTAGTTTATGAACTGTTTTGGAATTTAGGAAGAACATTCGCATTTTTTTCATTTCCTTAGTGTTTCTAGTACTTTATTATTATGTCTTCTTTATTGTTTTTGAAGTACTATGGTTTGGTTGACTTTTGTTGGAGTAGATTGGCTAAGGGCAATTAAACTGTTGCCAAGTTGATTTATTATTTGTGCTTGAATCATTAATTAACTACTTTTAGCTGACAGTGATGTTACTTGGTGTTTGTATGTATCCTCTTTCTTCTTGTTTCTTATGGCATTTAGTTTTGAGTGAGTTGCTTTAGATTTTGTTATCTTTGTTTCAAGTTTACTCATGTTAGTATGTCTCGTTTGATTTTGGGTGAGTGGAAGGATGAGTTGTACTCATCACTGGTGTAAAAATAACAAGTTAAATGGGCGTGTTGTTCACTTGTGTTGGGAATGGAACTTTTTGCATGTTGTACACAGTTGTGTGGTGACATTTGGATACAAAATTGAGTTATTATTGTACTCAATGATAACAAATAACTTGTAATATCATATAATTGAATTATTTCAATTGGCATTTCATAAATTTTGGTATGTGTTGAGTAGTTCTTTTGCGATAAAAAATTTCAAAAATCATGTATTACTATGTTCAAAAAGTGAGGGATTCACATTTTGTAATAGTTCATTTGAAACATTACTCTTGATCAAATCAATAGTATTATTTTGTTGGCCAATTTGTCTTTTGAAAAAAATGATTAAATAGGATAAGAAGTGATTTAGGCCATTTTGTATGTTTGCATAAGGAATTGTATTCTATCTTGTGTAGTGATTGGTTTTGATATGATCTTGGGTGCCTCTTCCTTGGTTTAGGGCCGTGAATATATATATAGACACACACACACTCACACATCATCAAATATTGTGCTTTTAAGATAATATAAGGCAAGTACGAGATTTCAGCATTTACCCATGTTGTTTCTCCAAAATATGCCATTAAAGTAGTAATAAGGCTAGTAAGGGATTCTGGTATGTACCTATGTTATTTTTCCAAAATGTCCATTAGGAGCTACATTATAGTATACCAACAAGTCAATGAGGGGATATTTGTAATACCTATCATTAATATCATTCTACTTATTCCTTGTTAGAGTAATACTCCCAATTGTGTGACATTTGCATATTAAGTAGATTCCTAATGGACTTCTATGTCCATGAGGCCTTGTTGAGATGATTGAAAAACATTGTAATACTTTCGATTTGAACAAAAAGTATGTTTCAGATGAATGAGACTTGCTTTTGAAAGCTTTTTTTGATAATGGTTAATATTTAGTTGTTTGAAATATTTTGTTGGCATTTGGACTTGTTTTCCTCGGGAAAGTTAAAAAATGTGGAGTGACTAGTTAAAATAGTTCAAGTGTCATATGGTATATGAGATCCTTTGCAGAGGTTTCCAAATAATTTAAAGTACATCCACTGTTTTTGGTGTTGTCAATTAGTTGGTGTGTTTATGTTTACCTGTGTACTTAAGGACTTTTTCTTTCTTGTTTTTCTTGGGACAAGCAAAATGCTAAGTTTGGGGGTGTGGTAACTCTAGTAAACTAGAGTTATTTTACTATTAAACTATGATTTTTATTTCATCTCTATTGTTGGTGTTTATTCAAGTGTTTTAGTTTAATTATTTGCATCAACAAATTGCATTTGCATCATTTGTAAGTACTAATATATTAGATTGAGTTTTTGTTTAATCTTAGTATAATTTGATTAATTATTAAGTTGGGCATGTTACATGTTAGGATTGTAGGGGCTAAAGTCAAAGGTTACAGAAGTCAAAGGAGCAAATTACAAAAAGATAGACAATGAAGACTTGAGCTAGAAAGAGCTCAATGCCGCGACACCAAATGTTCCATGTCGCGACATCAAGGAGGATCTACAAGACTAATTTTTACCATCGTGACATCGAATATTCCATGCCACGACATTGAGGTATGTCTAGCTTAAGTGTTAGGGTAGTTTTGTAATCTTTGGCTGGAGCATGTTTAAATCCTACCTTGTACAACACTCTAATACACATAGAATAGGTGTAGATGGTAATTTTAGATAATTAGGAAAGTTGTCTTTTAACTTAACCTTCGAGTTTCTTTTTAATTAAAAGTCCTGTTTAATTTCTTCTTTTGATCCATTCTTTATATTCTTGCAAGTTTTAATCTTTATTAGTTAATCTTAGTTGGTTTTAATTACTTACAAATACATATAATTTTTACATGCTTTCTCTTTATGTTTCTTTCAATCCAAGCTTTCTTAAATTTAAAGTTTTCTTTGAAGTGTTCGAGTTAAGTTAGTAATTTTCTAGTTTAAAATCTTCATTTCATTGCATTGGTTAGTAGTAATTTTTAGTGTGCTTTAGTTTAAATCAATAAAAAATCCAAAAATATAGTTTTAGTATATTTTCCTCTTCTTCTATACTTTTAGTTTTGTTAAGAAATGGAGATTTCTTCAATTGCAGGCTTCCTTTATATTTTCTTTAGTCAAATTAGGTCTAATTGCTTTTCAATTTCATTCTTGCTTTAGTAAGATTAGGTAAATTAGTTTTAATTTTACTTGTTTTCCTTAGAGTAATTTAGATTTTTTGTTAATAAGTAGTTTCACTTGCATTCTTTGAATAGAAGTTATTTGTTTAATTGCTTTATCCTTGACTCCTTTTATTAGTTCATAGACTTTACTTACTTTTAAAGTTTAGCTTTATGGCTTTTCTTAGGGTTACCTCTTCCTTTCTTATGATTTTTCCTAACTACATAAGGATTCTCAAAGTGTAGTACTTGTCTACTCAACAATCTTCGTAGGAATGATACCCACTTGCCACTTACTACTTACCTATTCCGTATACTTTCGGGTGTGAAGGCAAAGTTTAAGTGATTGTATGATTTTATGACTTGTATTGTTTGGTTATAATATTATTTGATTTCAATATTTTATCTGAACTAGCAAGCAAGCAAGCAAACTGGTACCTTAAGTGATTATTAGGTAGGTACTGAACATTTTCTAGTCCATCATGTAGTGTATTTGGGAGTTTGTAGCTTCATTAGTTGATACAAAACTGATAATTCTAGAAGTTAGGGTTATATGCACCACAAACTTGTCAGTTTCGTTATTGGTTTCGAGCTTTCTTAGTGTTGTAACGTATGTTTTTGTTTATTTTTTGGTTTTATGTGTTAGAATGTTTTTAGTATGTGTGTTAGTACTTATTTAGGTGTTAATTATCATATCTTGTTAAGTTCTTGTGTTTAGAATTTATGTCGTGCCTTTAGATTAACTTCGTTAGGAGTTAAGTATTCATTCATCTATGTTTGTCTTTCATTTTTGTCTATTTTGTGTGAATTTTATTTAAATGTTTGGCTGTCATTTTAAGTATTTATTTTACCTAATGATGGTATCCTATGAATTAGGGTTTGCTAGGAGAAAATAGCACATCAATCGAACGTCGAACGAGGATTTTTGAGGTAAAACAACGAAATTGCGCAGAGCTGTCAAGACACCTCTCCATAGGCAAGCTCTACGGCGAGGGTTTCCCAAGAAATTGGTTTTTGGCCATTTTGAAGTCTTTTTCAAGAGTATCTGTATCATTTCCTCCCTAACCCCTAACCCTTCTATGCATATCTATTTTTTGGGGTAGAAATAGAGCCTTTGCCACCTTGTTTTCTTCTTCTTTTCTCCTCCTCACTTGAGGTGGAATTTTTCTTCTTCTTCCATTATTAATCCTAGACTAGTTTCCCTATTTGTGTATCTTTGTCCTACAACATTGTAAGAATTCCTTTATATTTAGTCTACTTCTTTTAAGTATTTATTTCATGTTTATTTAATTTTTCTTGCCTTCATTTATTGCTTTCATGTACCTAACTTTCAATGCCTTTAATTTCTTGAACTAGTTTTCTAGAATTAATGTTTAATTCATTTAGTTGCTTTCTCCATGCTTTTATTTTCTTTATGTTCTAATTTAGCATGGGTTAAGGTTTAGTGAAGCCAATTTCATAAGGGTAGAGGTTAATGGGTTGATTAGGTGATAAGATGGACTAATTGGACAACATTAATGGGCTTAAGGATTAATTATGGGAAATGATCACTCCATTAGTTAATTTAGGTTAATTGAGGGGAAGTGAACTTCTATTAATGTTGGATTACAGCAAGAATTAGATCTTGGTGGACAAATTCACCTAGTTGTTTGCTAGAATTTCGTGGGTAGTTAATCAAGTTTAGTTGGCTTGGGTGGGTGGGATCCACACTTAGGTTAATTAGTTTGATAGACTTAATTGCCGAGGGATCGGGATTAGGTTACATTTAGGAATCAACTTGTAATTTGGAATATAGGACCACTTGATTGACCTAATTAACCAAAATTCAGGAAATTGGCTAGCATTAACTCTAACCCCCCTTTTAAATCATTTCTTAGTTTTAAATATAGTTTGTTTAATAATTATTTCTTAATCAAACACTTCAAAATTTCATTCCAACCAAATAATCGATACTTGACTACCGTTCCTTGTGGGAACGATCCCTACTTCCACTAGCTACTATTTGACACTGCACACTTGTGGGTTGTCGTCTAGTTAAAGTTAGTAGATTTAGGTGTTATTATTATAACTAGATGTTTGTGTCTTTTTAGCCGTGACAAGCTTTTTGCACCGTTGTCGGGGAATGATTGTCAATATTGATTCAATTTGGTTAGAATTGTGAAATTGTTTCAACTACTTGAAAATCGAAAAGATTCTTTTTTTTTTTTTGGTATAATTGTGTCCTTTATTTTCAAAATCCAAAAAGATTTTCACTTGATGGATAGTTTAGACTAGTTAGTTGATTAAATTTGCCTATCTTTTCTTGTTTGTGTTATTTTAGTCTTGTTTTTGTTTTTGCCATTTTTAGCTTCTATTTGTCAGGAACATGCAAGGAATTAATTGGAATGATTCAAACCAAGGAAAAGATTATCATTCTTATGGCAATGGAAGTAAGACCAATGAGCAAGTTTCTTGTAAATACTCCTCCTACACTTATGATTATCATATGGGATGGTCTAACAATCCAAATTCCTTTTCAATCTTTCAAGCTTATCCCTACCCTATTTCTACACCTATAGAACCTACATATAATCAATTGGAGTTTCAAAGTCAAAGGAATTCCTATGAGTATCATAGTTGGGACTGCACCCAACCACCACCAACAGGAGGAGAGGATAATGTATGTTCAAAGACGTTGATGATGGCCATCATAAAGCAATCAAATAGCTGTCTACAACACCTTCAAACTCAACTTAAAAAAATAGTACAAAAGGTGGTGAGAACTACTCAAGAGACTTTCATGACATCAAATACAATAGAAGAGTGTGGTGACATCAACCAATATTCACCTACACCGATGGACAAATACATGTTTGGGGGAATGGCCATTATGAAGGGTCAATTGGGTTGGTTGATTGCGATTAGGCGCTCAAGCCAAATATGAAGAACCTCATGGAGCAAATTTCACAACAACCGAGTCACCTTACACTATGTGAGGAGATACACCAACCCACAAAGAACAAGGAAAGAATGAGGCAGTATTGGAGAAGATTATGACGACCTCCATGAAGAACCAAACCAAATCCATGAGAAGAATACAAGAACAATTTGCTCAACTCCAAAGAATGTTCGGTGGTGAACACCAAGTGACTCCAACACTCTATTCAATTGAAGAGAAAAATGGACATTATTAGGATCATTATGAGATGGTTGAGCCACGGAGCACGTGCAACCAAGAAGAACCACAAGAATGCTCCAATATCAGGCCCACCATCTACAAAGAAGTCACATATGGAGTGTTCATGGACAAAAAGCTGGCTCAAGGAATATGGGAAGAAGGGTACATTATAGAGGGCACTGGGGAGGAGATAAGGACCAATTTTGCCGAAGTTCCACAAGTCTTGGGGACTTCTAATGTGCATATCAGTGGAGGTTGATCAATTTCACCAAGGACTACAACATCCTTGGCAAACCTCTTTGGTATTACCAGGGGAGTATTTTCTTAACCCTTTATTTTATCATGCCTTATTTAATTTACATGCTTTAGTTGAAGAACCCGATGGGTTAATAAGGCTTGTAGCCTTGTGTTAGCTTATATTCTGTTTTTGAATTGTGAAATGACTTTTTTTCACCCTTTATTTTATCACGCTCTATTTAATTTACATGTTTTAGTTGAAGAACCCGGTAGGTTAATAAGGCTTGTAGCCTTGTGTTAGCTTAGTTTTTGTTTTTGAATTGTGAAATGACTTTTTTGGTATTCTTGGCTAGGTATTGTTAGTTAATAACAATTTTGTCGTTGATGATTATGATGATGGCAATGTAGTCATACTTGTGAATGGTTATTGTTATGTGAATTGGTTGATGAACTTGTACTTGGTTTTTAACTTTTACTTGTGGACATTTGAGTTGTTGATACACTTTAATTGCTAAGTGTTTTGGGCTAAGTGATTATACTTTTCAGCAAATCATGTGAATGCTTGATGTGTATTGGAAATAGTCTTTGTTGTTGTGTGTCTTGTTGAGGCTAATTATGTGTGAACCTAAGTTTGGGAGGCATTGAGCATATATGTAACCTTTGTGTTTTGTTTAAACCCCGTTACACTTATGCATGTTTTCCTTTTCTTTAATTGTTTGAACTATGTGAAGTCCCAATGACCACTTCTTAGTGTAGCATTGTTGGTTGAAAAATAATAAACAACCTCTAAGACTTATGTGTTTAATCAAATTTGCATTTATATGATTTACTTGAAATTGCTCACTTCTTAGTTCCATATGGTGTTGTGTTTATGGTTAATGAAATCCAAGAAGAATGGTTAAACTATAGTTTGAGTTCAATTTGTTCTTAGTTGATTGCATTCATATTCACTTTGGAGTATTATGTTGTTCATCGTCTACATTGGATTTTTTAGGGTCCAAGTATATTTTTAAGTCATTCGTTTGTATTATTCTTAGCTTAGTTTTGTATTTTATTGCTTTCTAGTAGTATTTTTATTTCTCGTGATATGGATGATTGGTAAGATGAGTTGTACTCATCATTGAATAAATTGAAAAGTGTGGTGTGTCAATTGTCTTGTTCATTGGGGATTGTGTTGTTTTTGTCACTATGAAATTTAAAATTGGATGTTGAACATAGGTTACACTTCATTTGAAAAATGAGATTTAACCTTTAAAACTCAACCATGTTTTAAAATACTTCACAAAAATGTTTTTCATTACTAGTTTTGGCCTCAAACTTTACTTTTTTCCTAAGTGTTTTCCCAATGCAAAGTTCAATTAATTGTTGATATAGTTTAAACACTTCAAGATTTTTGGAAATTAGTTATTAGTAAAGAAAGAAATGAGTAATGCATCACTTGGTCATATTGCTTGGACTTGCATTTTAGATATTTTGTGGGTTTTGTGAGTTTCAACTTGGTACATTGATTGGGGTGGTACGAATCTCCCATTTTTAGTATTATGGGTAGATGGATTTTGAAAATGTTTTAAGTATTTTCTTTTGCCGTCTAAGTTAAAAAGCCTACCTTATATTGAATTGATCCCTAGTATCCCCATTGAGTTTTATAGCCTAATTTCTTTGTCAACCACAAAAAAATTTAGCCAATTCACTTTCTCTATTTATATTTTTTTGAACCCATCACTTTAGTCATTGTTGATATCTTTGAGTTCTTGATTGTAGTGATTTATTAGTCTTATGATGATTGATAAAGAGTTTTTGTTGTATTTGTTGGGGAAAGAAGTCAAGAATTCAATGTTGTTTATATTTCCTGATTTTGTAGTTGTTATGTTATGCTATGTTATTGTTATTATTTCAAAAAAAAAAAAAAAAAAAAAAACCAAAGAGAAGTAAAGAAAAAGAAAAAAAATGAACAAAATATGAAAAGTAAAGAATTTCAAGTGTTATGTTCTTAATGAAAAAAGTGCAAACATCAAAGGTTGCAATACTCTACAGGTAAATATTGGATAAGGTTACTTGTATATTTTATTCTCTACCTTCATTTTTTTTGGGGAGAGAGTGGGTCTTATAGTTGTGCTCCATCTTTTCCCATTCTCTCTATTCCGATTATAGAATAATTGGGAGAATTTTAATTTGTATTATACTACTTGCCTATTTTAATTTCTTTCCAAGATAGAAAATGAGTGAAATTAATGTTTGCATCACTTTAAATATCCTTACCTTTGGTAAATCAAGAGCCAAAAGTAATGGGGGTCTTAAATCTCTACATAGTGCAAAATTATGCTAGCTGATTTTGTCCTAGTCTCATTTTGCCTTTCAAAGCTCAAGTTTTAAATTAATTGGTCTCGGTACTCTCTCAAATTATTAAGGCATGAAATTAAATCATTTGGCCTCAATACTCAGTATTGATCTTAGTGCCTTATGTTAAATTTTCCTTTCAAGGCATTAAATTAAATTTTGCATTTCAAATTATTTAAGGTACTAAATTAACTCAATTGGCCTTAGTGCCCCACAATTGAATTCGCTATTGCCTTGTGTTAAATTTGCTATTTATGGCAATAAATTAAATTTTGCCTCTTAAATTATTTATCTAGATGTGTATTAAGTCACATTGGCCTTAGACCTCTGCAATTGATCCTAGTACCTTATTTTGTCAAAATTGCCTTTTAAGATATTAAATCAAATTAAATGACTTTAATGCTCAAAATTACCTTTTATGTAATAAATCAAATTAATCGGACTTGTGTCCAAAATTACCTTTTAAGTTATTATGAAATTAATTAACCTTAATGTCCAAAATTACCTTTTAAGTTATTATCAAGTTAATTAACCTTAATATCTAAAATTGCCTTCTTAGGCATTAATTCAAGCTAGTCGCCTTTGTTCCCAAAAATGTCTTTTAAAGCATCAAATCAAATTAATCAGCCTTGATGTGCAAGATTACTCTTTTAACTCATTAAATTAAATTAATTGACTTCAATGCCAAATTTACCTTTTAAGGTAATAAATCAAATTAATTGTCTTTGTTCCTGCGTGCCTACATCACCTTTTACAGTAATTAAAAATAAAGTGTTGAATTAAATTTGGACTTTATGTCCATCTTGCCTTTCTATGCATCACAAAAAAGATTAAATTAAATAATTCAATTAGTCTTTGAACTCGTCTAAACTATATTTGTCGTTAATGGCCAAAATCCAATTAAATTTTAATTCCCTCAAAGGCATAAAAGAATTGATATTTAAAAATTCCAATTCGTCTAGAACTATGTATGGTTAGATTCCAATCTAGATACATTGGAATCCTCTCCAAAGGGTTCAGTTGTAAAAATTACAAAATATATTTTTTTGTGGAGTTTTTCTATTAACTAAAGTTCCACTAAATTAAAAATGGGTCAAACTTAAGTAACATATCAAAAATTCAAAAAGGGCTATAATTAATTTATTTTCTCATTAAATTCAAAACAAATACTCCAAATATAAGTGAATTTTAATTCATACAAACTGCATATGGTTTGATAACGATAACAAGCAATTCTCGTTCAATTAATTAGAAGTCCAATTTATTAATTGACAATTAGAATCAAAAGGTGTTTGTCTCAAATTAGGGATGTAATTAAGGCATTTAATATCTTGAACGGGTCTGACTCACACAAATAAAAACTCATGTGAGCAAATCACACAAGTGATATCAAGTTGGGTGAGAATTTAATTCACAAAATATTAAATTTTTTTCCCAACATTTATTTGTTTTAAAAAAAAAAAAAAAAAAAAAAAACCAATTGATACCTAGCCAACACATTTGTCCAAAATGCAAAAAGAAAGAAGGAAATATTTTTTTAAAAAAAATCTCGACAAAAATTGAGGCCTAGTTTTTGTCGTGTCTAAAAAGACATGAACATCTTGTTATAATAAAAACACCTAAATTTACAAACTTTAACTAGATAGCAACCAGCAAGTATATGGTGTCAAAGAGTAGCTAGTGGACGGAGGGACCTTTTCCGCGAGGAATGGTGCTCAAGTACCGATTATTTAGCTGGAATACTATTTGAAGGGTTTGATTCAGAAATGATTTTAACTTATAGTTAAAACTAACAAATGATTAAAAGGGGCATTAGAGTTTATGCAAGTCAATTTCTCGGGTTTTGGTTGAATAGGTCAACATGTGATCGTATGTTCTAAATTAGAGGTTGATTCCCAAATATAACCTAATCCCTATCCCTTGGCAATTAAATCCATCAATCAAATTAACCAAAGTGTAAGATCCCTCCTACTTAAGCTAACCAAACTTAATTAAATACCTATGAAATTCTAACAACCAACTAGGTGAATTAGTCTGCCAAGATAAAATTCTATTCGTAATCCAACATTAATCTAAGTCTACAACGGAGGTCCAATTTCCATATCCCCTCAATTAACGTAAATTAACTAGTAGAGTGATCAATTCCCCTAATTAACCCTTAAACCCATTAATGCTGACTAATTATTCAATTTTACCACCAAATCAACACATTAACCTCTACCCATATGAAATTGGCTTCGCTTATTATAAACCTTAACCCATGCTCAATTAGAACATAATTAAAGATTTGAAGAAACTAAATGCATGGGAAAGCAATTAATTGAATTAAACATTAATTCTAGAAAACTAGTGCAAGAAATTAAAGGCATTGACAGCTAGGTACATGAAAACAATAAATAAGGGCAATAAAGATTAAATAAACATGAAATAAATAAATAAAAGAAGTAGACTGGCGCGAAATAGTAATGCCGTAGAGTTGTAATGCTGTCGTAAGCACCCAAAATTAACAACTCTCAATATGTAGTAGTGGTGAGTATAGGTCGTCCCATAGAGAACGGAGTTTATTCTTGTGCTAAATGGAAAAAGGGGGTTTTCTTGAATGCTTTTAAACTAAAACTAAAACAAGAAAATAATTGAAGAAAATTCTATGCAAGAAAAGTCTTGGTTTTGGTCATATCCACCATGGCAATTTCATTAGTCGATCCTTGACACACAAGATAATTCAAATTTCATATCAAGCACTAATTGAAGAATAGGTAACCTGAACGAATACCAATTCAATGTTGATTCTTATTTCTTTCTAAAGTTGGTTAATTTTCAACACACTATCCAATTAGCCTTAACTATTAATTTAACCCAGACACGCGCCAAAGATTAATTAATAGAAGCATTAAAATCAACAAGAACAATTAGGCTAATTAAACATAAACACACGCGGTTATGCCAAATAGATGATTAATTTTCCTAAATTCAATAACACTAATCCAGTAATTATCAAATTTAGTTGCTTCATAGATTGAATTAAACACACACGGTTAAACAATCTAGCAGTAGATTAATTCTAATACCTTAGTATTCTGCAGCAATAATATGTTAAAAAGAACAACCATAAAATTAATCGTAGAAAAATAATCAATACTTGACATATAGTTGAATAAATTCAAGCACAAGAAGTCTCAAAACTTTGTAGAATTAACCATGGCTTCAAATCCCTCAACCAAGAAAAGAGTTTAGGCACAAAGTGCCATTAAAGAATAAATGAAGAAGAATTTTCTACTGAAAACCCTAGACAAAAGAAAATAAAAGTGTCGATCTCTTTTTTCTCACCCTACTTGGGGTATTTATATTGAGTACTTAGGATTACAATTAATGCCTACAGATAAGAACATGAAATCGGGTGAAAAAGAGTCAACCGGGCAAAGAATAGTGCCAAGAATCCAACTTACGCCACCCTGCTGCCCTCTGCACACATGCGCTGGGGTCTTTCCGTGAATGTACACGCGAGGCAGTGAGGTCCGGACCTATTCCTTCCTCTACACACATGCACAAGGACCTTAGCATGCATGTGCATGCGAACTACTTCTAGAAATCTGCTTCTAGATGCAGCGCATATGCACTGCACAGCTCCAACGCATGTGCGCTGGCTTCCTCAACTGTGCTCCACTTTTGGCTTCAATTTTCACCTTGATTCTTGAGTAATATGCGAAAGTGTAAAACACAAAAGTTGTAACTCTATCTCTTAGCTTTCTAATGCATCTTAAATTACCTCAATCGGAGCTCGGAATCAAATGTTATGCTTAAAATACAAAATAGTGTCTAAAATAGCTTCATACTCGTGCCTGTCTTGGACTAAGCATTTTCTTTCATCCTTTCCCATCTTTTTCAGCTCTTTCTCACTTTAACCCTACAAAAACTGAGCATAACCAAATTAAGCTCAACAATAACTCAAATATTGCTTACAACACATAAAAACGTGATAATTGACATATAAAATATAGCACAATTATGAACTTATCATAGGCTAAACATAAAGGAAGTCTTACAATGTTGTAGAAGAAAGATACACAAATGGGGGAAACTAGTCTAGCATTAACAATGGAAGAATCAGAAAATTTCCTCCCCAAATGAGGAGGAGAAAAGAAGAAGAAAATAAGGTGGTGGAGGCTCCATTTCTGCCCCAAAAACATATATTTATTGTAGGGTTATGGGTTGGGGATGAAAGGACACAGTTTTTCTTGAAAAAGAGCTAAAAATGGCCAAAACCTCCTTTAAATTTCTCGGGGGACCCTCACCTACGGTGAGGAAAAGCTCACCTATGGCGGGATGTCCTAGCAATTTTGTACAATTTTGCTTTTTTACCTCTAAAATCTCCGTCCAATTTTCAATTGATGTGCCATTTTCTCCTATCGAAACCTAACACATAGGATAACATTATTAGGTATAATAAATACTTAAAATAACACCAAAACATTTAAATAAAATTCTCACAAAATTGACAAAAAATGAAACACGAACATGGACGAATGAAAATTTAACTCCCAATGAAGTTAAGTTAAAAGACACGATACAAATTATAAATACAAGAACTTAACAAAATATGATAATTAACACCTAAATAAGTATTAAAACACATATTAAAAACTTTCTAACACATAAAAATATAAAATAGACAAAAACACACGTTAAAACACTAAGAATGCTCAAAATTTGTAGTGAAACTGACAAGTTTATGGTACATGTAACGCTAACTTCTAGAGTTATCAGTTTTGTATCATATTTAGAGACATAACTATAAAGCTACAAACTCCCAAATACACTACGTGATGGACTAGAAAGAGTTCAATACCTAATAATCACTCAAGGTACCTGTTTGCCTGCTTGCTCGTTCAGATAAACTATTCAAATCAAATTAACAACCAAACAATACAAGTCATAAAATCACACAATCACTTAAACGTTACCTTCACACCCGCAAGTATATGGGATAGGTATGTGGTAAGTGGAAAGTGGGTATCGCTCCCACGAAGATTGTTGAGTAGACAAGTACCACACTTTGAGAATCCTTGTGTAGTTAGGCAAAATCATAAGAGAGAAAGAGATAACCCTAAGAAAAGCCATAAAGCAAAACTTTAAAAGTAATTAAAGTCTATGAACAACTAAAAGCAATTAAGGATAAAGCAAATAAACAAATAACTTCTATTAAAAAAATGCAAGTAAAACTACTAATTAACGATCAAATCTAAATTACTCTAAGGAAAACAAGTAAAATTAACACTGATTTACCTAATCGATTATTAAAACAAGAATGAAATTGAAAAGCAATTAGACCTAATTTGACTAAAGAAAATATAAAGGAAGCACACAATTGAAGAAATCTCCTTTTTGTGACAAAAGTAAAAGTATAGAAATTTGAAGTGGGAAATATACTAAAACTATATTTTTGGATTTTTGGTTGATTTAAACTAAAGCACACTAAAAATTACTACTAACCAATGAAAGAAAATGGAGATTTTATAGTAGGAAATTACTAAATTAACACAAACACTTCTTGGGGGACACTCGCCTACGGCAAGGTACCCTAACAACTCTGCACAGTTTCACTATTTTGCCTCTAAAATCCCTATCTGACGTTTGATTGATGTGCCGGTTTCTCGTACCGAATCCTAACATGTAGGAGAACATTATTAGCTATAATAAATACTTAAAATAACACCTAAATATTTAAATAAAATACTCTGAAAATAGACAAAATGAAAGACAAATATAGGTGAATGAAAACGTAACTCCTGATGAAGCTAGCTTCCCTAAGGTAAAGACATGACACTAACTCTAAACACAAGAACTTAATAAAATATGATAACACCTAAATAAGTACTAAAGCACATACTTAAAAAATTCTAACATATAAAAGCAAAATATAGACAAAAATACTAAGAATGCTCGAAACTAATAGCGAAACCATGAAGTTTATGGTACATATAATCCTAGTTTCTTAGAGTTATCACACCCCCCAAACTTATATTTTTTCTCTTCCTGAGCTAAATAAGGGTAAGAAAAGAAAAACAAAAATGATTTATACAAAACACATAGCACCACCAACAAAATTCAATGTTGAACTTTAGTGTACTTGTCGAAAGCGAAAATGAGGGTTTTAACTCAGCAAACTCAACATTTTCATCTACTTTTCCATTTACAAAAGTGGACACTAGTTTTGGTTACAAACATTACTTTTGACTAATGAAGTGCTCATGAAATACCAATTCAAATGCAAGTTGATCTACAGAAAGCAAGTCAAATTTCTCAAAATTACTGCTTCAAGTGTAGAAAGATCAATAAGACTTGTTTTATGGAGCACAAGTTGATGCAAATGAACATACAAGTATATTTATTGGCACCACAAGGTTTAGAAAAGGACATTAACTGAACCAATCCTTCACTCCCAACTCTTTAATAGCTACTAGCGTAGATTAAGAATCATTTACTTTTCAAGCTTGTAATGTCGGCTAAGATAATAGAGTAGGATAAATTGATTTAAGTGACTCAAATCACCTAAGTCATTTCAATACAAACTCTTGGACTACTATCCAAATATAAAGTCCCAAAAACCAACATTGCTTAACCAATAAACACTTGAAAGACAAAAACACTATTTTCATTGCTTTTGATTTTCTTTTGAGCAAAAGACCAATCTTATCTATTGTGGATTGGATGAATATCCTTAATGGGGTGACTACTATTCCGATGAATATATTTTTGGATCATCAATTTTTCAATTCAAAGTCACATTTACTTTTGCTCAGGTAATGCTGTTACCTTTCTTTTCATGTAATCTTCATCTTAATTTTCGAAGTGTATCTTACATTTTTTTCTTTTAAATTAGGTTTTTTGTGACCTTCCTTTTTTCATCACCATTACCAAAAATTTTTATTGGTATTGTAAAGGTTGTCATCGATTCACTTTTTTCAACAACTTTTTTTTTTTTTTTTTGTCGTCGATTTGTCTAATAGTCAAAATATTTTTTACGTAGTCTCTTATCGAGAAATTTATTTCTCAACATTACAAGGTTTTGAAACAAGTGCTTTGAATGTTTCAAGTTTAGCAATACAAACAAATGTTGCTATTTGAGACAACAAATTGTTGTAGCACATTTGAATAGCAGCTTCTTCAGTTAATTTGTCAGTGCATTTGAGATTCAATTTTCTCCATCGTATAATGAAATCACTGACACATTTATTTGGATTTTGTCGTGCATCAGCTAAGTCAACGATATAAACCTTTATCTTTGAACTCACATACTGAGCAAGGAATGCTTTTTTCATGTCCTATTTATCGTTCATTCCAGATGATGATCGAACTAGGTTGTAATTGGGTGTACCAGCTAAAAGCAAATCATTTAAGGGGATTCCACAAATTGACGTATCAATAGAACATCAATTTGAGCTGATTCACCACAAGCCAAGTTAATATAGCTAAGTGCTCATGCGATGAGCCATTAATTCCATCAAATGTATCAAATTTTTGTTTTTGATAATTCGAAGGGTATGACATCATGTCATAATAAGAAGGATATGGCTTACGAAATCCAAGTGTAAGATGATTTAGAGATCCTTGAATCTCCTTTATTCCCTCGAGTATCAAACTTTTTACATCAACTTGGTTAAGAGTTTTTATTGAGTTCTGACCAATTTCATGAGTTTGCACATTCTCACAAGTAGAAGTACTTGATAGGTTGGCAATTTGAGCAACCAAAGTGGCCATTTCAGCTTTCTTTTCGGCTAGCTTCCTTTTCAACTCTTAAATTTGTTCTTCAAGAGAAATGATGCCAATAACTAATACTAACAACACATGTACTCATTTTGAGTGTCTTTAAGTTTTAGGGGTATTTTTGTCTTTTTTGTTTAGAACCTTTGAAGAGGTGTTACCCCTATATTGCTCAATGTCTTGAGTATTATCGCTTGTGAAGTTGGGGAAACAGTATTTTCTTCCTCTCAAGAAAAAGTTTCCAATACAGTTTCAGTTGACATCAAGTGAACTACAAATGACACAAAAATAATTTGGTTGGACTTGATGTTGACCTCCTCAACCATATTAACATCAACTTGGTCTTTATTAGATTTAACTTCTACGATAGACTTGTGAGACAACTTTCGAATAGGGTTTGGGTCTTCTACCGGAGCCATTTTAATTTGCTCATTACGAGCGTTTTTAGTTGGGATAATTTTATTTTTTTCCCGTTTGATGTCAAAGTAATTTTTGATACTCCTTGTATATGTCACTTTTGGAGATTTTATGTTTTGCTTGTCAGTGACTTAGAACAAGGAGCACTTTCTTTTGCCCTTTCACAATATTACTGCCAGTTGCAAGCGGAGTAGTTTCCTTTTGCCACTATGCAGTCTTGACAATTGTCGATGGAGTAAATTTTGTTTGCCACTTGATAGCCTTGGTTATTGCAATGGGTTTCTTTTGCCCCCTTATATCGTTGGTGGTCAGAAAAAGAGCAATTTTACCTTGCCAGCTAGCAGCTTTTGCAGTTGTAGGTGGATTGGCGATTCTTTTCGCATGTGGCTTATAGACATGTGGATAGGTTTCTTTTGATCCGAACTTTGGTGGTCAGAGCAATATTCTCTTTTCCCTCAGCAACCTTTATGGTTGCTAGCGGAGCAAATAGGGATGTAGTCAATTTCATAGAAATCTTTGGGCACATCTATTGTGAATTTAACCACGTAGTCGTCCTTTTTTTATCCTTGTCCCCTTCCTCGCTTGGTGCTTGGAAACTCATGAAAATGAGTCACGATCTTTGATACTATCTTAAACCTTTAAGACAACACAATAAAATTTATGAAACAATTAGAGATGAAAAGGATGTGCCAAAAACCATGTTGGGAAAAATTTAACATTTTGCGAAATAAATCCTCACCCAACTTGATCTCTCATGCGATTTGCTTGCGCCAATTTTTATTGTATGAGTCAGATCTATTCAAACATTAAATCCCTTAATTACATTCCATATTTTGAGGGAAACTTCGGATTCTAATTATCAATTATTTATTCGGACTTCCAATTAATCAAACGAGAATAGTGGAAATTTAAATAATATTTATTTTTGGGGTTGTAACTGAATAATATACTTAGGCTGCCTACATATCCATTATTGAGATCAAACCTTACATAGATTGTGTGAACTAAAATTCACTTGATTTTGGAGTATTCTTTTTGAGTTTAATAGGAAAATAAATTAGTTTAACCTATTTTGAATTTTTGACCGGTTACTTTAATTTGACCCATTTTTAATTTAGTGGAACTTTAGTTGATAAAAGAACTCCACAAAATAATATATTTTGTAGTTCTTCTAGGTAAATCCTATTGGATGTTTTTTCTACATATCTAGATTGGAATCAAGCTATACGTAGCATTAGATGAACTAAAAAAATTTAAATAGCTATTCTTTTAGGCCTTTTGAGGCAATTGACATTTAACTGGAATTTGGTCATTAAGGCAAATATAATTTAGATGAGTTCAAAAACTAATCCAATTATTTAATTTAATCTTTTTTGTGATGCCTTGAAAGGCAAGACATAAAGTCCAAATTTAATTCATGTCTTTATTTTTAATTACCAAAAATGCTAACATGGGCACAAAGGCTAAGGGCAATTAATTTCATTTATTACCTTAAAGATAATTTTGGCACAACTAAAGATTATACAACTTCTGTCATGATTCTTTTTGCTCTGCCTTCTTTCTACATCTTCTCTCACTAAAATTTCTTCTTCTTCTGGCTGCCAATAGCATCAACTAATACCTCTCATCCTAGTGCTGATGGGGTGACCAATCAATCTTTCATGGAGGTGATGCAAGGAAAGCCATCCCGTAATCAATTCAATAAACGGAAGATTCCATAGGGAATAATATTGGGTTGCCTCTCAAAAAGCTCCAAACTTACAAGGGGGAACCAGCTATTTTCTTCTCAAATGAAGAGGTTGAGGAGATATCAAAACCTCTCAAATTTGCCTTGGTTTTTCAATTCCTAAATGGCAAGCCTAACCCGAAGACTTTGAGGCGTAATTTTCACACTATTCGATTTAAACGGGACGTCAAACTAGGTTCGCTAGACTATAAGCATATTCTTTGTACTTGAAGAGCATTATTTATCATGCTGACTTAAGTCTATTTGGTATGTCAATAGTTTTCTTATGCATGCTTTCAAATGGCATCCTTTTTTAGACCAGAAGTAGAACATTTTATAGTTCTAATCTGGATTGCTAAGTCTTTCTAGCATTATTTTTCAACAAACATTTAGTTTTTTCATTTGCCCAATCAGTTGGAAAGCCATTAAAAAATTGATCTTGCTACTTCTACACTGTCTAGGCCTACCCTCAAAGCTAAGGTTTGTGTTGAGGTAAATCTCTTGACTAAACTTCCCAAGAGATTATGGCTAGGAGTAGGTGATGAAGGTATGTGCCAGATGATAACATGTGAAGACCTTCCTTACTATCGTAAAAAATGCAGCAAACAATGGCATATCTCTTCAGACTGTCTAAATCAACAATCTGTACTTGCATCTAATCATGGAAAGAAAAAGATTGAAAATTAATCATGAACAACAATGAATACAATGCCTTAGAAATAGCAGCAGCTGCCAACAATTGACGTGCAAAACAAGGGGCAAGTTACCAGCAAAGGTGAAAAACTGGCTTCTTCAAAATGGTTTCAAATTCAAAAAGTTGGACCTAGTCCTTTAGATACAACTCATGGAAAAGATTTGACTGTTTCAGCTCAACAAATTGCATCTAAATCGAACAGCCAACAACTCCCCAACAATTGAGGTAGTGGATGAAGAGAGTGACTCTAGTGATGAGGAATCCAATTTGGAAGCTGATCGAGTGGACGTTCAAATCCCTCACAAGGAGGACGTTCAAATTCCAAATCCCCTCACTTCTAGCATCTTAGGTATCCCCATCAAGTGGAGGCTCATGGAGTTGTGAATGACATCCCCCTACAATCTCAGTTCCCCCATGAAATTTCATGCGAAATTTTGGCTATTACCATGCAAGCTTCATCGGCCCCTCTCTCAAGTTAGCCATGCAAATTCTACTCCCCAAAGGTTGACTATATCACCCTTGAAAACTCAAACTTCTTGGCTAGCTCAAGTATTCCCACATTCTTAGACCACCCAAGTTGTTTTATGCATGAATTCTTCTTCAACAAAGTTAGACAAGACACGACATAAGCAATTTCCTTTGGACTCGGCCGATGGAGCACTAATTAATGAGATACCAAATAAATGGACATTGCTAAATTCTGAAGCAAGAGAGGAGCCAGTAATAGAATATTTCAAATAACCAGTTAATTTAAATAATTTCTTTTCAGATTTGGAATCTTATTATAAGAGAATCAACATCTTTCTCCTTGGAGGACTTACGAATCATTAGCAAAGTGGTAGGAAATTGAATTCAATGGCCATTTAGAAAGAGTCTATGCAATTTAAAAGAATTCCAGAAAAGAGAGAAAGAAGGCATAAAGGTTTAGTATATCAGTCAAGAACACATAAAATAACAACATTGAGAATTTTTGTGAACTTCCAAATTAGTATTAATCATTAAATTTCTCAATGTCAAACATACCAACTATTTAGGTTCAATTTCAAGTTGTATGTTTCTAGCAAATAAGGGCACTCTAGATATGTATGGTATAAATTGTTTATAGGAGATTTTGACCAAATCCCCTTGCTATTATACAATTTATTTTTTAATGAAAGGTGTCCACCCCCACCTTTTAGGTGCTTTTAAAAAAAATTAAAAAAAAAGAGAGACAATTTTGGCACTAAAATCAATTAATTTAATTTAATGCCTTAAGAGTAATTTTGGTCACTAAGTAAGGCTGATTAATTTGTAGATTTAATGCTTTAAAAAGCATTTTTTGGATACTCAGGCCAATTAGTTTGATTTAATGCCCTAAAAGGTAATTTTAGACATTAAGGTCAATTAATTTGATAATACCTTAAAAGATAATTTTGGGTACCAAGTTTGATTAATTTGACTTATCACCGCAAAAGGTTATTTTGGACACTAAGGTCATTTAATTTGATTTAATGCCTTAAAATGTAATTTTGACCAAAAAAAAAAAGGTACTAAGATCAATGTATGGCACTAAGGCCAATTGATTTAATTTAGTACATTAAATAATTTGAGAGGCAAAATTTAATTTAATGTCTTGAAAGGCAAATTTAACATAAGGCAACAGGATCGATTGCACGATACTAAGGCCATTTGATTTAATTTACTGCGTTAAATAATTTGATAGGCAAAATTTAATTTAATGTATTGAGAGGCTAATTTAACAAAAACCACTAGGATCAATGCTAAGATATTAAGGCCAATTGATTTAATTTAGTGCACACTCTCTTAATAATTAGAGGGGGCACCAATGCCAATTAAATTAAATTTCAGCTTTGAAAGACAAGATAGGACTAGGACAAAATCATCTAGCATAATTTTGGCCTATGTAGAGATTTAAGACCCCCTTTACTTAAAAACTCCTTTTAGCTCTTGAATTACCGGAGATAAAGAGATTTAAAGTGATGCCAAAATTAATTTCACTCGTTTTCTATCTTGGAGAGATATTAAAATAGGCAAGCAGTATAATACAAATTAAAATTCTCCCGATTATTCTATAATCAGAATAGAGAGAAAAGGAAAATATGGAGCACAACTATTACGCACAAAAAAAAAAAAAAAAAAATGAAGGCAGAGAGTAAAATATAACCCTATCCAATAATTTTTTTTTTTTTTTTTGTGTGCGCAAGAATAATTTCTTTGTTGATTAATTGTCTTGCTCCTTTTTATAGATGTTTGAAGTCCCTTGGCTTGCCCACTACTTCATGGATGTGGAATTAATGGTTAACTGGGGAGCCAACTAAACTTTCAACAGTTCAAACTCGGTGCTATAGTGCTCATGTCAATGGTCAACTCATAAATGGTCAACTCATGCTAGCACATCAGCCGCGTTATGTGGCTCCTTCTATTTGTATTGTTTCAATTGCTTGGTAATTGAATTTTACAAGTCCTTGTGAGGTGGTTGTTGACCACTTCACGTCCTTCTAGTTTTAACAGCAACATTTTATTGCTATCCCTTATTTTTATTTTTATTTTTTTTTATTTTTTTTTTTGAAAATTGGTTTAACAAGGTAAAAAAAAAAAAAACTGTTTCAGGTCTAACACAGAAACAGTCATATTTCAAGCCGTGAGTAAAAGTGCAAAGCCGTGGATGGTAGTTTCCTTCTACGCCTCAATTCTTAAGAAGGAAATGATAGATTTTATGTGTGAAGAATAAAGTGGCCTCAAAGTAACCTTCAAAAAGTAGAATTCTAGTCGGGTTAATCTCGTTATGGAATAATGGCTTGTGTAAAATAAGAGTTACATTATAAGGTTGGATAAAATACTTAATAAATTTGTGGAAGACGTCTTATACTAATTACTCCCACTATTCTACTAACCGCTCAAACGACTATGTTTTGATTTGTCTTATCTTAATTATGAGTAGCCATTAAGGTATACAAACCATAAAATTAAATTTTCTTAAAAAGATTGCTCAAAATGAGGGTGATATTAAAATTTAAACGAAGGGAGTTATTAGGACGATGAGCTCAGCTGTTCAAAATGAGGGTGACATTAAAATTTAAACGGAGGGAGTTATTAGGACGATGAGCTCAGCTAGTGAACAAAGAGAATGGTTTTTTGGCATCAAAGCACTTGGAGAAAGAATATGGGATTGATTTTGGTGCGACGTGGATGGGGGAAGAGCACGTCCATTTTGATTAGGAAAACACGTAGGTAGACTTGATTTTTGAACGTACTTATAAATTCTATGTTATGGATTATTGTTTATGTAATAAATGACAGTAGGTGATGTAAATAATATTTCATAAGATTGTAATTCTAAGTATGAAGTTTATGGTTGGGCCTAAAATGAGTCTACTTAATTATTTTTATATTTCTTTGGATAAACTGCTAGTATCTTGCTAAACAATTTCCTACACTCGCAAGTGCACGTGATCGTTTCAAGAAATATAAAAGTGAGTTGAGTATCCTAAGCACTAAATTAATAATTTCACAACTATTTCAAAAAAATGATTATTGAAAGATTTAAATTAACTAATCTAAAAAGGCCATCTATTAACTAGGGCAAATAACTAAATGAAATGAATTCAAGATTTAAACTCAATTTAAGTAATCCTAGATTGATTTTTTTTGTGTCAATTCCCAATTGTACTTATTACCCAATGGTCATGCAATAATAACTCTTTTCTTACAATCTTATTTGTCTTGGATCCATCACAAATAATTAAAAATAAAAGGGCTTTGATTAGGAATATGGATTTATAAACTGACAGCATGAATCGCGTTAATACTTGGTCATGCATTTGCTCAATTCATCTAGTTTTTGTTGTGTGGTTATAAATATGTAAATTACTAGATTGGTGTTATAACATATTTACATGAACATTCAAGAATTAGCCAATGACTTGAAAGCAATAATAACACAACAAAAATGTCAGTCATTAATGGTAATCTACAATGAGTAACAATACAATACGAGTTCATGTAATCACAAAGGTACATCTCAAAACCCTAACAAGATAATCTTGAACATGATAAACGAGAAAAGAACAATAAAAAAATTAAATAACATAAGAAAGATCTATGAATGATTAAGAATTCTTCTCCAATGAAGAATTTAAATTTTTAGTCCAAGGTTTTTGATCTTGTACCTCATCTTCAATTCTTCATGAAAAATAAATATAATCCTAGCCTAATCTTGCAATCCCGATGGGAGACTAAAAGAGAAACTCCTTTACAAATGAATTAAAAAACATAGACCTATATAATTAGGGTTTCACAAAATTGTAGGGCAAAAATACTCCCAAAATGGTCAAAACTGTCGCCAAAACCCATCAAACCTATTTTTGGGAGCAGTGTGGAGGCTCCTAAGGACCTCTAGGTGCTGCTACACCCAACCAATAGTGTCGGGCATGGCTCGAAGCTTGTGGGCACAACAACGCCTAATTCTCAACTCGGGTGTTCTGTTTCACTCCATTTTGTTATGTTTTTATCCCATTTGACCTTTGAATCTTTCCAAACCTAAAAACATGATTGAACACATAAATAAATTTATTTAAAAATTAAAACACATAAAATAACTTTATAGAATAAAATTCTAAAATTCCCCTACTTTCTAAACACAAAGTCTTGGAATATGATTAAAATCCAAACTAAAATACATGTATAACTCACTTTTAGATAGTTAACACAGGCTCCAACTTGAACTTTTACTCGTCTTGAGTAAAATAAAAAAACAGAACACATAAAACATATTAACTTTTAGAAAAACTAAACAAGTAGAGGAATGAAATCAACATGTATATAAACAACCCTGCTAATCTAATCCCAAATCATCATCATGATAATGCTAATCTCTCCACTCATGAAAGTAGATATCACTCACTCCCTAATTGATGAAAATTCCATTGAATAAAAGCTTAACAAGTGACAGAGAAGTTAGAAGCAATTAACACATATAGTACTCACTAATGCAAATGAAGTCTAGTAAAGGATCAAGCAAATCTTTAAAACCTGTAGCATAGGCTAAAGGATAAAGGTGCAATGGATTAGGATCGATAACTCTATTAAATAGAGTTATTTTGCCTTTAAACACTATGCAATTTTGGTCATGTTAATTCCCTGGGGATCGCTATTATGTGTTCGTTTCTTATAATTTGTGTTTAGTTGTGGTTTTTATGATCTTAGAGTAATATTAGAATTTTGGTAGTAATTATGCACAAATTTGGACTTAATGGACACTTATTGATTTTCTATGCATCTTGAGTTAGTGATTTTGGTGTATTTTGTAGGGAATGTTTGGAAATTTGATAAGAAGTTGGAGAAGCCATGGAAGAAGCTGAGGACAACGCTGTGATTACATGGAAATGGGAGACCAAGTCCAAGGCTGTTGAACCCTCTATGACTGTGGTCAAGTATATCAAGAAAACAAATCAATTACCGCAGTATATCAAGAAAACAAATCAATAACCGCTGTCATCAACTACTTCAACTTCAAAGTAACAATAACCGCAGTTGTCAATTCAAGGATGTAATTTTATTAACCACGGTCATCAAGTAAATACGAGCAATCAGCCAGTAACCGCGATCATTAAATGTGTGTAATGAATATAATGACCGCAGTCATTGAAGACATTCAACACATTGATTGTCAGATCTTTGAAAATACCTTTGAGTGTACCCAAAAAGAAAAAACACATAGTGATAGGTGTAATAGTAGGTAGAATAGTCCAACCACTTTAGTAGTAGTCTTGTCATTAACATTTTCTCTACTTGTAGAACTCTAATTTCAGTCTTTTAATCTAGTTGTGAAATTTAACCTTTCTACTCTTGGAATTTATTGGGCTTTTCATTTGGTTTAGTTTGATACCAAGTTTACCTATTTTCTAGTTTCAAATCTTGTAATTTAACTACTTCAAGTTCTTGATCATTTTCAAGATTTAGTTTAAATTTTACATTAAATAGTAGATCTTAGTGCAAATCTTATTTTTTATAATGTTAATGCCTTAGTTAGTAGTGAGTTTTCATTAAACTTAGTTTTTAAATTCAAATCATTAGCTTTAATAAAGATTTCTTTCATCTTACTAACTTTCTGAACATAGCAAATTTGAAGAACATTCTACTTTCTAGTGTCAGAAATGTCAATTTTAGCAACTTTATTCTTATTGTCTCCGTATTTTCTTCAAGTACTACCAGCTTAGTATTTAATATGCTTTCTTAGTTTAGTATTTTATTTTAAATTGCTTTCATAGTATAGTATTTTTAAATGCTTTCTTAGTTTAGATCTTTAATTGCTTTCCTAGTGTAGAAGTTTATTTACTTAGCCCAATATTTCATTTATTTCCTTCCATAGTCTAGTAGTTTACTTATCTCTTAGTTTAATTAAAGTACCTTCAATGTCAGGGGCAGACCCAGGAGTAAACCTTGAGGGAGAAAAAACTATATATACATATTCTTGGAGAGATGGTTTTATAATTTTTGTAAAATTTTACGGGGTAAAGTCTAATTTTTTTAAAGGAGTTATTGAAATTTTTAAAAATTATCAAGAAAAATAACATATTTTCGAAGCTCTTAAGGAATAAGACTATATAGATACATATATAGGAGATAACTTTTTTATATTCTAGTTTATTTTTTTTGGGGGGGGGAGCGGGAATTCTAATTTTTATAATAGTATAATAATAATTTAAAAAATTTTAAGGGAAAAAAATAATTTTGGATATCTTGGGGGCGGCCGCCCCTCCCCACTTCTCTATGATCCGACCCTATTCTCTGTGGAAAAATTATTGGCTTGCTTAACCTAATTTTAATTGCTCTCTTAGATTAATATAATATTTACTTGTTCTTTAGACTCAAATCTTGTTATGCCTTGTTATGTTTTTATCCTGCTTTTCTTAGTGAGAGTTAGTGACAATCTTTACATGTTTTACTAGATTATCCTATTTACTTGCTTTATTTAAGAATTTCTTTGTTTTTGTCTAGGTAGTTAGCGACATACTCCTTGACTGCTTTGTCTAAATAATTTAACAGCCCTCTAAGGCTAGTAATTACCACTCAATCCACGTGGGAGCGATACCCATTCACCCCTAACATATAAACCTACCTTATATACTTGCGAAGTGAAGGTGTTCGTTAAATCTTAGCAAGATAAATTTAATTACTTGTTTGACATCCAAACTCTTACCCACATTGAGCAAACAAGTTTCGACACCGTTGTTGGGGATTGAGTTGCAATGGTGATATCAGAAAATTTTGGGTTTAACTAGATTAGACTTTCTATAGTTTAGTAATAATTTCAATTTACCTGAATTGTTGCTTTCTTAGTTATGTCAATATTTGCTTTCTGGAAGATTTTCCACTTAAATCCTATGACTTGGGTTGAATTTCTCTTGTAGTTTATGGTTATTGAAGAAGAGCCCTTCATTAGTCTTGATTCGGAACTCGAAAGAAGGCTAAGGGAAATTGTGAAAGACAAGAGAATTCAACAAGAACTAGAAAGAGCTAAGATGGCAAATGCTCAAAATAATGATAGAAGGATTGGTGGAGATCCAAGGAATGATGATAATGAAGAGGTAATATGAAACAATGAAGACATAGTCAATAATGGAAACGGAATGCATGGTAATGGTAATGGGAGACCCTTGAGGAATTATGATATGCCCAACTTTAATGGGGCAAACTCGAGCATTGCTAGAATTCCGGTTCAAGCAAACAATGAAATTAAACCGGGTCCTATACAAATACTCCAATTTCATGCTATGTTTGGAGAAGGTCCCAACAAAGATCCCTATACTCGTTTAATGAACTTCAAGGAAGTGTTGGAGACATTCAAGCTCAATGGGGTTTTCCCTGATTATGTCTAGATGAGGGAATACACTGCTCTTCCATTCTCCTTGCATGACCGAGCTAATTGGTGGTTGCAATCTCACAAGCAAGGAACATTCACAACATGAAAATATCTTACCCAAGAGTTTTTGGCAAAATATTTTCTCCATCTAGAGCCGCCGAGCTAAGGAACGAATAACATCATTTAAACAAGCCGTGGGGGAGAGTCTAAGTGAGACATGAGAAAGGTTTAAAGAGCTCTTAAGAAGGTGTTCAGATCATGCAATATCGTTATGGCTACAAGTTCAAACATTTTACAACGGGCTCTACCAAGAAACTAAATCTATTATAGATGCATCGGCGTGACGCTTCTTATTCTTTAAAACACCGGAAGAAGCCCAAAGCTCCTTAATATGATGGCTTCCAATTATTATTATCACGGGCCAGTAGTTCAACCATTAGTCTAAAACAATCATCAAGCACAAGTCCAACAAGCTCAAGGAGGTGCTCTTCAATTGAATAACAATGATTCACTCTTAGCTTAAAATGGGATGAAGGATTAACTTGACGGCGAATTTGACAAGGACCATTGATAATCTTGAAAGGAGTAACACCGTAAATGCTATATCTTCATCTCCCCAAGGACCTCTATTATGTGATTTTTGCTCCAGAAATCACTTGCATGGCCAATGTGAAACATCCATGGGGGAAATGAGCAATTGCACTAACCGAGCCTCTTTCTCATGCAATCCTTCCAATGTCTATCACAGCACCTACTACCCATCTAGGAGAAATCATCCTAACTTTTTTTGGAGCAACCAATCCTAACAACAAAATGTCAATCAACGAAGCTTTCACAATCAAACCTCATCTTCAAGACCATATCAACCTCCACATCAAAGAAACTTCTAAAAAAACTCTCACCAACACTAACCAAAGCCTTCCTACTTGAATTCTCAACCAAATAATTCTTATAGATCACCTTGGAACCAATCCTTGAACTATAATGATCAACATGCTCAAAGGGACATGGGTTTTTCTAATAATGAAGGCCTTAGGAAGAAGATTTTGAGGAATTGATGAGAGATTATGGGAAGCTAAGAAGGGATCATGACACCTTTATAAGGAATATAGGGGCATCAACAAGGAATTTGGAGACCCAATTAGGTCAAATGGCTAGACAATCAAATGAGAGGCCATTGCAAGCTCTACCTAGTGATATGATTCCCAATCCAAGGATTGAAATCCAAGATTCCACTATGGAAGGGAACAAGTCTAAGCTATTAAACTTAGGAGTGAAAGACATTGAAAGAAAAGGTTGGGGAGTGTTCAACTTTAAAGAGTGAAGAACGTGCAAAGCTAGAGGAAAATGATGTGGAAGAAGGATAGTCTTCAAAGGGCAAGCGTAAAATGATAGAAGAATCTAGAAAGCCCAGTGATAAACAAAACAAAGGCAAGAATCCATCAGCATAGTTGGCAAAGCAAGTGAGAGTGCCATTTCCCCAAAGGCTGAAGATGAGAAAGCTAAGAAGTTGAAGAAATTCGTTGAAGCATTCAAGAAACTCACTCAAGGCAAAATCAATATCCCATTCATGAAGGCACTAGAAAATATGTCCGCATATGCTAAATAAATTAAGTTCTTTCTTCAAAGAGAAAACTCAATGGGAATAAGATTCTATTCTAACAGAGATTTGTAGTGCATTACTTACAAGGAAACTACCTCCGAAAGATCCAGGTTCTTTTTAAATACCTACGAGATAGGGGTATTCAATTTGAGAGGGTTCGATGTGATTTGTGAGCCTCAATAAACCTCATGCCTTCTTAGAGTACAAGAAACTTAGTGGCGAAGACCTGAAGCTCACTAATATGTCTTTACAACTTGTAGACCAAAATATAAAATTTCTAAGAGGGGTTGTTAAGAATGTGATCATCAAAATAGATAAAGCTTACCCCCTAGCAGATTTCATAGTCCTAGACATAGAGGAGGACAAGGATAGGCTAATCATACTTGGAAAGCCATTTCTTGCAACTGGACGTGCCCTCGTTGATGTTCAAGAAAGGAAGTCAAAATTCTGTATTCAGTCTATATAATGATGTGTTGTTACTTTTAAGGTCTTTGATTCCTTAAAACTTCCTTCTATATTTGAAGATTAATGAGCATAAATATAATTGATGATTTGGTTTATGATTTTTAAGGTACAAATTGGTTGAATCCCTATTAGAGAGAGTTTTGATGAGCCCAACTGATGTAGCTTAAGATGATGAAGAGACGATAGAGTGTTTGAATCATCCTGATGAGAATGATACCATGCAAGAGAATGACGAGAAAAATGATGGTAAAGGTAAAGGCGGATTTCTGCACGCACAGAACTTTTTTGAATGAAGGGTGTAGGCTAGTAAGGTAATCTCAAAAGGGGTTAAATCCCACCTTGAAAGAGGTAGTAAGGGAGGAGGTAATAAAGCTTCTAGATGCCAATATCATTTAACCTATTAGCAAAGCAAGTGGGTGAGTCCCACCTAAGTTGTCCATAAGAAGGGTGGCATTACCGTGGTGATTAGTGATACAATTGAATTCCTCCCCTCTATATTTTTCACGAGATGGCATGTTTGCATAGATTTTAGAAAATTGAACAAAGCCATCGAAAAGGACCATTCCCAATACCCTTCATTAACCAAAAGCTGGTTTTGCATACTATTTTTTTCCCCTTACACTTGATTTATTGTTTATGTAATAAATGACATAAGCTTATATAAGTAATATTTTATGAGATTTCATTCTGACTACAAAGTTTATGGTTGAGGCCTAATAACAAGTCTACTTAATTATTTTTCCTTTTTTTGGGTAAACCATCAGTAACTTGGTGGAGACTGATGGACATTTTCCTATACTCGCAAGTGTACGTGATTTCTTCAAGAAATATAGAAGTGAGTTGAGTATCCTAAGCACTGAAATTAATAATTTCACAACAATCCTGAAAAATCGATTATAAAAAGATTTAAATTATATAATCTAAAAAGGCTAACTAATAACTATGAAAAATAATTAAATGAAAAGTGTTCAACAAATAATAACCGTTAGGGTATGGAATTCACAAATTCATCTTATTGATTAGACATAAACTCTATTCAAGTTACCCTAGATTGATTTTTGCTAGTCGAATTCCCAATTGTGCTTGTTACCCCAATGGTCATGGAATGATAAATCTTTTTTTACTAATTTATTTGTCTTAGGTCTATCACAAATAATTAGAAATAAAAGGGATTTGATTATGAATATGGAATTTATAAAGTGACCACATGAATCGCGTTAATCCTAGGTTCAACACTTGCTCAATTCATGGTTTTTTTTTTATGTGATTATAAATATGCAAATTACTTGGTCCGTATCATCACATATTTACATGAACATTTAAGAATTGGCCAAAGACTTGAAAGCATTAAGAACATAACAAAAACATCAATCTCTATTGGAAATCTACTATGAATAACAATAAAACATGAGTTCATTCAATTACAAAGGGTACAACTCTGAACCCTAACAAGATAACTCTAGAACATGATAAACGAGACAAGAACAATAAAAATAAAATTAAAAAACAGTGGCTGGGTGCGGCATCCTAGTTCGTGGGTGTTGCTTGGGTGCTTTGTTTCATTCCGTTTTGCTATGTTTTCATCTCGTTTGACCTTGGAAAAATTCCAAACCTACAAACATGATTAAAAACATAAATAATTTATATAAAATAAAATAAAACATAAAAGAAATTTTTAGATTAAAAATGCAAAAATAACCAAAATACCTCTTCTTTCTAAACACAAACCTTTGGAATTTGATTGAAAACCTAAGCTAAAATGCATGTACATAACTCTCTTTTAGAGAGTTAACACAGACCCCAATTTGAACTTTTACTCATCCTGACTTAAATAAATAAACAAAACACATAAAACATATTAACATTTAGAAAAACTAAACAAGTGGAGGAAACATTTATGTAAAAAAAACCCTATTAATCAAACCCAAATCATCATTATGACAGTGCTAATCTATCCACTCATAAAAGAAGATATCACTCATTCACTCATTGATGAAAAACCACTGAACAAAAGCTTAACAAATGGTTAGACATGTTAGAAGCAATTAACACACACAGTATAACTCAAACAAAGGATCAAGCAGATCTTGAAAACTTGTATCATAGGCTAAAGGATAAAGGGATGATAGATTAGGATATTTTTAACTCATAATACCTTAGATACATTAGTGAATAACTTGAACCACAACCCTCTAGAACATACCCCTAACTACCACATCAACGAACCCCCCAAGGCTGAGTTGAAACCACTTTCTTCTCATTTGAAGTATGCATCTTTAGGGAAAATGATACTTTACCTTTTATGATGGGTGCATAATTGTCTACTAAAGAGTTGGAAAAATTGTTGAATGTTTTACAGAAGCATAATTTTGCATTTGCTTAGAGTCTAAGTGATATGAAGGGGATTATCCCTGCTATCTGCATGCATAAAATTTAGATGGTAGATGCTTATAAACCATGCAGAGAACCCCACTATCGGTTAAACCCTAATTTGAAGGAAGTTGTGAAGAAGGATGTAATGAATTTGCTAAAAGACGTAAGAATAATTTAATCAGTGATACAGAGTACGTTAGCCCCACTCAATTAGTTCCAAGAAAGAAGGGGATGACTATGATTGTAAATGATAATAATGAGTTAATTCCTTCTATAATAGTCACTGGATAGCGAATTTGTATTGGTTATAAAAAATTGAATAAAGCCACTCAGAAAGAGCACTTTCCCCTTCCCTTCATTGATCAAATGCAAGAAAGTCTAGCTAGACATGGTTTTTATTCCTCTTTAGATGGTTATTCTAGGTATTTTCAAGTTGCTATAGCCCCAAAAGACCAAGAAAAGACAACTTTCACTTGTCTATGTTCAGCTCATCAAGGCTTTTTGTAGCTTCTAGAACTTCCAAACCAATTTGCAAGCGGAGATAATGGCGTTGATTGATGGACTTCAAATGTGTGCCAAAATGCAATCAATATCAGTTGAGGTGGAGACTAATTCACTACTTTTATTGAAAATTCTGAACGGTCATTCTAAATCACCATGGACAATCCCTAGACCAGTAGCTGCATATTGTCAAAGACCTCATATTGGGACGCAATGTTTCATTCACCCATGTATTTAGAGAAGCAAACCAGATAGCTGATTATTTAGCAAATGAAGGCATTAAATTTTCTTCTTATGTAGAATTCAACCAAAACACAATCCCTCAACACGTAAAGGGATTGATGTACTTGGATATTCAGGGCTATCCCTACATCCGGCTTTGTAAATCTTGATTTTCGATTAATGAAAACTTCACCGAGTTAGTTCTTTGCTTAATAAAAAAGTCTATGTTCAGCACGATTTGCACACGCAACTGCACGTATTGTTATAAGTAATATAATGATTAGTAGAGTATCATTACAACAACAGCTGAACATCACACTTTTCATCCTATCTAGACTAAGAAATAAAATAGTAGAAAATAACAGACACAAAACAAGCATAAGGAAACAATTTAAGAATAAAGTAGATAAATCAATAGTTAGATTATGTAGGGTTCATTCGTCCCTTATTTCCAATCTACTTAATTGATTTATTTATTCATTCTATCAATTCTTAATTCATTCATGCTGTTGCTAGTCTAGAGTCTTAAGTAATTGTGAGTTATCTTCCGACTTCTCTCACAAATTTACCAAACCGAGCCAACAAACTATATTTCTATGTAAATTCGAGTCAAGATTAATGCATACATGACCACTCTATAGGACTACCTACGATGAATAGGTATCTTTCGATCTGTATTCAAGAAACATTCATCCTTCCCTATAGAACTTTTGAACAAAGGCTAATTATACCAATTCCTAACCCTAAATCTCTCCCTTCGATTTTTGAATTAAGGATACAAATCAATTTATAAGTTGATCAGGCTTACAAACACATTTAATACATCTAATTAAGAAAATCAAGCATAAGATCATAATAATGAATCAAATAAATCAAATTAGTTTAGGCAAGTTATGAATGAAACCCTAGAATTATGGTTTAGTGCATCATCATGCGAATTGATGCAACACTAGACATTGATTACAATCATTAATAGCATATTTAATACAACAAATAAGGCAGCGAATGAAAAACTAGTGTTGCCAAGCTGAGTCTTCTCTTCTTCCTCCTTCCTGTCTTCACTAAGATTGCTTCTTGTGTTTATTCTCCTTGTCGCAGCTATCTATTGTTTTTTGTCGACTTCTCACGCTCTCTTTATGTTTCTTCACATTTATTAGTGACCTAACATGACCCTTATAAGTGCCTAATAGGGTTTACATGAAAATGGGCCAAAAATACCCAAAACCCAGGTCAAAACAATAAAACCTATCAAAACCCACTAGTGCAGGAGCCAGGGCACCCCTACCAGCCTCCTGGGCATTAGGACCCAGAGGTCAATGGTTAGGTGTGCTTGCTAGCCTTGTGGGTGATGGAAACACCCAACCATTTCTAAGGGTGCCCGGTCTTCTCTGTTTTCCTCTATTTTACTTCATTTTCACCTTGTTTGACCTCTATTGCAAGTAGAACCTACAATGACACATTTTTAAGGAACAAGTATGCATTTTTGACATAAAAATAATAAGAACCTAATTTATGGACTTCGCGAGTAAAATTACGAAACATTACCCTACTTAATATACTAAAACCCTCAAATTATGAACAAAATCCAAGCTAAAAGTACGTGAAAATGCTCTCTTTTAGAGACTTAACACTCCCCTAACTTGAACTTTTACTCATCCGAAGTAGAAAAAAAAACACACACACAAACGTAGAAACCCATTCAAGCACATTAACTTCCTTCAACATGTCAACTATCATCACAAAGATAAAACTAAACAAGAAGAGATATGGATTTAACATAGATGTAAAAGAACATTGTTATTCAACCCCAAATCATCATTACAAAGTGTTAGCCCTCCACTCATGAAAGTAGATATCATCGCTTACTAATCAATCAAAAACCCATGAGCACAAGTTTAGATAGGGACACACATGTTCGAAAAATTTTTATGCACACAAAACACTCACTAATAAAAATAAACTCAAAAGGCAAGGATCAAGTAGGTCTTTAAATTTTGTAACGTAGGCTATGGGACAAAGGTACGATACACTTGGATAAAAGCAGCTTAATTTTGACTCATAATCCACTATAATATCCCCATGCAAATCATAGCATTTAACAAACTAGACTTTTGAAGTAAAAAATGCACCTTATTTATTACAACAAAGAAGGAATTGTTCTTCTTTATTCATAACACTTGAACAAACTTAGAAGGAATTGTCCGTCTTTTATTTCTTTTTCTTTCTTTTCTTTTCACTTTTGTTCTTTTTTTTTTTTTTTTTTTTTTTTAACACTTCAACATATACAGGATTTGCATCGAACAAGACGTTTAGCTTAAAATTTCCCCTAACAAACATATTATTCCCAACCATCCATAATATTGTGTTTATAATATTCTTGTTGTACACCACCAACACTAACTACTAAGGTGATAGGTAGAAAGGATGATAAAACAAAAAGAAGTAAATTGGCTAAAATAATACGGTTAAACAAAAAGATTAAGGTTTATAAGACTCAAAAGGGACATCAAGGATAAAATGATGTTTAGGTAGAACTTTCGGCTCAATTGGTCCAAAGAACTTGCCTAAATCATCTCCTTGATTTAAAATCCACTCATACTTTGCAAGTATTTAAATCACACATGTTTCCAACAAATGTCACAAGAAAAACAAATATCACAAAACATTCATGATTACCCCTCATTGAAAATTAGCTCACTTTCACACCCTCAGTCCAGGAAATATTTAAGTATATAGAGATAACACTTCACAATTCAAAGGGTTCAAAGTGCAATAGAAAACTTATATGCATTTCAATTCATAAATTCTAACACAATTAGCTCCATGTTGAAACATTTTTAAACCATTGACATGTATCACAAAAATTAATGAACTTAAGCAAGGCACTAAAAAGGAAAGCCTTTTTGGTATAGCCCTCTGTAATAGTTCGGGCAAAAAGGGCATAGAAATCTTGAAGGTTGTCATGCAATAGCTAGGATTTCTTAGATTGTACAGTCAATCCTCAAAACTGATAAAAATTACCAAAAACTAGAAAATGTTTTTGAATTTTAGGAAATTTTTGAAAGAAAAACCTAAATATAAATCAAATACACCACCAAAGATGACACAAATAAAACAAATAATTTCCATTGCATAACACATATTCACAATCATACTTCCAAAATATAAACATACCCCCTAACTTAAAATGAAACATTGTCCCCAATGTTTCACACACAAAAGGAAAATTAACTTGACTCAAAAGTACATAAGGAAATAAACATTCCCCTGATATTTTTTAATTGATTACACTTCTCATCCTCATTATTATCAGCACTCGCGGAATCCTACTGTCATTAGGATTGCTTCTTCTTATTCACCCTCATGAAGTATAAGTGTCCCAGGTAGAATTGGAGCTTTATTCATATCAACTCTAGAGGCCATACCAATGTAGGTTACCAACCTGCCCATGACCTTGATATATTTTTGTTGATGCTCCATTTTGTTACTCCTACACCTTGACAACCTATCATCCATGATACGAGTTGAACCCCTAGTTTGACTTGAGCTTGCCACACTGATTTTTGGGTTTCTCTCTTCCTTTGGTAGCATTCGTTACAACTCTCCTGTCAATGGTTTTTACATTAAGACTTTCGTATCCTCAACTTCATCCCATTTTACACCTACATGGTGATATAGTTGGGTGATCAAGCAAGGAAATCATAATCCCTTAGCTTGACTGTTGTCTCCTAGAAACTCTCCCAAGAAGCTCTTGTTGGAATTCTTGATTTCTACCATTCTTTATTCTTTCCTAAATCTAAAAATTGTAGCAAATTAGTCACTTTTTTATGTTTAGTTTCAACAATTATGGTGAATTTGAAGTGGTTTTGTTTGGGGAAGAGTTTCAAGGTGTTTAAGATGTTTTGGAAGAGTTTGAAGGGGTAGAGAAACAATGAGCTGCAATTTGTCGCCCTTCTCCTTGTTTTGACTAAGGCTGGACGCACCTCCCAACAGCTCAGGTGCATCGAACGCCCAACCCACAATGGCTAGGCCCAGTGCCCATGCTTTTGGGCGCATCCAATGCCCAAATGTGTGTCATTTCATGGTTTGGGTCCATTTCTGGACCGTTTTACATGTGTATCTCAAATTGTTCTTCGAAAACTTCCTCCAAGCATCATTTAAGAACTAAAATATTGAATTAACCTAAGTTTGTCTAAAAGGAAAATATGTTAGAAAATTGGTAGCTAAATACAAAAATTAAAAGTTAGAGTTAGAAACGTGGTTGTCTCTCACTAAGCCCTTGTTTAACTTCTTTCGCTAGATGTTACTATGAGTTCACGTGATTGAACTTCTTGAATCTCCATTGGAGATGCTCTTAAGTTGAGTTCTTGCACCACCATTTAGACAATGAAATGGTCATGCCGATATCATCTTATTTGAACCATATTAAATGAAATTTTCCACATGTGATCCTTTAGAGTTACTATTCCTTGTTCTACATCAATCAACACTCGAGCCTATGGCTAAGCATGGTCTCGCTGAACTATCATCGGAGTCATTTTCCTCCATGTCTACAATTACAAAGTCCACTAGGAACATAAATTGTTCTATTCTCACAAAAACGTTCTCTACCACTCCTTGTGTATCCCTCATACTTCTATCAGCTAATTGAATGGGTTTATCAGTCTTGTAGTTAAATTCTAAATTAGCTTCCCAGCAAATAGATAAAGGTATTACATTTATATTAACTCCTAAATCACAAAGAGCTCTATCAATTGGAATATCACTAATTTTACTGGGTATAGTCAAACTCCCTATATCTTTCTTTTTAGGAGGAAGTTTCTTAAGGATCATTTCGCTGCACTTTTTTAAAAGATCATTAATTCTTTGTCATTCCAACCCTTACTAGCTCCTTAGAATCTTTGGTTTACTAACATCATCTGAATCTCCTCGTTGAGATACCAAATCTTTGTCATCCCTTGGTGTGGTATTAACTACAAAACATCCCTTATCTTGGTCAAACCCATTTCATAGCATTAAAAACATTAAACTTTACCTCCTCATTGTTTACTTTTATGGTGAGTTCACATTTCTGGACGTCAATGAAGGTTTTTCCTGTAGTGAAGAAAGATCTATCGAGAATTATAAAAATATTTTCATCCTTTTCAAAACAAAGAATTACAAAGTTAGCAGGATAATAAATTTATCCACCGTTACCAGAACATCTTCAATAATTCCTCATGGATGAGCTAGAGTCCTATTGGCTAGTTGATCGGTCACATTTTTCGACTTTGCTTCTCCTATCCCGAGTTTCCTAAAAATAGATAAAGGCACTAAATTCATACTAGCTCCTAAATCACATAAGGCCTTACCTATAAATAGTGTGGCAATCATGCATGGGATGGTGAAGCACACAAAATCCTTAACCTTTAGCAGTAACTTTTGTTGGAGAACTGTGCTACACTTCTCCAGCAAAGCTATCGTATTCAAGTTTGTGATCCTTCTTTTTTCTAGATAACATTTCCTTCATACAAATTTGATATAACTAGACATTTGTTCTAAGGCCTCTGCAAAAGGAATGTTAACGTGTAATTTCTTACAATTTTTTGAGAATTTTTGAAACTGACCATCTAATTTGTATTGTTTAAGCTGCAATGGATAAGGTACTAGAGGGAAAGGTGATTTGAATTGATACTCTCTAGGTTGCTCATTTTCCTCCCATTTTTCTTCTTGTACTATTACCTTCCCATCGTACTCCTTTGCTTTCACAAGCTGGCTCTTAACCTGTAATTCTTTCCCACTACTGAGAGTAACTGCTTTGCATTGTTCCATACTGTAATTCTTCAGGTTAACTTCAGTGCCACTTTGTAAAAACCCCTGGGGCCTATTGTTTATGGCACTCACAAGTGGCCCTATTTGGGTCTCCGAGTTTCTTATTATGTTGTATGGCTTTAAGGAATAGCATTTTGATTTTGTAGCATTGCATCGATTTTAACCATGTATTGTCGTAAGAGGTCATCCATGCTATCTCATTTTTCAGGATAGGATTGTTTGAGTTTGCCTATTCTGCCCTTGGAATCAAGGCGGCATTGATGGTCTCATTAAGTTGATAGCACCACCCTTTTGGTTGTCGTTCCCTGAAAAGTTGGATTGTTCGAGTCGGTTGAAATTTCCCATGTAATTAACATCCTCCAAATTAATTGGGCATTCTCAGTGGGATGTCTTTCATGGCATATTTCACAAGCTACTACCATACATGAGACCTATTTTTGTTGAATATCCACCTTTCTAGCTTTCTGGTTAGAGGCGCTGCTTGTGTTGTTAGAATGGTGTATAAGTCCACGTAGTACATCCCTGTTGTTTTTCTAGGCATGTTATGCTCACTGACCCACTGGTAGTTATTTGAAGACATGTCCTCAAGCATCCTCGCGACCTCCTCATAACTTTTGCTCATTATTGCTCCATCGGCTACTGCATCAATTTGGCCCCTGTCGGTCCATGCAACCTATTGTAAAATGTCTAAATTTAAAACTAGCTTAGCAAACCATGATGTGGGAGCGCACAACCTTAATAAATCATTAAATCATTCCCATGCCTCTAAAAGTGGTTCGATATCTTGTTGCACAAGAAGTAATACATTTTTTAACTTTTCCGTTCTAGAAGGTGAAAAAAATTTACTCAAAAACTTGTGTGCTGAATCATTCCATATAGTAATGGAACCTAGGGCTTGTGATATCAACCTGGATTTGACTTTTTCCTTGAGAGAAAATGGAAAATTTGAAGTTTGATTGAATCATCAGATACCCTGTAATGATGGAATGTATCACATATTTCAAGAAAACTGAATAGTCCATATTCGAGTCATCATGTGCTCCATCGAACATAGCTGGCGTTTGAACAATTTGGATAATTTGTTACTTCAGCTCAATGTTGTTTGCCTGAATTGGCAGCATGATATTGCATGATTGAAGTCCATCCAATGTTGGCATAGCAAAATTCCTTAAAGGAATCGGCTCTTCCTTGTTCGGTTGGCATGGTAATACTAGGTTGACTGGAACTTGATCGACCTCTGCCTTGTTAATTATCGATTTAAACCCCTGTCTAGCTTTCTTTCATAGTTAACATGTGGTTCACTAAATTTCATGATCTAAGGGTATAATTTTCCTGTTTTACTTTTTTGGCATAAACATCAAAATCTGCCAACCAAAATGTGAAAAAAAAAAACTAAAAAAATAGAATAAAACAAACTAATGCAAAACAAAACAAATAAACCGAAAATTTTATGTTTATACTAGAATTAAATTGCTTAGATAGATATTAGTAGGTTGTATAGTGTTAAACTAAGTTCCCCGACAATGACATCAAAAAACATGTTCGGCGTGATTTATACACATAAGTGCATGTATTGTTACAAGCAATATTATGATAATTAGAGTATCGTTCCCATAGAGACTACGTTAAAACCCTATTAAGTACCTAAACATACTTTTGGTTCTATCTAAACTAAAAAATAATAGAGTAGAAAATAATGGACAAAATAAGAATAAAGAAATAATTAAGTAAAGAGTGGAGAATGTTTATAATTAATAATTAGATTAGCTTGGGTTCATTTGTCCATTACCAATCAATGCAATTGATTCGTTTATTCATTGTATCAATTCTTGATTCACTTATGCCATTTATCAGTCTAGATTCTTATGTAATTGTGAGTTATCTTTCGACTTCTCTCACAAATTTACTGAACCCAACCAACTCACTATATTTCTATATGAATTCGAGCCAGGATTAATGCATAAATGACTACTGTATAGGACTATCTACTATGAATGGATATCTTTTGATTCGTATTCACGAAATGTCCGTCCTTCTCTGTAGAATGTCTAAACAAAGACTAATTAGACCAATTCCTAACCCTAAAGCTCCTCTTTCGATCAGTCGAGATTTTTATATAATTGTGAGTAATCTTTCGACTTCTCTCACAAATTTATTGAAGCCAAGTCACTATATTTCTATATGAATTCGAGCTAGGATTAGTGCATAAATGACTACTCTATAGGACTATCTAATATGAATGGATATCTTTTGATCCGTATTCATGAAATGTCTGTCCTTCTCTATAGAACTTCTGAACAAAGACTAATTAGACCAATTCCTAACCCTAATGCTCCTCTTTCGATTTGTGAATAAAGGTTACAAATCAATTTATAAGTTGATCATGCTTACAAACGCATTTTATACCATCTAATTAATCAAATCAAGCATAAGATCGTAATCATGAATGAAATGAATCAAATCAATTGAGTTTCATGGCAAGTTATGAATGAAATCCTAGAATTATTTTGAGATTGCCTTTTGATGTTGATTTTGAGATTCAACAGGAGAATGATTGCCCGTGGATGTTGATTTTGAGATTCAACAGGATATCCTTTGTAATAATAGAAATAAAGATCACATTGGCTTTATTTTTACTTATATTATAACTTATTTATGTTCCGATGTAGCATTTTCCTAAAGAATGGTTATAACATTTTTCTTGATAAGCCATTTATAGGTTTATGGCTTCAAACCACCATCAAAAAGAACCATTAAAAATGCAATTCGTAATGGGCCAGCATTGCACCGAAGACAAACCAAAGAAGATCAATGGGATAAGGAAAACCTATGGTTTCCACCTCCTCCTACAAACCCTGAATATATTTTTCGCAGGCATGGCATTGAGACTAGAGTTAGGAAACTCCTCATTCTTCATAGTTAATGCCTACACGCAGTTCATCGGAAATTGGTCATTCTAACCCATTGGATGAATGTTTGTAGCCATTTAACATGAGACCATGGCTAGTGGAGCCGCTTCCAGTACAATGGCATTCTGGGCCACTAGATGAAGAGGTGGACACTAATGAAGAGGAGGATAAGGACGAGGATAATAAGGAGAGTGATGGTGGTAATGATGACGAGAATGAAGTTGGGCCTTCTGCGACCCACCTAAGGGATTTTTTTCTACCACTTTTTCTTTTTCTGCAACTTAACAATCAAATAATTTATTTCTTTTAAGTTTTTGCACTTGTGTTTTTACCCAATTGGCAAATATTGGTGGACAATATTTTGTTCAAGTTAGGGGAATAGAGATAGTGTTTTGTGTTCATTGTTGTTTGGTGGTATTTTTATTAATGTTTGGGTTGTGTTATGTGTTTTTATTTTTGCATTCAATTTGTTTTACTTTGGTGACATTTAATTTTTAGTCCATGTCTATTTGTGTTATTTGGGTCTTTTGTTGTGCTTTTGTGTCTTTGTGATTGTAGAGTTTACATAAGAGTTTTTGAGTTGTGACCCAATTGATTCATGAAAATGCCATCACCCCACATTTACATGTCAATAAGTAAGGAGCAGAGTTTCATATCTTTGGGTGATAATCTTGATGACTTATGGAAACTTGGTTTTGCTTGAGACATTGGACTGAGAAGTCTTGTATGTATCAAATATAGGCAACATTTGGACCTTGAAAATTGTTTAGGCACTTATTTTGTACCGTTTGAATCAAATTGAATAATATCCCTGGTGTCCCATTTTGAGCATTATTAGCCAATTTATATTATCAAGAGTTGACCACATGATTAGCCAATTTACCTTTTCGTATGTTTAACTTCTCTTCTAACCATCACCTTGGTCAGCACAGATGCTATATTAGCGTTGGCATAATGATTTTATATGGTGGATAAATGAGGAGATACATGGTGATATTCTATAAAAAAATATATTATATTGTTATTTGTGGTATTGGATTGTGAATAAGAGGAACATTACCTCTTGAATTAATAATGTAGTTACTATAACATTTGCAACTTGTCTAAGTGTAAATCTTATTTTTTGTGAATTTTTATTTTGACAAGTTTTGGTGGTACTTATTGTGGATATGTGGTGCAAAGTTAAATTGTAATGCGACTAAGGTGATCTTAGCTACTTTACTTATTTTTATCCTACCTTGTCCTTTAGTCTACATTAGAAGCTTTTAAATCCATGTTATTAATTACAGGTTGATTACTCCTTGTGTCCAATCATGTTGTCGTAAAGCTAAACTTTGCTGATGTAAGTTGTCAAAAGCCTTGTAAGATTAGTGATTCCGCTTCGTCATCCTTCTTATGAGTGTGAGAGCATAGCATTTTTATGATGTCTGTAGGATCACGGGTCAAATTCTCCTATGCCTTAAACTAACTGACTGTTGTGCTAAATGATTTCACTATTATTGATACAGTTCAATTAGAGTTATATTATGCACTTTTTTTTTTAAAAATTATTTTTTGTTCATTTGCTTAGAAGGAACAAAAGGATAAGTTGGGGGAAGTTTGATAACCTTAAAATTAAGAATATTATTATATTCCTTCAAGGTTAGTGTTTACTGTTCTATGTCACGCCCCAAAAACGGGACCGTAACACGCCGCGCTAATGGTACACCGGACCAAAGCGCAAGGCACAAACGAACAGAGCAACAAACTTAACCGTAATGTAATAGAACCATCAAGCCATTTCTCAACTATAAAACCAAATATTTCATTTTACACAAAAATACGAATTACAAAATTCCTTCTTAGTACAAAAGATGCTACAACGAAAAAAAATTATAAGTCACGTGGTCTGAGCATAACTAGCTCAGTGGATATCATAAAAGCTCTTCAAATGGGGCCAAGCATTGCGATAAAAAGAAAACATAAAGATAATGACATTTGTGAAATACCATCTAGATGTGTATAAGAGACAGCTTGTAAATGGCATGATTTAAAAGTCCATAAACCATAATCATAAGTAGTTTCTAAAATGTATCATGCCATTTAAACGTCAGGCATGTCCAAAACATAGTCAAAAAGATCCAATCATTTCAAAACATAGTATGCTAAAGCATAGCGAACAAATCCAAGTACAGTTTCAATCCAGAATATAATAAAATAGCATGAGTATCTTTTAGATTGCTCAACAATATGACCTACAGTACTAGCCAGATCTAGTAATCTACCACACCTACTAGTCTGACTGGGAGGTCAAGTTATCCCATCACAAGACCCCGTATCAGAGAGTTCATAACATTCACAGAAGTCACCATGGCGTCCCATGGATGACTATAGAACCGGTGCACCCCAAATCAAACATTTCCAAATACATCCAAAATTATATACCTCGGTCACCTATGAGCCAAAACAGTCATAAAATGCTTTCATATCAAAAGAGTTTGCAAATATATCAATGGATTAACATAAAATATCTTTGTCCCGATTTCATATATAATAATTCCAAAACTTGGTAAAAGTGCAGTTCCAAACATCATACACATTTTAAAATTCATCCAAACATATTTCGAAAGTCGTTAAACAAAATACAAGTGGAAGAGGGTCTATGTTACCCACAAATCCATCCAAACATATTTCGAAAGTTGTTAAACAAAGTGCAAGTGGAAGAGAATCTATGTTACCCACCTATAATAAAGCAAAAACTGCACAAAGATCACAGAACGCGATCGCCGGCGGTAGGTGGAGTGGTACCTAAAACAGATATAAGAGGACTCTTAGAAGAGATGTAGAAGTTAAAGAATGACTAGGGAAGCGAAAACGACGCGAAAGCGATAGAAAACGACACCAACAACTCTTTGGTCAAAAATGACCTATTCACAAAAACCGACCAACTTCGACAAGCTAAAACCCCAGTCAAAACACTTAGTTAATCCCTCAAATTCGTATTACAGCTAGATTAGGAGATAATAAGCTCAGTTTTCCAGAAAAATTGAAAAACTTCGCCTCTCCCTAGGCTATAAGTAGGTTATCCTCCCTGCCAACAAAATCCAATTCCAAGGTATTCAAGGGACCTTGGTTACAACCCAACTCAAAACAACATATTTAATCAACCAATGCATAAATGGAAAGATTCACCGGAGCAATAGCCGGGACTATATCAATAGTATCCCACTACCAAGGAAAACACCTAAAACCTTATTTATCAAAAGATCATTAAAGACCCTTCAAACATAACCAATTATCCAAATTATCCTAGTTGCGCCAAACTTCCGCTTACTTACAAAATGAAGGGAAATCAATTCCACTTGGTTTCAAGTCTAAATTCCTATCCAAACTAACCTTAAAACACTCTTAAAACATCATTACAAGCATAGACATAAGCATTCATAGCATAACATTCTAGGCTCATATGGAAGACAAAACCCTAACTCATAATCTTAAAATTTGTAATCTAACCATGGAAAGTTGTTAAAAATCAACCCCAATCACTTCCCAACCTCCAAAACACTAAAAACAACCCATAATATACATAAATCACAACTTATAAGGCTGCAAAGAGGGTTTTCTCAGCCATAAATAATCCTACAAAACTTGAAATTAAAGCTTAAATCATAAAGCCCATAAGCCATAAATGCTAAAATACATAAAATCTTACCTTCCAAGTGATTCCTACTTGAAAACCAAGAAAATTTTTTGGGAAAGTGAATGGAGGAGAGGAGTTCGGCTGCTGCTGGAAGAAAATGAGGAAGAAAAAAACAAGAAGAAGACTTAAAAAGAAATTCCAAGGTTGACCAAATAGTACCCCATTGACCAAATAGTCTCCAAGTTGACTATTTGACCCAAAAACTAATTTTTGCTACTAAATTAACATTATAAATCTGTCATCAAACAACACTCACACACCACAATGCACTAATTACATTTTGTCTAATTTTTGACCCGTTTACCCGCAAAAACCGAAATCGCGTAAATCGAAAAATTTGCCGAATTGAAGAACGAATAAGTTGAAGTACCTTATGACTAAAAATAATATGAAAAACATTTTAAACCAATTAAAATCAAAGAACAAGGCTATTAAAATACTGGGTTTCACATTCTAAGTCATTGTTATTGTGTTTTTGTGATGTTTTGTGTTAAAAATCAAATTAGGTTAGTTGTGCACTTTTAACCGGTTCTAGTATTAAATTGAGTCTAAGTAGTTGTTCACAATTACGTTCATTTTAATTTTCATTGTAGGTAAAAAGTAGATTGACCGAGTTGGAAAAAGTTGTGAAGTTAAAATTCGTGAATCAGGTAAAAGCCCTGTTCACCGCGGTGAACTACTCGAAACCAAAGGCATAAGATTTGTTTGCCTCGGTGAACCTCGCAAGAAGGAAATTGTTCACCGCGGCAAACAACGCCGAGCAGGGCTAATTTTGGAAGTCTTCATTATGGTGAGTTTCCAATCTTCCACTTGTAATAAGCTTTCATTTTGACAATTCTATTTGATTAGGAAACCTCTTTACTATTTAGAGTTGAGTACAGAATAAATTGTGAACTCTCAGAATTAGGAAATGACACTTCTTTTTCGTTCATCAATTTTTAGTAAGCAATATTATGACATCAGTAGTAGAAAAACATTAGTAGTAATATTAAGACATTATTCAGCTCTCTTTATATTTATCATTACTCTATTTTTATTTTATGTTTTAATTTTTACAAGATAAGACAAGTGATTCGAGTTGACCTTCTAGTTCAGAATAATCATTGGTATTTCGTTTCACTAACTCAATTTAATTTGGTTGTTGTTTTAATTATCGTTATTTTATTGCAATTCATATTATAAACACTTGTTTAATGGCTAGTTCATTTTCTTGCATTATTGTTAATTTTTATGCCTTTATTTCTTTAAGTATGAACTAATTTCGTTAGAGTTAAGCATCGATGATGCAATTTCCTTATGAATTGACTTAATTAACCATCAATTGAATCAATTGCAATTATGGCTAATAATCATCACAAATGAGACAGTTCTAGAGAGTAATTAACTCTAGTTTTGAGTAGATTAACCGAGGTAACACAAGAGTCGACCCTCAGCCATAGATCAGTGATAATTATTAGATTGGATAATTTATAGTCATGTCCGGTATGAATTTTTAGCTGGTTCATGGCAATTCCATATACCTACAACTCATTTTAATTGGGACTAGGCTCGAGAATGATCTCTCCCTAAAGAACAATTATATTGAGCAATACGACTCATCATCACGAGGGATTGGGGTTGAACTGATATTTAGAAATTCAATCTCCATAAATATGTAATTGAGTTGATTGATAGGCATGTTGAGTTAATTCAAGAAAATTGCTAGTTCAGTATCTAACCCATTTTCTTGATATTTGGTCATTTGCTCTTTTTATTTCTAGCCAAATTATCTCAAATTTCTCAACACTTTGACATTTTTAATTAAAATTCTACCTACCTTGTTGATTGTATAAATAAAAATTGCTAGCCATTTTTTGGTACTTGTTTGAGTATTTTTTTCTCATGGGGAAAAATCCCTGTTCACTCTACGACATTGTTACCGTGCACTTGCAAGAATCAGTAAGAAGTTAGGAATGGGATAATTTAACTTCGTCATACCAATCAGGTATCACCTTCGTGTCATCACCTACTACTTCATTTACTCCAAAAACACTTTTCCACTTGGTCAAAAATTTTCATAGCTTTAAAAGTAATAAATTTTAACTCTTCATCTTGCTTAGTATTCTCATTTTGAGTTCACCAATTTGGAAGTCAACGAGAGTTCTACCTGTTGGTAAAAAAATGTCTACCAAGTACTATAGGAATGTTTAAATCTTAATCAAAATCTAACACAATAAAGTTTGCAGGAGAAATAAACTTATCCACTTTTACCAATACATCTTCAGCGATCCCCTTCGAATGTTCCAATGAATGATATTCAAGCTAAAGGATTACCACATCGACTTCACTTCTCCCATGTTCAATTTCTTTAAAATATAAAAAGGTGTTGAATTAATATTTGCACCAAGATCGTAAAGATCTTACCAAGGAATTGAGTCCCAATTGTGCATGGAATAGTAAAGCTGCCCAAATATTTTAGCTTTGGTGGTAGTTTCTAGTGCAAAATAGCACTATACTTTGCAGTAAGGGTGATGGTTTCAAAATTGGTAACCTTCTCTTCATTGACAAGGTGTCTTTCATAAACTTCACATAACTATGCAATTGTTTCAATGCATTGGTAAATGGGCATGTTTATGTGAAGTTTCTTGAATATCTCCATGAACTTTCTAAACTGCCCATCCAACTTCTATTTCTTCAACCTCTACGGGTATGGTATGGTAGATACATCATTTCATTATTCTGCTTAGCTTTTCTTGGAATGTCTTCTTCCTTTTTATCCTTTACCTTAGAACCTTGTTCATATGACTTTTCACCTTCATCTGCCAACTGCTTTCCACTCTAAAGTTTCACTTCCCCACTATTTCTTACCTTCTCTATGCTGATTAACCTCAGTGTCACTTAGTAGAGTGTCTTGGGGCTTGTTATTGATAGAATTTGCTAATTGCCCCATCTGACTCTCTACGTTTAGAATGGATGTTGTGTGGCTCGATAGTAATGCATTCTAATTCTACAATATTGCATCATTCTTAGACACGTACTATCTACGCAATTCCTCCATACTATCCCTTTTTCTAGCTCATGTTGTGGCTGTCATCTTTGATTTTGGAATCCTATTGGAATTCATGAATTGAGTTGATGATCAAGGTTGCTGTTTATTGCTCCATGAGAAGTACGGTGGTTTCTCCAACTTGGATTATAAGTGTTGGAGACAGTGTTCTAATTCCGTTATAATTGCCATATAGTTTACCAATTCCTTATTATTTGGGCATTAATGTGTAGCATGTCCCTACTAGCATAAGTCTCATGATACAAATGAACTCTGCACATGTTTTCCTTGAACACCCATAACATCGAACCTCTTTGTTAGTGTTGCTATCTATGTTTCTGTGAATGCATCAACTTCATATACCCCAGCTATTTTTGTGGGTGTTTTTCTTTCATTTGACCATTTATAATCGTTAGAAGACATGTTACCCAACATCTGAACTACTTTTTCATAGAACTTACTCATAATTGCTCCCTCTGCTACAACATCCATGATAGTCCTAGTTAGCCCTTGCATCCATTATAAAAGGTCAAAATCTGAAGCCAATCTAGTAGACCATGGTGAGGACATAACTGAAGCAAGTACTTGGCAACTGTTCAGATTCAAATAATGGCTCGTTGTCGTGCCAAATAAGTTAAGTGATATCATTCCTCAATTTGGCTATTTTAGACAGTGGGAAGAATTTACTCAAGAATTTTTGAGCCAATTCATTCCGGGTAGCAATAAATCTTGGAGGTTGAGAAATTAAACAAGCCTTGGCTTTGTCTTGAAGTCAGAACCAAAAAATCCAAAGCCATATTACATCGTCTGACGCATCATTATACCTGAAAGTGTCACAAGTCTCCAAAAAGTGGAAGATGTGAACATTACGATCATTACTTTGTAGTCCACAAAACATGGTCAATGTCTGTACCATCTGGATTACTTGTGGCTCCAATTCAAAGATATTCAGCTGAATTGGCAGCTTCAAGATGCTCAATTAAATACCATTTATAGTTGGAACTACAAAGTCTCTAAGAGAACTCTAGGTCCTCTGGATTGGTGGGGCAATAATAATGCCGAGTTATAATGCTGTCATACGCAACCAAAATTAACAATAAAATCTCAATTATACTGTAGTAGTGGTGAGTAAAGTTCATCCCACAAAGAACGGAGTTTATTCTTGTGCTAAATGGAAAAAGGGGGTTTTCTTGAATTCTTTTAAACTAAAACTACAACAAGAAAATAATTGAAGAAAATTCAATGTAAGAAAACTCTTGGTTTTGGTCATATCCACCATGGCAATTTCACTAGTCGATCCTTGACACACAAGATAATTCAATTTTATATCAAACACTGATTGAATAATTAACTCAAACGAATACCAATTCAAAGTTGATTCCTATTTCTTTCTAAATTTGGTTAATTTTCAACACGCGATCCAATTAACCCTAACTATTAATTTAACCCAGACACGCGCCAAAGATTAATTTAATAGAATCTTTAAATTCAACAAGAACAATTAGGCTAATTAAACATAAACACACACGGTTATGCCAATTAGATGATTAATTCCCTAAATTCAATAACAATAATCGAGTAATTATCAAATTCAGTTGCTTCAGATATTAGCAGATTGAATTAAACACATGCGGTTAAAACAATCTAGCAGTAGATTAATTCTAATAACTTAGTATTCTGCAACAATAACAAGTTAAAAAGAACAACCATAAAATTAATCACAGAAAAATAATCAATACTTGATCTAAAAGTGAATAATTCAAGCACAAGAAGTCTCACAACTTTGTAGAATTGACCATGGCTTCAATTCCCTCTACCAAGAAAAGGATTTAGGCACAAAGTTCCGTGAAAGAATAAAGAAGAATTTCTACTGCTAAAAACCCTAGCCAAAAGAAAATAAAAGTGTCGATCTCCTTTTTCTCACCCTAATTGGGGTATTTATAATAAGTACTTTGGGTTACAATTAAGGTCTACAGACAAAAACGTGAAATCGGGTGAAAAAAAGTCCAACCAGACGAAGAAATCTATCAAAAACTCAAAAATACGCAATTCTGTTGTTTCGGGCACACATGCGCTGCCTATTTTGGGCGCATGTACGCCCTAGGCAGTGCTGAAAAGTTCCCAGCACACATGCACTACACAACCCCAGCGCATGTGAGCTGGGCTTCATTTTACATGCGCTGGGCTTCACTTTCGGCTTGGATTTTTACCCTGATTCAGACTTAATTTGGCAATATGCAGGTTTCAATATGAGAGTCCGATGTGTGTTATTTTGTAACTCCTCCTCTTCTCCCACATATTTTTTATGTGTTGAATAAATTTATCTTTCGCTACGTATTTTTTATGCTAATATAGTGAATTTTTTCTCAGTACTTTCTTGATTTTTTGTCACATCACATATATGTTTGTTACTTGTATATATTAGGTAGTTTCTTGTTGAATCACAAGCATGGGGTTTAGCACAGTGCTCCCTAAGGCAAGGACTAGGATACATTAGTGTTCAAGATGAACTAATGCCATTAATAGTTTTAATCATAAACATCATCTGGACTATAGCATTTTTGATATTGGTTAATGTACTACAGCTAATTTATTATATTCCTATTTGTTTCATGCATGAATTATTAAAAAAACAACCAATCTCTTGCCTATTGTTTTGCTTTATTTTTGACCTTTCTTGAGATGCGTAACAAGCTCAATGCTCGCGGGTTATTGAAACCTTTGGCACTTTGTTGAAGTAAAAATAAACGATTCATCTCACATTTAGACAAGCGGTATTTTCTAATAGGTCAGAAAGCCAATGATCAAATGACAACTGTGTTTCTCTTGCTTTATAGTGATATGAGTAGGCTCAAAAATTGAATTTATCTAAATATTTATGAAGAGTAAGAGGGTTCGTTAAACACAGTAACCGACTGCACTATTTCTTGTACCGGCAAAATCCTTATGGTGGGGTCTCCCTTGAAAATACAAGAATTTATTTTGTGAAGTACATGTTGCAGTCACCTAAGATAGTCTGATTTGTGGGACTGCTGAAAGTAATTTGTGAAAAAAAAATAGTAAAAATAAAAGAAAATTTTATTGTCCTTTTTATGGCCATTCCTTTAGGTTTAAAATGTTACAGAGTATAAATTTTTAAGCAATACGGGGAATATATAATATTATATTATATAAGCATTTAAACTTTTAGAGGGTCATTTATTTGGCTTTAAAATCTTATACAATATAAATTTTTAAAATATAAAATATTGTAATTATAAACATTTAAAGTATAAGAAAATAATTCACTATAAAGGATTGTAAAATTTTCCTAAAACAAAATAAGCATTATTCATATTTAAGTTAAATCAAGCAAACAATGTTTAGAAATATTTTTACGATTACATGCATTAAGTCATTATGTATTTGTAAAAATTGTCATTTATATGACTTGGAGATAAAATAGCATAGATAATTGTCTCAATTTTTTGTGGAACTAGAATTTCTTTTGCAATAATATTCAACTTTTTTTTTTAACACAGACATAGTCTGAATGAAATTTATAAGGGTTGTTTTTGGAAGGATTTGAATACACTCATTTATTAAATAGATTTGTAAAGTAATTTCAAATTCACTCGAATTAAAAATTATTTAAAATTCTTTCTTTCACACTTAAATTAAGTTTGTAAATATTTAAAATTCATTAGCTTTATCCCAAAAAATTAAACAAATAGATGAATCTTCAATCAATCACCAAATTCTTCCATCTAAATGTATCCAAAATGACTTTAGGTCAAACATTATTTTTCGAACATGGAATTTTTTATGATATTTTAACTAGGTATGGATAAAATATTTGAACTTGTGTCCAAAATTTGGTTTGTGTTTTAATACAAATATATATATATATATATATATATTTTTTCTTCATTGTAAAGTATTAGGGTGAGCATTAGTAGTCTTATAAATTATTTGGAATTTTTTTTTGAAATTATATAAATAGTTATGGTACGAAATTAAGGCAATTTTATGTGGCAATTTTACCTTTAAATAAATAACATAAGATGACATAAGTAATAATCTGTTTTCATGATATCTACAATTATTGACATTATAAAAATTTTTACACTGTTTTATTTTTGTATATAAATAATATATAACTAAAAGTTGCGTATTATTTTTCTCATTTCATTATTCATTTGCATGTGTTAAGTATATATGAGGTTTTCATATCATTTTATTGAATTCTAATCAAAATGGTTAGATTGAATGATTAATTAAAAATTGGTAAGTTATTTAGTTGATTAATAGTCTAATAATTAGTATAACCATTTAATCATATTGAATGATTTGGACCAATATTTAAGTTTTTTTTTAATTATTTTTTATGACAAGTCATTGTATTTAATTGGATAGGTGAACTTTAAAAATAAAAACAAAAACAAAAAATCTTCTCATTCCTAGTTGTTAATTGTGCCCTATAAATTATACATTTTCTTCAAAATACCACCTCAACTCCTACCTCTTAGTGACTTGAACTATAATTAATAGATCACAGGAAAGAAAAATATCTTACCACTTAAATTGCACTTTATTGTCTCTTACAAAATATATATTAGAACAAAATCCATGAATGATCACCAAAATATTAAGTTGATGCATATAATATCACTAAACTATTTATTCTTATAAATTTGGTCACTAAACTACCTTAAATATGTATTCAGAGTCATTCCATTGCAAATTTGATCACTAAACTATCTTAAGTATGCGTATGCAGTCACCACGAAATACACATTTAAAATAGTTTAGTAACTAAATTTGCAAAATAAATAGTTAAGTGACTCCCCACATATACTTAAGGAATTCAATGATCTTATATGCAACAACCTAATAGTTTAGTGATCATTCGTTCATTTTGCTCATTATATTATATATAGTCTCACTATACTTGCTTTATAAAAACTTATGATTTACATGATATTTTAGTGTTATGCATAGTTATATATATTGGAGAACAAATTATAATTTATTATATCTAATTGTGACTAAAGCAAAAGTTTTTTTCTTTTTTTGAAGGACCAAAGTAAAAGTTATTCTACTAATTAGGAATAAATCAAAAGTCAGTATACTCTATAAAAACCAACCAAACATCGATCTATCGATTCTTAGTTGTTAATTGTTTTATGAATCTGACATAACAATTTTACTTATGTATGATTTTTCTACCATTTATATGTTTTCAAGACACATAAATACTTAGTTTAAATATAATATTTTTTATGGTATGTCGACACTCCAAAATTAGTTTTATACATGTCATCTTACTTTTAATGAATCAGAATGACTTTTACATCTATGTAAATATTTTATTTTAAAAGAATTCCCTTCTATTTTTAATTTTTTTTTTTACTTATGAAAATGTAATCCAACCAACATGGATTCAATAGGGAGATGGTTGAAATTCAAGGGTCAGTATTGAAAATTTAGAAAACTTTAATTTGAAATAGTCCAGCGAAAAAATTGCAATTGGCGGGTTTTTAATAGTTTCATGTATATAGGCTTAGTTTATATTGGAAATTATTGGGTGTTATTCGATAAATAATATTTCAGTCAAAATTTTGGATGGTTTTTGAGAAATAATGCTGACTTTTGGAGTAATGAGATATTTATTTGGTTTCATTCACGAATTAGAAACAATATCAATTTGTAGCGTCTTGATACAACTAAATTTTTTTATTTAATTAATAGTATTTTACTATACTTGAAATATATGTGTTATAAAAAAAGAAACATGTAAACAAAATAAAATAAAAATAAGGTATGCTACTTTGTCAACTAAAAAAATAAAATAAAAGATCAAGTATGCATTATGTAATAAAATATGTATTTTTCACCTAAAATAAAAAATGATATAATAATAATTTGTTTGAGTAAAAAAAAAAAAGAATAACTCCATCCCCGTATGGATTGCATTATTTAGAATATTATTTTGGCGCATTATTCGAAGAATTATTTGAGTTATGTGATAAATAACAAAAAAATTTAAATAATTTGAGTAAGTGTTTGGATTGTGAATAGTGCAAATAATTTTTTGTAAATAAGTGTTTGGATAGTGTTTTCTGCACTAAAAGATAAAAAACATGCGCAAAAGTCGAATGAAATTACTAATATCAACATATATAATTCCGTTCGCTCTCTTTTTCATACCATCAAACAAGATACTAAAAACCATACACAAATATAGTTACCTTCTCGTAGTTTAAAATTCGAATCTTAAAAAATGAAATATATTCATACATGTATGCTAACATATATTTATTTAATATAAAATAAAAAATACAATTTGAAAATTACTTAGTATTTTGTGTATTAAAAGATAAAATACGTACACAAAATTTGAATAAAATTATTAATATCAAAATACATAATCCCGTTCACTTTCTTTTTTATACTATCAAATCAAATATTAAAAATCACATGTAAAGGTAGTTACCTGTTCGTCGTTTGAAATTTGAATCTCGAAAAACAAAATATGTCTGTATACGTATATTAAACATGTATTTATTTGATACAAAATAAAACAAATACAATTTCCTGCCCATAGTTCGGATTTTCTAACAATGGTTCGAAAGTCCTTATATATCATTTTAAACTCTATTTTTTCGTCCACACTTTGGGCTCTTGAACCTAAATTCGGAAGTTCGAATCTTATATACTATTTTAAACTTCTATTTTTCCGCCTATATTTTGGACTCCCTAACCTGGGTTTGGAAGTCTGAATTTACATTTCTATTTTTTCTTTGCCCGAAAAAAATTCAGACAAATAAATAGTAATGGATGGTATAAAAAAAATTTAATGCTAATATATGTGAATAGTATAGTACGCGTATAGACAAATAGTAAAATAATTGATTGAGTAGCAATGAATAGTGAAAGAATTTGCATTGTACAAATAATGAATAGTAAAAATAATGAAAGAAAAATTTGAATTGTGTAAATAATAAATAGTATTTTGAAAAAAAATAAAAGAAGTTGACCAAAAAAAATTTTGTTAACCACACAAATATTTCATCAAAAATATGAATAGTAAAATAAAGAATGGTAAAAAAATGGTTAAAAAAACAATCCAAACGGAACCACGGATTTTTTTTTAAAAAAAAAAGAGGAATTTGAAACAAATAAACTACTACTAATCAATTCCACCGAAGCACTGGAACGTAGCCAAGTCTATCCCAGATATTCCGTAATGCATATGAAAGCACTAATTGATGTCTTGGTGGCTAGTTTGACTTTTCTTTCTAACCGGTTGTCCTTTTCTTTCTTCTATTTGCCTGGGAAACAAAACCCGCTCATCTAACGGACCAAAAAAAACTAAAACGAATGAACGGACAAAATTACTTATCTGATATATCAGAATTTATCACTTTTCTGGCCTATATGCGGATGGAAAAAACTTACATAAACCCGATCTTTGATCCACCTATAAATTCTGCTGTCAAAATTAAATTTTATAGAATTTTACTTACTTCAACTTATGTCATAAATTTTATAATATTTAATTTACACTACAAGATTTATAAATGAGGTCAAAAACTAATTCTACCTAAATCTTTATAAGAGACAAGTATAGATAAAACTAAATACACATACTTATATTTAAGAGTCGTATCTTATTCGCCTGACATAGAGACAACTTCAAATTGCTGAAGTAGTTGGCTTCGTAAATATATAGTTTTTGGCATCGTTTTGTCATTGGTTGGTTCCCATTGTATTTTTGAAATCTCCCTACTTTCTCAACCTTAGTTTTTCTCAGAATGCCATTCCTTCGGAGGAAAACTGCGACTACAGCTGGGCTGCTATTTTTGCCATGACTTCTAACTTCAGATTCCATTCAAATCCTAAAGTACCAATTATAATGATTGGCCCAGGAACTGGTTTATACACTTTTAGAGGTTTCCTTTAAGTTCATCTCAAATCATTTAATGCCCTATCCACCTAACCTGTTATATAGGACTGCCAAGTTTAATATTTCCTTTCGGCTATATTTTAGGAAAAATTAGCTTTGAAGGATGAAAGAGCTAAACTTGGTCTTGCAATCTTCTTTTCCTGACGTAGGAATCTCAAATGGTTAATGACTTGTTAATATTCATTATTGCAATATATGAAACTATATTTGCACCCTTTCTCTGCGTACTAATTTCTAAGTCTTCTGACCTTATCACCAATCTTGCAGGACTTTATCTCTGAAGACGAGTTCAACTGCTTTGTATTGAAACTGGGGCACTTTTTGAGCTAATTGTTTTCTACTCCTGTGTGGGAGACACTAAATAGTGTATAAAACTTAAATGGCAGACAAGGAACTGGATGAGTGTTGCGTTCAACTTTTCAGTTATATTAAGATTTTTTTTGTTTAGAAGTTGACATGAGATGTTTGGTTGGAATTCAATTTTGCACATAGCAGCAATTACATATTATCTCTCTTTCTCACTGTGTGTGTGTCCCCCTCCATCTTTCTCTCTGTCTCTGTGAGTACTGGAGGCACAGCTTTGAAGAATTCATGTCTACTAGAGGCACAGCTTTGAAGGTCATCCAATGTAGATTAGTATTAATTTTCATTATGCTTTTCTTTGATACCTAATAGTGATTATGTAGATTATAGGGAACTAATAGTGAAGCTAGTATATTTGGCTTACCCTTATTCAGCCCTTGTTTGGATTATGGAGTAAACATTGAAGCTAGAATATCGTCTTTAGTCTTTTATGCTTTTTGCAGCTCTTTTTTGGATTATTGCTAAACATCTTAACACTAGTGCAAAACAAGGCAACAATTTAGCATGAGCACATAAGCACTTAAAAAGGTACCACAGGAATTGATAGTAATTTACTTATGCCTTTATGTCGATAATATCTTTTAGAAAATGCCTTGACTGATGATGGAAGTTACCATAAAACATATGATTGTTTGATTTACAAAGAGTCAAAGACAGTAACATCAAATTTTTATTGTCTTCAATGATTTTGTATCGCCATTTGTCACTATTTTCTTTAACTTTTGCCAAAAGTCTCCTCAAGTCTGATGGTTTAGGGGTGGTGAAGCATATTCTGCATATTTCATGGCTACTTGGTATTGTTTTTCATCAATCCCATATTACCCGTTTGCTCTGAAAGTGAATCAAGTATTACAAAAATGAGGGAAATTCTTTGTCTAAGAGTTTCAATTGATGCCAAAGAGCTTAAAGGCGCGGAGTGTTTAATTGATCGAAGTCTAGTAGAGGAATAACAGTTAAATAATGGAATTGCTGAAGCTAATCAAGTTATATATGTATAATTTTGTACTTGATGTTAGACTTCTTGTTAATGTATATATGTCTAGATTTATTGAATATATGTTTAGATGTAATGTATAGTTATATTATTCATTAGTGTCTAAATTTATGTACAATTACCTTATTAGTTAATGTCTAGATTCCTTGTACAATATGAATTCATTGTACCTATAAATTTATAAATATAAGCTATTGTATCATTCATCAATATACACAAATTTTCTCTTTACAATTCTAACATGGTATCAGAGCCATATCTTGGTATTTGAATCTTTTTCCGGTGATTTTCTTCCAATACCCCTTTGGCATTCCAACCCTTTGTGGGCTTTGTTTTCTCAAAATCCTTTGAGGTACTGTTTCTTTATAATTTTTTGTATCCTTATACTCTAATTTTCTTCATTATTGTTAATCTCATGGCTTCCCCTAGTTCTATAGTCGATCATATATCTCCTTTGTCATACTCCAATCACTCCAGATAATCTCTATCTAACTATCAAACAGGTATTCTCTAAAGTCCTTCCACCTGAAGTAATGCAAATTCTGTTATACCAAGTTCTAGTTGGTATTTTGATTCTGCATGTTCCAATCACATGACATCAGACTCTACTATTTTTTCTTCCAAACAACCCTCACACGCACCACATATTCAAACAGCTGATGGATCTCTCATGTCTGTTAATCACATGAGCACTGCATCTACATCTTCTCTCTCTCTACTAGAATTCTTTCATGTTCCAAAATTGTCTTTAAATCTTATTTCTATTGGGCAATTAGTTGAACTTGGCATTGATGTTTCTTTCTCTATTACTGGTTGTCGTTTACAAGACCGTCAAACTAGACAAACTCCTCGGAACGGGTCGTAAAGTTGGGAGTCTTTTTGAGTTAATCGACTTCAAATTTCCATCATTTTCTCAGGTGCAATGTACCGCTTTTACATCTCATATTCCTTCTTTAAATCTCTGCACTCCGGTCTAGATCATGCCTCTTTAGGCCGTGTTAAATTATTAGTTTCTAGTGGTCAATTAGGATCTGTACAAAATGATTCGGTTGATTGTCTGTCTTGTCAACTTGCTAAAAATTATGCCCTTCCATTTCCTATCAGTGAGTCTGTATCAACTGCACTATTTGATTTAGTACACTCAGATGTGTGGGGTCCTTCTCCAACACCTACTATGGGTGGTTCTAAAATTTTGTTATCTTTGTTGATAATTTTACTCGATTTACGTAGATTTTTCTCATGAAAATAAATTTGAATTACCTCAAATTTATCGCGATTTTGCTACAATGGTAAACACTCAGTTTTCATGCCCTATCAAATTTTTTCACACCGATAATGTCATGGAATACAAAGAAACATCTCCTCTTAATTTTCTTCGTCAAGAGGGTACTATTTTTCATCGTTCATGTCCAGGTACTTCCCAATAAAATGGTTGTGTTGAGCTTAAACACCGACACATTCTTGACACAACTCGTGCTCTCTTACTTTCTTCTTCTTGCCCAGAGCGTTTTTGGAGTGTAGCTGCCCTTACGGCTATCTAGACTGTCAAAAGAGTTCCCTCTCCTATTACCAATAACCAGTCTCCCTATGAATGTTTATATGGCTTCCCTCCAAACTATAAGAATTTAAGAGTCTTTGGTTGTACTTATTTTGTTCTTCTCCAACCCCATGAGTATACTAAATTAGAACCTCGAGCTAGGGTATGTTGTTTTATTGGTTATGGTATTGAGCACAAAGATTATCATTGTTGGGATCCCCAATCTAAGCGATTACGAATGTTTCATCATGTTATTTTTTGGGAAAACAAGATGTTTTCTTCAATGTCCAAGTTTAATCTATCACCGTCCTCCTTACCACCCCTGTTTACTTCTCCTGTACTAGATATTTTTTTAGATACCGTCCCTGTAACAGATTTTTCTAACTCAGTTCATGAGGTATCCACCTCTGACGACCACCATCTCACGTCTTTCGAGGATCAACGTCCAGCTGACAGCCCTAACACACGCACTTCTCTTGAGTCATCCATTCTTCCTTAGTCCTCTATTGCATCACCTCTACTTCCTCGTCGATCTACTAGGGTACGAGAACACTCTACTCGTTTTCGTGATTTTCATTATTTTTCACTGTTCTTTCCTTTCATGAGTTTACATCCTACAAAGAAATTTGTCTTAATCCTTTATGGCAACAAGCTATGTCAGATGAGTTGCAAGCCCTTAAAAAAACTCACACATGGGACTTGGTTAATCTTCCTCCAAATAAATCTCTTGTTGGCTACATGTGGGTGTACAAAATTAAAATTCGCTCAGATGGTAGTGTGGATCGTTATAAAGCCCGTCTTGTTGCTAAGAGTTTTACGCAAGAATATGATATTGACTATGAGGAAACTTTTGCACCCGTTACTCGACTTACCTCTGTTAAAAGTTTATTTGTCGTTGCTGCTGTACGACACTGGCATTTGTTTCAAATGGATGTGAAGCGAATGCTTTTCTCAATGGAGATATTTCAGAAGAAATTTATATGCAGCCACCGTCAGGATATACTAGCGATTCTGGAAAGGTTTGTAAACTTCGTAAGGCTCTCTATGGTCTCAAACAGGCTCCGAAATCCTGGTTCTCTAAATTCAGTCACAGTTGAACAGTTTGGATTCAAATCTAGTTCTTATGATTCTGCTCTATTTGTTCACCGTTCTGATCAGGGTGTCATTCTTTTGCTTTTATATGTTGATGATATGATCACCACAGGAGATGATCTAACTAGTATTTATAAACTCAAGCAGTATTTGAATCGTCATTTTGAGATGAAAGATCTTGATTTTCTTAATTACTTCCTAGATGTCGAAGTATCTTCTACATCTGATGGTTATTATCTTACACAGGCCAAGTATGCATCTGAACTTCTTTCTCGTGCTGGGTTAACTGATAGTAAGATTGCATCTACCCCTATTGAGGCCAATACTCATCTCACTCCTAGTGATGGTTAACTTCTTCCTGAATCTAACCCTTTATCGATAGTTGGTTGGTAGTTTGGTATATTTTACTGTTACTCGTCCAAATATTGTTATGCTATTCATATCGTCAGTCAGTTTACGGCTAGTCCCCGTAGTTCTCACTTCACAGCTGTTCTTCGTATTCTGCGCTATATCAAAGGCACTTTGTATCATGGTCTCTTCTTTTCTTCCCAATCTTCTCTTGTAATAAATGCTTATTCTGATGCTGATTGGGCAGAAAATCCTACTGATAGGCGTTCCACCACAAGTTTCTATTTCTTTCTCGGTGACTCTCTCTTATCGTGGCGAAATAAAAAGCAAACTGTTGTCTCTTGCTCTAGTACTGAAACCGAATATCGTGCTCTTGCGGATGCCAATCAAGAGCTTATTTTGCTCCGTTGGTTGCTGTCTGATATGGGTATTTCACATGACTTGCCTACTATTCTGCATGTTGACAATCAAAGTGCTATTAAATTACTCACAATGATGTTTTTCACGAGAGAACCAAGCACATTGTCTCACAAACTGATTGTTATTTTGTGCGCTATCACATCATAAGAGGGACTATCAAATTTCTTTCAACTCTGTCTTCTGATCAGATTGCTGACATTTTCACCAAGGCACATCTTCCTGGGCGTTTCCTTCATTTAGTTTCCAAAGTCAAGTTGGTCTGCGTAAAACCACATTGAATTTGAGGAAGAATGTTAATGTATACATATCTAGATTCATTGTATATATGTCTGGATTCATTGTATAATTACATTATTCATTAGTGGCTAAATTTATGTACAGTTACCTTATTAGTTAGTATCTAAATTTATTGTATAGTTTAAATTCATTATATCTATAAACTTATAAATATAGGCTATTATATCATTTATTAATATATACAAGTTTTCTCTTTACGATTCTAACTCTTGTAGTGTTATAGTCAAATATCTTATATGGTGCTCTGTATCATGGTTGGGCAGAACCACATGAAAAGATGTGTCCACTACGCCTGTAATATCAGTTTCTCGTTCAAATATAATTAAGTATATATATTTTTTTTACCAAGCAAGCACCCCCAGGCTTAGATATCCTTTGAAATCTATCACTATGATGGCCCTACTATAGTTACAAGCCCACGTTACTGACCTCGGCTCGTTCAAGTAATAAATCATTTAAATGATACGTCATCAACTTTAGAATCCTGATTCATTTGACTCGCTAATTGTGCTTTCGAAAACTCAGAATTGTTACCACTCCAATGATTAACGTCCCTCGAAAGCATTATTAAACTCATAGCCACCTCTGCTGGTTGTACTTGCTCATGAATCTCAGTAACATATGATGAGGAATTAGAAATATTTAATTAAGTAATATTTTATATTTCTAGCAGCATTGTACTTTTTCATTGTTCTTCATTTCTACTTTCTAATTAGAGTTTCTGCTTCATTATTAGATTGGAAATCCATGATCTGATTAGTCCAAGAAGCATCCTCCACACTTACACTTCTTTACAATCCCAAGGTAATCTAGCTTTATTTTTTTATATTATTTTATTTTATGAACATTTTTGCCTGAGGAAATCTTGTTTGATGGAGCCGAACGTGAGACTGTGTGGCCCTCCGCCCTCAGCCGTTTTACTTAAGATATGAAATGTGAATTTGATGATAAATATGTGAATAATTCTTTTTGTCTGATGAAAACACTGACTCTGGAAAATTCGTTGGCTTTGTTGTTTTGTAGAATAGTTGTCTAATGATTACTCATCATGACTAGTTGAATAAAGAATCTCACAAATTTGCTGATTTATGTCTTTCACTTAATCAAATGAATAGAAGTTTTTGCCTTAACAAGTTTTCTACCGTGGATAGAATTACAGAGCTCACTTGTGAATATCTTAACGACAGCTGCAACAAAGGCTGATCATGAAACACAAGAGGAAGCATATTGATTCTTTCAGAAAAGGAGTTGACTTTTCGTAGTATTCAACATGAGATATTTCTTTTTTAAATGCAGTGAAGAATCTTTATAAATTAATTGTATGGGAAAATGACATTTAGGAGTTTACAAGCACACCTAGGCTAATAGATAAGAACCCAAATTCATATTGGTTTTCATAAATTGGAAGTTAATTGGTTGTTAAGATATAGTGCAGAGCATGTGATTTAAAATGATACTCTGCCCTTCTCATCTAATGTATGCAAATTTTATAGAGTTAACAGGGTAGCCAATATGACATCTTTGGGAGCAGTGGGATCTCTTTTTGCTTGTGTCTCTGTGCGTATGTTTTGGGAAAATTCTTGCATGGATCGGGTCAATGATATAGTGCTATGAACTCCTTAATCTATACTGTTCCACATCATCTATTTAAGTGATGTGTGATAACGTGGAGTAACATGAACTAAGGGGTCTATGATACTTTGTTATAGAATCGATTCACATAAAAATTTCCCGTATGTTTTGTATTATTGTCAATGATGTGATGTTTTAAGCCTATGTCTTACCTAAGACTTAACGAAGTAGCCAATATGACATCTCCTGGTCATTTATCCCAAATGCTGCATTATTGTTTTTGCACGTAAAATTATGGTGAGCATATGAGAAATACAAATTAATAATGCCAAGTTGTAGTTCTTGTATTGTTGCTTGATGATTTTGGTTTTATCATGTCCATTGTTTTCTTTCTCTTTATTTTGATATCTTGTTTTCCTTGACAATGATAGCGAAAGTGATATTCATTGAATTTTTTGAACTTCATGGTTAAATACTCATTTTCTCACATATTTATGCTATATTTCACTGATTTCCTTTATTTTATACAGATTCACATTGTAAAGAAGAAAAGGACAAAGAGAGCATGCATACCAATTCATTGAGAGAAGAATTGGCATTTCGAGATCTGCTAACTTCAAGTGTGTTCGAGGGATATTTTTTACAATGTTAATGTTTTAGATTATTAATATTTGTCAAATTTTTAACATCATGACTTTTGGAAAGTTGTATATATGAATTTTGTTGAAGTAATTGAATATGAGTTTTGTTAAAGTATATGAAGTTTTTGTCTGCTGGAATAAATTTAAAATGCATAAAAATTATTAGATTAAATTACTGTCCACTTTAGCGTCACTATTGTGCTGCAAAAGAAGTGTAGTGCATATATATTACTCCACTCAAAAATATGCTGCAAAATATTTAAGGCGTAAAATTGTGTCACAAATGTAGAGAAAATATGTCGCGAAACATTTGCGGCAAAGTGAAATTGTGTCATAAATATGCCACAAAAGCTTTGCAACATAGTAAAATTGTATTGCAAACATGCCACAAATCCTTGCGTCACAACCTCAACTATCGTTTCTTTTTTTTTTCTTTTTTTTTTTTTGGTGTGATGGCTACATTGCTTATGGAAAAGTATTGATCCGCAATATTAGTACCGCAAGTGCCTTTTTGCAACAAATTTTTTACTTTTCGCGATGAATTTCGTATGTTGCAAATAGATAGTTTTCTTGTAGTCTTTCATACATAGTAGAGTTAATTAAGACAAAGTTCTCATGAGAACGAACTCTATTTTATAACTTTATTACTTTTAATGATACGTGCTCTTGCTTGTATAAATCGTGCAACAATATTTCTATCTGTATTCATAAAATGGTTCAATCAAAGAGACAATGACCTAAACAAAGGTTATTTGAACCCGTCCTAACCCTAAGTATTATCTCTCAATTTGAAATAGGGTTTACAATTCACTTTAGAGGGTGGCTGGTCATCCAGAGACACTAAGATCATTTGAATAAGCAAACAATCAATAGAATTCAAATAATAATAAAATCTTTCATTCAATCTTAATGAAAAACTTGCAAAAGACCCTAGTCAACGATTTAGTGCATAATTGTGGTTAAATAAACATCAAAAGAATATTTTACAACTATCCTACAGTACAAGAATATAAGGAAAGAGAAAGAGAAGAAAAAACTCCAGGAAGAATCATTCTTCATTTCCCACCTTTATGATTCTCCTCCCCTCAATTGATCAATGTTATCCTGATTAAAAAGTGGCCTACCATAATCTAAATGATATGTTACAAATTAACTAAAACAACTATTTATAGTGTCATTTAGGGTTCCATAAAGTTACAGGTCGGAACAATTTTTGGAAAGCCCTAAACTAACGAAACAATATTTTTCCATTTTTGTTGCAGCATGGGCACAACTGAGGACCCTATTGGCACAGCCGCGCCTAAACATTAGTGGCAAGGTGCAGCTGAGGAGCTCCTAGGTGTAGTCGTGCCCAACCCTTCTCTTATCCTCGCTATTTTCGTTTCGTTTTGCTTCATTCTTTTCTCGTTTTGACCTCCAAAGCAATCCAAACCTATAAAAACAAAATTAAATGAATAATAAGTATAATGAAAAACTAAAATAACATAAAATAACTTTTGAGATTAAAAACTATAAAATTACCAAAATACCCCTACTTACTAAACACAAAGCCTCAGAGTCCAATTAAAGCCCAAGCTAAAGCACATGCAAATAACTCTCTTTTTAAAAGTTAACACATAACAATGGCCACAATAAATTTTTAATACTTGGAATAATTAATCTTTAGGATATTATACCTTAACAACTTTTGAAGGAATTAATTCTAGTATTGTTCCACTGCCTATCCAAGCCAATAACTTTGAGATCAAGCTTAGTCTAATATCTATGTCATAGAAATATGCGATGTTTGTAGGGTTGCGAAGCAAAGATCCAAACCACCATCTAATGAAATTTGAGAAGATGTGTGATAACTTCAAACAAATACTTTTATGTTTAGGATTTTTCCAATTCCACTAAGGGGCCAAGAAAAACTATGGTCACAAGGTTATATAAAGGGGATGTTTACCACTTGGGATAGGCTAGCACAAGCCTTTTTGACAAAATAATTCTACCTTCTAAGATTGCCAAGCTTAGTTATGACATTACCTCTTTGAATTAGCAACATGGTGAATACCTTAGTGAAGCTTGGTAGAGGTACAATGATCTTTGGGTTAAATGTCTACTCCATGTGCTAAGCTGCCAAACTTTTGTAACGGGTTGTTGTAAAGGTATCAGTGAAGTAGTAGACTCCTCAACAGGTGGATTAGTGACAATGAATAAAGCACCGGAAGAAGCAAAAGAACTTCATGATATGATGCCAAACAACTATTTTCAATCATCCTTATCACCAGCAAGGGTACAAAGAATAGGAGTACATGAGTTGACCACCTTGGATGGTTTGTTAGCTCAGAATAATAGTATTGCAGGACAAATCATGAATCTAGCAAAGCAGATGGAAGGAATGATAGCAAATGTTGTTGCTACATTGCAACCACTTGCTTGTGAACTCTTTTTAGCTGATCGTCCTAATGGTCAATGTAGTACATTAACTTCTTCTTTTCCATTTTTTTTCTTTCAAGTTTGGAGAAAGTGAATTACATAGGAAATCAAAATAAGTAACGGTCCCAAAATAACCCTTACAGTAACACATAGGATCTGGTTTTGATAAATTAGCCAAATTTTTGTTGAGAAAATCAACAAGCTAATCAACAAAGTTCAAATACAAGACCACCAAACCCAATAGTGACCTTTCAGCAGCAACATCAACTACATGAGAACATACATCAACCTCTATTTCAATCAGACGTGTAATTACAGAAAACACTTAATCAATATATATAGAACTCTAATGAGTGGATAAAGGGTATGGAGGCTTCACTTAGGAATCTGGAAGACGAAATTGGGCAAAGCTAGAAGTGCAGCTAAGATGCCATTGGGGGCTTTACCTAGTGGCAAAATCCCAAACCCACAAAACATGCCAAAGCCATTACATTGAGGAATGGATAGGTACTTGAAACTAAAATGGCTAAGAAAGAGATTGAGAAAGACAAGAAGCAAAGTGGAGAATACACAGGAGGAGTTAAGGAGGACAACATTAGGCAAAAGGAGAAAGGGAATGTGCAATGGTAAGAAAAGTACTACATTCAAGTAGAAAGAAAGCTAGAAAGCCAATCCAAATAGCCCACATCTAGGGTGCTATTTCTGTACCGGCTAAATAGTAAGGAGAAAGAAAGAAAGTTTCTTGGTGTGTTTAAGAGGTTCCTTGGAATATTTAAGAAGGAAGAAATCAACACACCATTTATGTAAGGTCTTGAGAATATGCCCAACCATGCAAAATTCATTAAGCAAGTTGTTTAGAGCAAGACGAAGTTCCTGGGCGTGCAGTGCCATCACCCAAAAGAATTTGCCACCCAAGATGAAAGACCCTGGCTCACTTTGCATTCCATGCACGGCTGGAGGGATGGATTTCTAGAAGGCATTGTGGAATTTAAGAGATTCCATCGAGCTGATGTTATTATCCATCTACAAGAAACTGAATGGCTGAAAACCCTAAGAAATTAGCATTTTCCTATTCTTTTTCATATAGTTCCTGCATTAGTTTCGAGAATTTTTGGTGTTTAAGTGTTTATTTTCATTCATTTTTAATTGCGGGTTAATATATGTTTAATGTAGTGTTTTAGTGTTGATATGACGTTACTTACATTTATGTGTGTATGTGTTTAGAGTTGTGTCTAGATTGTTTACCTAATTCTTTCAGAAATTAGGGTTCTATGTATCTTTTGTTTCTTGTATTTGTTTGTGTTTATCTTACTTTAGTGCTATGTTTTATATATTAACACGTGCATTTGTTTTAGGGTCGCGTAAAAAAAATGGGGTATCAATCAGACATCGGACGAAAATTTTAAAAGTAAAATAACGAGATAGCACAGTTCTGGCAGAAGGTTTTATCATCAAGATAAGCATCTCAAAAGCAATTTTGTTCGCTACGGCAAATCAAAGCTCTATTTCACAATTTTGAGCATTTCTCGGGTTCCAAGTATCCGTTTTGATACATTTCAAACCTTATTCAAAACCCTACATTTTCTAATTCTTAGAACCCATAAATAAGGGTCTCTAGGACCTCAAAAGGACATTCTTCTTTAGCATCCTTTTAGGGGCTACAAGATTAGACTAGGGTTTTCATTGTGTCTTTTTAGAAGGGTTGAAGATAAGAGATTGGGATGAAGACTAACCAAAAGCTTGTGACTCTTCATGAGATTTTAAACATTCTTCAATCTGAGTACCTTTATTACGCCATTTAATTCTAAATTTATTGTTCTTTTAAATGATTTCTAGGGTTTATAATTATTCTTCCATGCTTTCAATTCAACACTTTCTTTAATTGCTTTCGTATATTAATGACTGGGGTAGTTTAATTGATTTTGTATATTAATTATAAATTTAGTCTTTAAATTAGTTTAGTCAAATCTGTTCCGTAATGGTTTTTTTGAATAGTGTTGAGCCGAAGAACTAGTACTAGTTAGACCAATCCTTGTGGGTTTGACCTCTACTCCCGCTACATACTATTTGACCCCATACACTTGTGGTACATTATCTAGTTAACGATAGAGTTAGGTGATTATAAATTTTATAACTAGATACTTCACGTATCAAGTTTTTGGCTCCACTGCTGAGGATTAGGTCTTTGGAAATATTAGTATTATTTGGCAAGTATACTACTCTGAAGCGTAAATTATATTTAGTTGTGTTATGTCACACTCTGTTCCAATCTAGATTAATATTCTTGAAAAACCAAACCATATTTTAATTTTTCATGGTTTGGGTTCTTTTATTGAAAAAATCCAAAAAGATTTTCTCCTTTTAGTGGAAAGTTTATACTAATTACTAGTCTGAACTTTCCCAATTTTTCTTTTTTGCGTCATTTTTTTTAGTGCCTTATTTTCTGATTTATTTCTATGTCAGCTTTAAAAGAACATGCAAGACATGATTTGGAATCAATCATGCCAAGGACATTATCATCCTGATGACTATGGAGACACGACCAGTAAGCATATTTTTTATTATGTTATGGATTAATTTAGGATTAGTTATGATAATTTGTCATCCTTAGAAGAATGAATACATAATTTTTGTGCTAATTGAATTCCTTATAATGGTTTATATTGTGATTATTGAGAAAGTGACCATGCTAATTGGGAATATGAATACCAATACGATCTCTACCCTTAATATTATCAAATGAGATGGCCCGACCATCTAAATTCTTTCTCAAACTATCTTAAAAATTATCTTATTCTTTTCCTACACTTCAAGAGCCCACGTATGAAGAAATAGAACCCCATAATGTGAATAAATACCATGGTTCACAATGATGAATGCTACCCAAGGGAACTTTCAGGTCCAACTAAACATCATGGAAAGTTATGTGAAGAAGCTCACATGAATAACTACTATCCTCCATTACCTATGGGAGAATGCAATTTTGGGGAGATTGGCCTTCAAGGAGATTCTTATGAATGCTATGGTTATAACTACACTCACCTATTCAAGAAGAAATTGCAAGGTTAGTGTAGATGATGACTTCCTATACGGAGGAGTTAATAAGTAGACTCAATCGCCAAGACGAGTCTAGAAGGAAATAGAAGCTCAACTTGTGAAACTCGTAGGTAAGTTTGTAGCTGAAATCCAAGGTACTCCTACACCAATCCCTATTGAAGGAGAAGATGACCACCTTGAGGATATTTTGAGTTGACATAGTCATTAAGCATGTACAATGAAGAAAAAGAAATAAAAGATTGCTTACATCACCCAATCACGCATTACAAAGAGGTAATATTCATTGTGTTGTTGAAGCTGACTAGGGTTGTAGAAGATACGAGATATCTACTACAAGGAGCTAGGGATATGATGACTACATATGCTAGAATTTCACTTGTCCTTGGGAATTTTGGATGTTCTATATAATACAAATAGCTGAGGAAGGACTACAACATCCTCGTCTAGCCTCCTTGGCTTTATTAGAGGAGCGTTTCATTTAATTATATTTTTATTTATGCTTTATATACTTTATTTTAAGAACCTGGTAGGATAATAATGGTTTGAAGCCTTGAAATTATTTAGCTTTATGTGTTTTATATTGTCAACTACTTTTGATTATACTTGGATAATGTGTTTTTAGCTAATGATAAATTATTCTAATTTAGCTAATGATGATGGACTATATACTTACTTGATGAACTACGACTATAATGGAATCTCAATTGAACTTCGACTTGTTTTGCTATAAAAGTGATTATGGAACTTCTATTTTTTGATACATTATCTTTGCTATGCTTGACTAGTTTGATGAGAATTTATACAAATGCTTGTTGTAGATTTGGATTAGTCTTAGTTGTTGTGTACATTTTAAGGCCAATGAATGTTGTTAAACTTAAGTTTGGGTATGAATTGAGCACATACATGACTATGAATTCTTTTAAACCAAGTTGCACCTATGTTTGATTTGTTTTTCAATTGCGAAGACCCAATGACTCCAATTTAGAACAGCTATATTGGTTGAAAAAGGAAAAAATCAATTCCTAAAACTCATGTTCTTTCATTGAAGTTTACATTTATATGATTCATTTCAAAGTACTCATCCTTAGTAGTGTTTTGAGTGCAATGTGGATAAATTCCATTATTTGAGTGCATTGTGGATAAATTCTATAATTGATGGTGAAACCATAGTTTTAAGTTGACTATTGTGTTTTCTTTAGTAGCATTCACATTTACTTGTATAGATTTTAATCCTCATGATCTATTAGAGCCTTTTAGTTATTCAAGTATAGTTACAAGTGGTTCACTAGTGTCATTGATATCTAGTCGAAAATTTCCCATACTTGCAAATGCACCAGATCATATCAAGTAATATAGAAGTAAGCTGAGTATCATTCCCATGAGGACTTTGAATAAGCACTGAAATTGATAGTTTCATTACTATTTGAAGGAATCGATAATTGAAATAATCAAATTAAACTAATCTAAAAGACTAACTAATAACTAAGATAAATAATTAACTAAACTATTTTCAAGAATTACCAACTTTAGGGTATTTTGACTTTACCAATTGATCATACATAAACTCGGTCCAAATTATTCTAGATTGATTTCCAAGATTGCAGGTCAAATCCCCTATTATAGTTATTACTCAATAGTAATCCAAGAATAAATATTTTTTACTAATTTATTTGTCTTTCGGAAACACAAATAATTAGAACTAAAAGGGCTTTGATTAAGAACAAGGAATTTCTAGCATTACTATCACACAAATTGCGGTAATCCTTGGTTCGCATTCACTCAATTTGTAGTTTTTGCTACTTGATCATTAATATAAAAATTAATTAGTTTGTCTCATCACATATTTATATGAACATTCAAGAATTGGCCAAAGACTTGAATGCATTAAGAACATAACAAAAACATCAATATTAATGGAAATCTACCATGAATAGTCATCAAACGTGAGTTCATGCAATCACAAAAGGTTACATCTCAAAACCCTAATAAGAAAATTCTAGAACATGGTAAATGATAAAGTAACAATAAAAACAGAATAAAATAAGGATCCATAAAGGTTTAGGAATTCTTCTCTAATGGAGAATTGGAAGATCTTGGTCCAAAGTTGTTAATCTTGAGCCTCCTCTTCAATTTTTCTCAAAAAAACAAGAAAACTCTAGTCTAATTTGCAGTCTCCAATGGGGAGACTAAATAGAGAATGCGTTTTTCAGTTTCTAGAGACCTTTATTTATAGGTTTCAAGGGTTACTGGAAAGTGTAGGTCTTTGAATAAGTTTCGAAACGCACTATTATGGGCCCAAAACTGATACCCAAAACCCTAGAAATATTAAAATCATCGTGAAACAGTGCACTGCTGATCAGACCTGGTCATCGCTAATAACTGGCAACACCCAGGAACCAATGGTTGGGCACCCTTGCCAAGCCTTTGGGTGTGTCTAGTGCCCATCTTTTAGTTGGGGTGCCCAATCTTGCTATTTTTTGACTAGTTTTGCTCAGTTTGACCTCCATTTAATCCCAAACATAGAAAGCACATTAAAACTCACAACTAAGTGTAATAAAAACATTAAAAAAAAAATTTACTAGATATTTTGAGGAAAAAATTAAATGACTAAGATACGCCTACTTATGAAACACAAACCTTCAGAAACTGATTAAAACCCAACCTAAAATACACGTAAATAACTATCTTTCAGAGAGTTAATACACCTCTAAGTTGACCTTTTACTAGTCCCGAGTATTACGAACAAAAAAAATAACACTTAAGAATTCATTAAACTTTTTTAGTGCATCAATAGTTGTAACAAGGAAAACTAGCAAGTAAAGAAATGAACTCAATATGTATATAAAAGAACATTGCTAGTCAATCCCTATATCATTATAATCAAATTGCTAACTCTCCACTCATTAAATTAGATATCACTCGCTCACTAATCGATGAAAAACCCATTGAACAAAAGTTTTGCAAGTGACAAACATGTTGGAAGAAATTAGCATATACAATGCTCACCAATACAAATGAACTCAAACCAAGAATCAAGTAGGTCTTCAAAGCTTGTAATGTAAGCTAAGGGATAAAGGTAGGATATATGTTTGAATAAAAGTAGCTCATATCACGTTAGACACATTATGAATACTTCGAACTATAATCCACAAGAACATCACAACCATAGCATTTAACCAACTTTCATTTTTGAACACGAAAATGTGCCTCTTTACAACTTAGAAGGAATTGACCTTGTTTGTTCATAATACTTGAAACAAAGTAGATGTGAAATAAAGTGTAGGAATTGTCCATCTTTTCTTTCTCCCTTTTCTTTTTCTTTTTTTTCATTTTTTTAAACAATTTTTTTTTTTTTAAAACAAAACAAAACATAGGGGGTTTATGACAAATGTTAAAGTCATAACTTGACGTTTCCCCTACAAAAAAAGCTCATATACTTCCCAATCATCCACAATATTGTGCATATAAAATTGATGTTGTACATAACCAACACTAACTACTAATGATGCGAACGCTGCAAACAAACTAACGAGACTCAGAACTAATGCAAAACCCAAGAATGCCTAAACAAATCTGACTTGATGTATTCGAAACCTTTGATTAAGAAGTCAAGAATTCGAAGTATTTGTTCTTGACTGTATAAGATATCGATCCGTTGTCTATAACAAGACAAGAACCAATAGTGCCAGGATAGGTAATCCCAGGGATCAATCTTGCAAAATACCCCAAGTCTTTGGAAGATAAGTTGGAGAATAAACTCACATAATATTATTGTATGAAGAATGAATGTTTTTTTGTCTTACTTGGCTGTATAGGGGAGCATAAATAATGTAAAAGTCAGCCCCAAACCCCACACATAAGTCCTACCAACACTAGGACAATAACTTACCAAATCCCAACTAGTTTAGGATTGGAATACAAGAATTAAAACCGGCTAAACTAAATTAATGTGGACCTATTTTTTATCCAAATGAATCAACCAAATAAGATAAAATTCCTAGACACAAATACTGAAACTAAATCCTAATTTAATTAGGAATGGATGGCCAAATAGTGTATTGGCCAAATTAGGTTTTCTCAACCCCTTCATAATGGACAAATTCATCATCAAGTCTTAGGCCTTTGGACTTCACGAACTCAAACCCTTGAGTTGCTTGTACTTCAAACTTGATTTTATTGACCTGTTGAGCTCCACCATTAACGAGCTTGATGTCTTGGAAGATTTGAACATTTCTTAGTATATTATTCCCTACCTACTCGAAAGAATTCATCATTGAATCTGAACCTAGATCGAAAGGACAAACATCTTATACAGGAAACAGATCTAAACAAAGTAGACAAAAATTTTAACAAATGATCTTGTAAAGCAAGAAAAAACACAATATATGCGGCTCAAACACAAAAGTATCAAACACCAATGTTGAAAATAGATGTAGGGAAAATGGCTTGTGAAATAAAGACATCATGGAGCATAACAACCCTAAATCATAGAGCATATTGCTTCAGCCAACAAATAAAAAAACCAGAAAATATTTTTGAAATATTAAATCAATCATGCTAAAAAAGATTATCATGTCACTTTAAAAATTGAAGCATGTCAAAAGAACAAGAAAACCTATGTATATTGTTGTGTAGAAGCACACAATTGTTACCCGAAATATTATTGAACTTAACAAAAAAAAATGGAAATCATAAGGCTTACAAATTTGCTCAATAAAAACAAATGTACAAGAAAAATTAGAAACATTCACAAGTAAGGAAGGGGACACACTATAAGTACTTAAAAATATAAAATTATAAGAATTTAACAAATAATTTCTAAGTACTCCCTCACCAAACCATTGGTACTTTAATTTGAATGATGTATAAAAGTCACTATTGCTTTGCACGTGGAAGGTGCAAATTCGAACTTTTCATTCTCTCCACTTGCTTCTTTGAATGGCTGCACAAAAGAACTTGGAAGAAGATCGTTAGGAAACAAAAGATAAAGACTCTTAAAAACTTCTTCCTTAACGAACAAGTTCTCTTACTTTGGAATTACCAATAAAGCTGATTTTTCCTTCGGATTAGAGACGGCTTTCTCTTTACCTTTCTTTTGATTTTCAGCCAACAATTTAGAATGTTCTTCTTATGATCTTTTAATTTAAAATTTCTCTTTATGGACTTGATCTTGAAGTAAAGGCTTAAGAGTAATCTCTTTACCATCTTTCTCAAAACTATACTTATTTGCAAATCCGTCATGTGTAGATTCCAGATCATATTGCCATGGCCTACCTAACAAAATATGACTAGTATGCATAGGCACTACATCGCATAAAACCTCATCCTTAAGATATTTTCCAAGGGTTAAAGAAATTAAGGTTTGCTTAATGACTTTTAATTCACCACCTTCTTTTAACCATTGTAACCTATATGAATGTGAATGTTTAGTGGTTGCAAATTCAATTTATCTACCATGAGTTGGCTAGCTACATTTACGCAACTACCATGATCAATGATCAAACCACATGCACAATTTCGAACCACACACTTAATGAAGAAAATATTAGAATGTTACACCTCATTTTGGTCATCCATAGGTTGAGCATGAAGTGCCTGCAAAATCACCAACGTGGGTTTTTCAGAAAAATCTACCCCCAGCTCATATTCCAGTCATGTCAGTGATTCCTTGACCTTGCACTGACATCATACAATTCATCATTGATTCGTAGTCATTGGAGTCATAATTACGACACATACCTCAACGAGCTTGTCTCATTGTGCGAAAATAAGGGTCAGCTCGGCTAGATTGCTGACTAGGCTCATTCCGTGCCATAGTTAATGTCTCGATAGAGTGTTACTGAAATACTTTCAAGAGACCTTAGCATATTGCAACACGGGATTCCAAGGAATTAACCCTCAAATACTTTCAAGAGACCTTGGCATATTGCAACACGGGATTCCAAGGCATTAACCCTTGAACTTTTCCCTTCTTAAGACATTTTAAATCTGCAAAGAACAAAGACAAAAACAAATAAGAGATTTTGATAGTTAGGGTTAGTAAACACTAAAGAAGGACTTCTCGGCACTCCCTGAGTGTTTTCGCTCAAATTTGAAGTTGTCATACAATTTCACTTGTATTTCACTCAAATTTGAGACTTTTACCCTCTAATGAACTCACCACTCTTACCTTTTTTTCTCTCGTTCAAATTCTCCTCAAAGACTTTCACACACTTGAATGTACACAATTAGAATGACGCAAGCAATTGCTAATACTTTAGAACACAATTGGTAATTATAGACTAAGGAAGCAAGAAATAACAAGGCAAATCGATTTATCAAAGAACACACACAAAGCACTTTAGTCAAATATTCATTCAAAAAATTCAACCAAAAGCAACAATAAGCCAAAACCAAGTGATCATCCATATAAGCTCAAAATACTCAATACAACATAAAGACACCAATAATAAGTCTATTAGGCATAAGCTTAAGCTCCTTATCCAACTATCATCCAAAAGAAAAACTACCAAAATATCCAAAAAGCAATAAAGAAAATTAAGTAAACTGGTACTAAAAGTGCAAAAGAAAGGAAATAAGGAAATTGTTCTTCAGAGTCTAAATTCAAGATGAGGAAAGAAAGTTGGCGATTCTTCAATGTTAGGCAGCCCCTTATTTTTCATCATTAATCTCGTTAATGCCTTCAATGTCCATTGCCTCATCTGCTCCTTCATGTAGGCTCTCCTCAAAATCTTCCCACCAAGCTCCTCTAGCTTCCTCTGTAGGGCCTGCTCCTCCTACTAGTCCTTTCTCTGCTTGAGTTATCCCCAATTGTGTTGCATAGAAGAGCCGTCCGTGGGGAATTCCATCAAGCACTAGTACCAAGTAGGTGATAGTAGTGGATAGATCCATGAGCTCATAATGAAAGGATGCAAATGTTGTGCCATCAATGCCATGTAATGATGAAGAAGCATCTAGCTGTAAATCCAATACCCATATAACTCATTCTTCTCTTTTTCACTCTAGGATCCATTGAAGACATTCCCAGACTACATGAAAGAGGGTGGAGTTACTTGAACTAGGGTTTTGCCTTGATGCTTGTTGGCCTCATTGATCATATTACACACATATTTCTAATTGATCCTACCTCTCCCACATGTTTGAGGTAGATAATTTGGCACCTGCATCAACATAAAGTAGAGATCAACTCAAGTAAATAAAAGCTAGGACGGTTGGACATTCCATTGCCTATAAGGCCCTATCAAATCAACCCCCAATATTGAGTGACATGTCTTGTAAAATAGCATATATAAGGAAAGTTTTGTTTTTTAGGAGCACACTGACTACACTTGAGCCCCAAATCTTGCAACTAACAAAAGTTTCTTGTAAAGCCAAATCCTGGGTAGAATTTTGAGGCCTATACGAGTCAATTTCAAATAAGAGTACTAGAAGTGTTCATGATCCAGTTCACTTCTAGTTCACTCAACACGTTCTTGATTGCCTCTATATCCTATCTTTCCCTTATGAACTTTTGATATTCAACATAACAAACTTCAGGAATATTAAAGATGCATTAATCTTTTCAGCAGAAAAATCAACCAACACACCCAAGACTCTACACTTATAATCAACCAAATCATATAGATTGCAATAAATTTTTTTGACAAGGTTAGTGTAGCCTAATTTTACCCTTTCATTGAAGTGACCCCAATTTCTTTGCAACAATTATGCCTCTAGTGCCAACCCAATGTACTCAAGATCACCCCAATTCCTTGACAAATCAAATGCCCGTTCCCTAATAACATCACGTTTTTTTATAGGACTTGAAGATATCCTTAGCCCACTCACTCGCATAAATCAAATCTTCATTTAATTCAATAATATTTTCACTCGGTCCCACATTGGCTTTTCTTTTCTTTGAGGTATCCCTTGTTTCTATACCTCTTCCTCTTCTACCGCTTCCAAACACTTCCTTTGTTAAGATTAACAATCAAATTCAACAAATTATCAAACAAGCAGTCCAAAATCAACTTGCAAACAAATATTCAAACAAACCTAATTTTAACACATGAACAAACTAAGCAAGCTAATACCAATTTCTCACAATTCCAAATTCAATTGAAAAACCCACTAAAAGTTAGTCAATTTCAACTAACATAAACACCAAACCCACTTCAAATTCTTCAAGCACAATAAAATAGTCCACCAATTCAAGGGAAAATTGAAATAATGCTCAAAAATCACAAGTACAATACTCCAAAATTGATTCTAGACTAGCAATACTTAAGGGCTTGAGCACAATGGAAAGCGATTACCCGAAAATTGCAGCCAAAATTTACCTCTTGAAGCCTTCGAGAACCCTTCAAATTTGCCCTCGAATCTTTTCAAATCTACCTTTGTTCTTGAAAATTTGTGGTTTTGTAAGGTTGGATTCTATGTGATTATGGTGGATTTGTTGAGGTTTGTGGTGGTTTTTGGAGATACACAGAAGAAGAATGTACGATGGCTAGGGTATTAAGAAGAAAGAATGGGAGAAAATGGCTGAAAATGCACTTAAAGGGTTCTGTCAGACCTTTATTATCGCGATATTGAATTTGCACTAAAGATTGATATCGCGATATGGGGTCGGTTAAAACCTTGGTCAGCTGTCAATATCATAATATCAAAAATGATATCACGATATGGACGTTCAGTCAAAAAGTTTTTGAATTACAAAAGTTTGCATCCATATCGCGATATGGAAAATGACATTGTGATATCGCCTACAGGAATGTCAGGCCATATCACAATATGGAATTCCATATCTAGATATGGCAGTGAACTTCTGCGAAGGCAAAATTCCATACTTGGCCAAATTTTTGCCAACCTTTCTCCGCTTCACTTCTAGCCTTTTCACCAACTACACGAACCAAGAAAAACACAAGTGTTAGTGAACAATTTCCATCCATACCTTTAACAAAATTTGTTATAATCATAATCAACATTTCAAACCTAAATTCAACTTAAAGTAACATAATCAAACCAAATCAAGAAATAAAACTAAAACAACACAAAGCATGAAAATTAAAGATTGGGTTGCCTCCCAATAAATACTTGTTTATAGTCATTAGGTTGACTATGGGATGAATGGATCAAGTGGTGGATAAATAGATGGTTTCTCGTCCTTTTTCAATTACTCCTGTATGATATAGCTTGAACTGATGTCCGTTCACCTTGAAGTTCTTTCCTTTCCTTCTAATTCTACTGCTTCATAAGGAAACACATTCACCACCTTAAATGGACCACTCCATTTGATTTCAACTTGACTGTAAATAAGTCGAGAATGATAGAGCAACTCCAAATCTCCGGCTTTGAACTCCTTTCTTAGTAAATGCTTATCATGACATACTATTGTTCTTTCCTTGTAGAGAAGAAGTTAGCATTGTCATAAGCTTCTTCTCAGAATTCATCAATCTCATTAATATCCAAAAGTCTCTTCTCACTCGCCTCTTTCTAATCAAAGTTAAGACTCTTGATAGCCAATAGGCTTTGTGCTCCAACTTCACTGGCAAAGTGACATGGATTTCTATAAACCATACGATAGGGAGACATCCCTATAGGTATCTTATAAGCGGTTCTATAGGCCCATAGAGCATCGTCCAACTTCTTAGACCAATCTTTCCTCTAAGAATTCACCGTTTTCTCCAATTTCTTTCAACTCTCAGTTGGACAGCTCGATTTGGTCGGATGTTGAGGATGATAAGCAAAGGCAATCTTATGCCTCACATCATACTTTCAAAACAAAGACTCATATAAGGCACCATTACTTAGTTTGGCTTTCAATACCCCAAATCTTGCAAAAATGCTCTTCTTTACAAAGTTCACAACAACTCTAGCAACATTGGTGGGAAATGCTATGGCTTCAACCCATTTGGATAAGAATGTCCAATACGTAGTCCACCACTACCAAAATGTACTTCTTGCTGTAAGGCTTCAAAAAAGGCCTATGAAGTCAATTCTCCACACATCGAACACTTCACAAATAATGATGTCGTTGAGTGTAATCTCATTTCTCTTGGACACATTCCCTACTCTTTGACACTCATCACATTGCAAGAAATAATCCTTAGCATCCTTGAATAGACTTGGACAATAGAATCCATATTGCAAGACTTCGTCTGCCATTCTTTGTGAATCAAGATGTCCACCATTCTTTGTGAACCATGATGTCCTCCTTATGATTTGATCCTTGTATCTCGGTATAAGAAAGGGTCCTCCCAAAAGTAATATCTAACATCCGAAAGAAACTTCTTCTTTTAATCCCCATTCATGGCTGAAGGAATCATCTTGGCTACCAAATGGTTGACAATATTGGTATACCATGGCATAGATTATTCAACTCTCATTATTTTCTCTTCCTGAAAAGTTTCTTGATGGGCACATCATCTTTGCTCCTTTTCAGTTCCCATTGGCCCTTCTATCCCTGAGAGGTGATTGGCGACGGTGTTTTCACTTCTATTTTTTTGAACCACAACCCAATCAAACTCCTACAATAACAGAATCCATCTAATAAGTCTAGGCTTACATCACCCTTTGAGAACAAATATTTGATAACCGAATGATCGGTATGCACAATGACCTTGCTACCAATAAGATATGACATAAACTTATCAAAAGAAAAAACAATAGCAAGAAGTTCTTTCTTGGTAGTAGAATAGTTCACTTGAGCCTTATTCAAGGCACAACTTGCATAATAAACCACATATAAAACCTTATTTATTCTTTGACACAACACCGTACCCAAAGCATAATCACTTGTATCACACATTAATTCAAAAGGCAATTCCCAATTTGGTGCAACTATGACCAGAGCAATAATCAAAGCATTCTTCAAGACATTAAAAGAATGTAAACAAGCATCATCAAACACAAATGGAGCATCCTTTTGCAATAATGCACAAAGATTTTAGCTCTGTTTTAGAATTGTGAGAAAAGTTCCTAATGAATCGCCAGTAAAAACGAGCATGACCTAGAAAGCTCCTAACTGCTTTCATATTGCATGAAAGGGGTAACTTCTCAATGGCCTCCGCTTGTGCTTTATCCCCTTCTATTCTTTTTTAGGAGACCTTATGTCCTAAAATTATCCCGTCATTTACCATGAAGTGACATTTTTCCCAAATCCAAAAGGTTAGTCTCCCTACATCTCTCATGAACAAGAGACAAATTATGTAAGCATGCATCAAATGAATTCCCAAACACACCAAAATCATCCACGAAAATTTTAGCGCATTTCTCAATCATATCTTTGAATATACCAAACATACACCTTTGAAACATACTTGGATTACATAACCCAAAAAGCATACACTGATAAGCAAATGTTATGAAAGGACGAGTGAAAGTGGATTTTTCTTGGTCTTCTAGAACTATGACTACTTGAAAATATCCCAAATAACCATCCAAAAAGCAATAGTAGGATCATACCCAGCAAGCCGTTCCTATATTTGATCAATAAAAGGAAGAGAAAAACAATATATTTGATCAATAAAAGGAAGAGAAAAACAATCTTTTCTAGTGGCTTCATTAAGTTTTCAAAAATCAATACAAACTCGCCTCCCGGTTATAATTCTAAATGGTATATATTCATTCTCATCACAGGCTATAATTGTAGATCCCCCTTTGTTAGGATCCACTTAGGCTGGACTAACCTAGTTACTGTCACTTATAGGGTAAATAATTCCAGCATCTAAGGAAACCCCTTTTCTCACAACCTCTTTCAAAACAGGATTCAAACATTTTTGGGATTGCCTACCAGATTTGAAACCATCATTCAAAATAATTTTATGCATACAAATAGTTGAGCTTATCCCTTTTATGTCACTAATACTCTAAACAACTGTCGTTCAGTGTTTCTTGAAAACCAAAAGAAATTTGCAGAATTCATCTTTAGAAAAATAAGAGCATACAATAACCAAATAAGTGAGAGTCACTATCACCCAAGAAAGCACACTGAAGGTGATAGGGAAGAGGTTTCAACTCAACCTTGAGGGGTTCACTAATTAGAGATCCCCATTACCTTTACTATCCTCAATGTTATTATCTTTTTTTCGAGAGGTAAAATTTCTTCTCTAACCTCAATTGTATGTTGGCTATCACCTTGCTTTCCACCTTCTTCCTCTTCTATTTGCATTCTCTTCTCCACATTGGGCTCCATCAAATTGTCCCTACAAAAGTTTTCAACAAGTTCTTCAACCACATCTATTCTCATAACATCATCATATATAAAAGAAAATTTAGATGAGTCAAAAACATTAAAAGAGACAATCTTATCATTGACTTGTAATTGAAGCTTCCTTTTTTGCACATCAATTAATGCCCTTACAATGGCTAACAACGTCCTTCTAAGAATTATTGACATGTTGGAGTCTTTGTTCATTTCAAGGATGGTGAAATCGGCCAGTAGAAAAACTTTATCAACTTTATCAACTTTAAAGTCAATGATCTATCACATCTTCAACTATTCGACTAGGTTGCTTAGTACTCCAATCCGCTAGTTGAAGTGTTACATTGGTTAGTTTCAACCCATCACCAATCAACTTATTAAACAAAGGCAATAGCATCAAATTTATTGAAGCTCTAAGATCACCTAAGGCATTCTCCTAACCTACACCTTCAATCTCACAAGGAATGATAAAGGATCTCGGATCCAACTTAGGTGAAAAGCTCTGTTAAATAATTGCACAATATCCTTTGCACAAGCACACCATTTCATACCCCATAAGCTTTCTCTTACTAATCAACAAGTGCTTCATGAACTTCGCATAATTCGGTATGTTTTCCAAAGCCTCAATTAAGGGAATGTTGATTTCCACCTTTTGAAGATATCCAAGAACCTTTTGAATTTCTTTGCTTTCTTCTCATTTTTCAATCTTTGGGGAAATAGAATTTGAATAGTCTTTGTAAGCTCTAATGAATGCTCCCCCCATCCCATCTTCTTTTTTGTCCGGATCTTGGGCTCATCATGTACCTTGCCCTTTCCCTTCTTGGAATCTAATTCCTCCTTTTTGGCAACTTTCTCATGTTTCGTTGCCTTTTTGCCCCTATCATCCTCCTTTTTGTTGACCAACTCCTTACCACTTCTTAGAGTGATTGCTTGCACATGTTCCCTTTCATTTTGATCTCTTGCATGCTCGTCCCTTAGATTGGGAATTATGTCACTAGAAAGAGCCCTCATTGGTCTTTCATTGGTTTGTCCAGCAACATGGTCAATTTAAATCTCCAAGTTCCTATTTGTAGCTCCTTGATTCCAATTTAATGCTTATTGGTCCCTTTTGAAATTCTCATAATCCCTTCTCCAATTTTCATTTTCCTTCCTCAAAGCTTCTAATTCCCACCTTAGATTATCATCTAGAGCATTGTCCCTATGAGAATAGTGATCATTATATATTGGTTGGCTATGGTTGAGGGTTGAGGGGCTGTTATGGAGGTCTTGGTGGATGATTTTGATAAGAACGATTTGGTTGAGGTTGATAAGAGTTGGTTTGGAAATTCCATCTGTGAAAAGTTTAGTAAGGTCTAGAAGGGGATGAGGCATGACTTCAAAAATTTTGTTGTGGAGAGTCAGGTTGATAAGAAGGATTTTGTTGGTGATTTTGATTGCTCAAAGAAAATTTTGGAAGGTTTCTCTAAGAAGAGTTGTAGGTATTACCATAAATACCAGGTGGATTTCTTGAATAGCATTGTTGATTGGAGATGTAGTTTGTTTGTTCATTTTATCTCATAGAAACTTCCATTGACCATTTAAGTGATTGCAACCACAAAAGTCACATACAAGAGGAGCTTGAGACTATGAAGCTATGGCATTTGCAGTATTTCCTCTACCCAAATTCTCCAAAACTCTAGTCAAGTTATTCATAACATTCATCATCGTTCCTTGTTGAGCCAAAAATACATCATTTTGATTCACATTTAGGATACCTTCTTATTGAGCTTGGGCTTGTTGAACTTGTTTGTTACTTTTGAGCACTAGGTTGGGCTATGGGACCATGATAATAGTAATTAGATGCCATTCTATTAAGTAATGCTTGAGCTTCCTCAGACATTTTGAAAGACAATGAACCACCCGCAGAGCCATCCATAATTGATTTAGTCTCTTGAGTTAAGTCATTATAAAGTGTTTGAATTTGAAGCCAAAGGGGAATAGCATCATGTTAGTACCTTTTTAACAATTCTTTGAACCTTTTCCATGCTTCACTAAGGCCTTTACCCATATCTTGCTTAAACGAGGCAATTTTATTTTAAGTTTGGTAGTTCTTGAGGGAGGAAAATTCTTCGCCAAAATTCTTGAGTCAATTGGTTCCACATTGTGAATGTTCCTTGCTCAAATGATTGCAACCACTATTTTTCTCTGTCCCACAAAGAGAAGGGAAATGCCCTCATACGAATACAATCGGGATGGATTCCATTGTATTTGAAAGTATACAATACTTCCTCAAAATTCATTAAAGGTGTAAATGGAGCTCTTTATTTGGACCCTCACGGAACATCGCATGAGTTTGCAATATTTGAATAAGAATGGGCTTGTACTTCAACATGAATGCCTAAGCCAATCTGTTCTAAGTAGTAAAAGTCCCCTGCATGTAGCTTTGTAGTCACAATTTTGATTTATCCCTCAAAGAATAAGGAAACAATCTTTGTTTAAAGGCATTCGTGGACACACCGTCCTGCTTCAAAGTAATATATAATTCTACAATATTGATTAAATAGCGGTTTGGATACTTACTGCGCAATCCCAAAAACATAGCAAGTTGCTAAAGCATGGATATGAGTCTTGGCTTGATCTCAAAGTTATTAGCCTGAATAGGAGGTGGTACGATACTCGATTAAGATCCTCCAAAAGTAGGTTGAGTAAAGTCACGCAACGGTCTATTATGAGCACATAAATTCTATCCATTCCCTTCAAATTCCTCATTGTGCTCCACGTCCTTCTCTTCACTTGGTTAAATCACCAGTTGACGTGAAATATTTCTTTCAACAACCATGTCTGATTCTACCTGTTGTTGTTGCTAGTGTTTGTCTTCTTCATTGCCTGAAAGTCCTTTTAATTTCAGGATCAAACTTTGCAAGAGGTCGATCAGATCTATGCATACACTATCAAGCACCAAAAAACATTATGAGCACCAATTTCTATGACAGAATAATCAGTAATAATTTGATTAGATTCTATCTCGCAAAAAGAAGAATAAAAAATAAACAAAAACAAAAGTCTAAAGTAGGAATTGTTTTAGCGTCTCGATATTGCCTAACAATAATCCCTGGCAACGGTGCCAAAATCTTGGTCCACACTGGACTAGTTGAATTACCTTATCCCACGTTTCTACTAAAATCCTCAAGTATATGGTTTCTAATGTAGTAGGGTGAACATAGGTCAATCCCACGAGGACTGGTAACAAGTATCGAGAATCTCTTTTTAGACAGCCAATTTGCAAAGAATTTGGATTTTAAAACTAAAGTTACAAAAGAAATAAATGTCAACAGAAATTTAAGAATGACTGAATAAAAGTAAAGTAGCAAGTAGTTGATAAAAGTGGGTTGAGTGCTAGGCTAGCAGTTATCTTGGATTTAATCAATTCTCAGGTTAATCAATCAATTTCAATTATATTTAATGGAAATTCTATTCCCATGTTTCAATCCAACCCCGAAGCCTTCGATAATTGAATCCTATCAAATCAATTAACTAGGGTTTGGGACCTTCTCTTGCCTAACTAATTAGTTCGGGTCTTTATTTGTATAGAATTTGACTTTCTGGCCGAGAATACTCGGCAAATCAATTAATCAACTCTTTCACCCTGGTCTAGAATAATTAGCCTAATAATTTAACATTGGCCTATGACGAAGGTTCAAAACCTTATCCTATCGGCCAACCTAACCAAAAATATAGTTACCTACTCCTTATAATTGTCTATTTATGTTAATTATTAGCCAATTAATATAATTCATCAATCAACCCTTAATTTTAAATCAACCCATGAAGAATTGATGTGTGTCATCTGAACCTAAACCCTAATTAGTTTAGCAATTCATGGTACGCAGAAACAAAAACAAATTAATTAAATTGCTAATACATATAATAAATTGATAAACAAAAATTAAAAGTTCAATTGTGAATAAATAAATAAAAGACAACTTACCGATATCGAAATCATTGCAAAAGAACTTGAATTGAATTACTTAGAGAATTCAAAAATAGAAAATTAAACTAAGGAATTGAAGAACAATTAAACCCTAAAGTATGAGAACAGTAGTTCTAAAAACCCTAGCCAAAAGGCTAAAAATAAGTTCTGAGGATTGCTCCTTTTTAATCATTACATAGTTCTTCTATTTATAAAAATCGCATAATATTTCCAAACCAAAATAAACCACTCGTAAATTGCAGGTGGTTTAAGCTTGTTCTCTCGTAGTCTGCGGCCCACTCACAAATTACGAGTGCTGCTCTTTATTTGGCATCAATCTGTGGCTATGCTTCTATTTACTCCATAGTCAGTGGCTAAATTTACATGTAGTCCAACCACAAACTGGGGCTGGTCTTCTTCAACATCCTTTGACTTCTTTGCTCCTTAACTCAAGCTCCACATTCGTTTGTCAATTGACCATTTTGTCCCTCATTTCATCTGCACAAAATAAAAATCAAGTGAATAGAAAAATATGCTAATGAAACACACATTTAATTACAAAAACAACTTAAACAACACAATCAACTATAACATCCTAAACTTGACTTTTACTTCCCTAAAACACAACAAATTGGATTAAATACACAACAAAAGAAAATGACTCTAATTACAGAGTTATCAGTACTATTGATCCTGTACACTTGTAGCATCATCTAGTTGTTAGTAAAATTAGGTTAATATAAATTGTTTAACTATATATTTCTCGTATCAAATTTTTTGCTCTGTTTTTGGGGATTAGGTCTTTGACAATATCGGTATAATTTGACAAGAATACTACTTTTAAGTGTAAATTGTGTTTTGTTTGTCTTAGTTTCATTGTATGTTCTCAAATTTTTGAAAAAAAACTATAAAATAAAAAATAAAAAAAAATTCCCTTTTTGTTGGTTGTGTCTCTTTTGTTGAAAAATCCAAAAAGATTTTCTTTTTTCAGCAGATGGTTTAGGCTAGTTACTAGTATAAATTCTTCGATTTTTCTTGTTTGTGTGCTTTTGTGCTAGTATTCTTATTTGTATTTGTTTTTTTTGGACATTGTAAGATCATGCAAAATATTACTTGGAATCAATCATGCCAAGAATATTATCATCTTTATGATTATGGAGGCATGACCAATGAGTATGATTCTTACAATATCCCTCCCTATCCTTGTGAATATCAAATGGGATGATATACCTATCCAATTTCATATTTGAGCTATCAGGAATACCCTTATTCTTTTCCCACATACAAAGTGTCTACATATGAACAAAGAGAACCCCAATAAAGCTATAACTACACTCAACCATGACCAATTGAAGGAGAAAAGAATGCAAGTTTGGAGAAAATAATGATGATGAATGACCCTCATGGAGCAATCAAATAGTTGTTTACAAACCATTCTAACTCAACTTGATGAAATAACACAAAAGGTGGTGCATATATCATTTGAGTTGGTCAATGGTAAAGATGCTTAATCTGACAATAAAGAATATAGAAGAGCGAGTTTCACATCAACTGAGTCACAATACATTTTGTGGGAGAGTTTACCAACCCAAATAGACCACGAAGAGGGGCAGGAAATATTGAAGAGTATAATGATAGCAACCAAGCTAACTTTATGAAGGATTAGAAAACTAACTTGCCAAGTTCTCAAGAATGGTGAGTGGTGAAGACCAAGGAACGCTGACACTTCCATCAATTGAACAAAATGGATATTTTGAAGACCAAGATGATATGGCTGAGTCATTAAGCATGTGCAACAAAGAGGAATCACGAGAATGCTCCAATTTCCGGACCATCGCATACAAGGAAGTTCCCTATGGAATGTGCATGGATGAAGAGTCGGATCATGGGTTAGAAGAAACCGGAACCCATGGAAGAAAGATATCAACTAGAAGGAGTTAGGGATAGGGTGAGTAACATGTGCCAGAGTCTCACCTTTCCTTGGGAACTTCAGTTGCACAAAGAGTAGAGAACATTTACAAAGGACTTCAACATCCTCGACAAGCCTCCTTGGTTTTACCAGGGGGTTGTTTGTTTTAATTCTATTTTATTTATACTTTATTTTATTATATGCTCTAGTTTAAGAACCTGATGGAGTAACAAAGACATTAAGCCGTGTAATTAGTTAATTTTATGTGTTTTATGCTATGAATTACTTTTGGTTATACTTGTTTAGCTAATGATAGTAATGGTGGATTAGATTATTTTTGGTAATTGTAATTGTGATATGAATATATAGATGCACTTGAAGTTGTTTTGCTAATTAGTTGCAGTTACACTATACTATAGTTGAGTAATTTGATGAGAATCTTTTCGAATACTTGATCTAGATTTGTTAGTCCTGGTTGTTGAATATAACTAAAATTAATTATAAGCAAACAATCAACTAAGTTAAGGGTATGAATTGGGCATAAAAAATGACTGAAGAACCCCAGTTATGTTAATCATGTTTTGATGATAACCAAATCATACTAATAGTTTATAACATCTAGATGTGTATAAGAGACAGCAGGTTAGGACTAAATGTTGTCCGAACATACAACATCTAGACAGTGTATTCGAACGATTTTAATCGTCCGACACAAGTGCGTTCGAATACAGCCTCTAGACGTGTATAAGTCCGACCATTTTCCAGAAGACTTCGCTTCGATCGGACGCATGTTCGGACGCATCCTCGGACGTCCAAACGAATACCCTCAGAGAACGGACGCAGTGTCGAACGCACTCCTGCTGCATCGGCCGTCTGAAAGGTCCAACGGCTAGTTTTTCAGTAAACAGAAAATAGCCGTTGGGAAGTTGTTGAAAGCAGTTTTTTGGCAACTATAAATACCCCTAGGTCTGAATTAATTGAAGTATGACTTCTACATTGATTACAAACAATTCTTGAGCTATTTGGGAGAAAAGAATAGTGGATACAAGTGTTGTAATAGTGTAGGTAGTGTGGAAAGAGCTTAGAAGTGTAAAAGTTCTTCAAGTGTGAGAGTGGAGAGATAACAATTGTAACAAAGGGAGGTTGTGAGTGTAAAACTCTTGGCTCAACTAAAGGAAATTAGTGTGAGCAAGAGTGATCCTCATTTGTGTACAAGAGGTTATTGTCTCACCTACTTTGAAGAGACTTTTAGGGCTGAACTTCAAGTTGTGAACTTGGTAGTTGCCTTGTGAGAAGCTCTTTGTAATTACAAGCTCCAAGCTTGAGAAGCTAGGGAGTTTGGTTTGATTATCTTAATCTCAATATTCTTATTTGTTCTTTAAGCTTAAATTGTTGAATATCTATTGTATTCATTTGTGCTTAAGTTTTCATTTGGTGCACAAAGTTTGAATTTCTATTAAGCACAGAAAAAAGGTTTGTCTTTAGAGATAACCTAATTCACCCCCCCCTCTTAGGTTGCTTTTGGGGCCAGCAATGACATCTTATATTGTATTGTTTAAACCACATTACCCATATGTTTGTCTTGTTTTCATTTGTTTAAACCCCTTGAAGTACCAATGACCCCTACTTAGTGTAGCCATGCTAGTTAAAAAAGAAAAACCAATTTCTAAAATTCATGTGCATAATTGGAGCTTGCATTTGTGTGATTCATTTAAACATGCTCGTTTGTTAAGTGTGTTTAGAATACATTATTGATGAATTCCAAGATTACAAGTGAAACTAAGTTTTAAGCTAAAATATGTATATTCAGCTGCATTCAGATTCACTTGTATAGATTTTATTTCTCACATATTAGAGATTTTTGGTCATTCAAGTATAAGAATAAGTGGTTCGCTAGTGTTATATTTACCTATGTTTATGTATTTGTGTTTTGAAAAAGAAAAAGAAAAAGGTGGAAAAAATTTCAAAAATCCAAAGATTTTTTTTGTTTAGTGTCTTAGTATCAGAGAGTTTAGTCTTGAGGCTCTGACTATTTAAAAGACTCTCAAACTACTTGAGATGATAACTTTTAGGATTCTAATACCTTGTTTACCTAAAGTATTGTAAAGGGTTTTAACAAAAAAAATTCTATTTTTAATAGTGTTTTTGTGTACATTAACTTTTATGATTATGTATCAATAATTTAAAAATATTTTAAGGGGACTATTTGTTAGAGTTTTTAGATGTAAAGTGTATATAAGCTTTCTTTGCTTTTTGAACTCTTTGAGTTGTGAAAGTATTATCACTATACATATTTATTTTTTCTTGAGTGAGTGTGAAAGTGAGATACTTTTTTATGAGCGTTAATTATGATTGTCTTGCGATTTTTGTTTAACTTGTGACATTCATTGGAATTGTGTGCAATTTTTATGCTTGCGAAGTACAAGTAAACCTTGAACCAAGAAAGTGATTTAGACATTTTTTTGGACCAATTGAGCCAAATTACCTACCTATTTGAGATATTATCCCTAGTTCTCTCTTTTGAGCATAATAAGACTTATTTTCTTTGTTATCCATGTTAATTGCTTTTAACTATATTGCCATCTTGTTTAGTTTTACCTTTCTTTCTACAGATCACCTTGGTTAGTTAGTGTTGGTGGTTTGAATGCTATGATTAAGATATTGTTATAGTGGATAGTTGGAAAGGAAAGCATTTTGTTAGGGGAAAAGTCAAATAAATGGCTTGGTTGTTACAAATTCCCTATGTTTTGTTGTTAGTAAAAGGGAAAACAAATATATATATATATATATGTGTGTGTGTGTGTGTGTGTGTGTGTGCTAAAAAAAGAAAAATGTTGGAAAAAGGAAAAAAGAATTGATTATGTATTTGTGAATAAAGAAGGAAAGTTCTTTCTAGTTATAATAAGAAGGGTACTATTTCCTTCAAATTCATAGTTGATTAAGTGATATAGTAGTTTGGAGCATGATCTAGAGGATTATAGTTTGAAATTATCTACCAACGTATCTAAGATGATATGAGATACTTATATCCAAATATATCCTACCTTTATCCCTTAGCCTACGTTACAACAGGTAGGTTAAAAGACCTGCTTGATCTTTGGTTCGAGTTAATTTGCATCAGTGAGCATTGTGTGTTAATTTCTTCTAACTTGTCTATCACTTATTAAATTTTAGTTCAACGGGTTTTTCATTTATTAGTGAGCTCAATAATATCTACTTTTTTGAGTGGAGAGATTAGTAATTTATAGTGATTTGGGGTTGAGAATCAAAACTCATGTAAGTTCATATCTCTACTTAGTTTTCCTTGTTACGATTGTTGATATATTGAACGAAGTTACCGTGTTTTGTGTCTTTCTTAGTTTTATTTTGTTCAATACTAGCGAAACTTTAAGTTAGGGGTGTTGATAACTCTAAAAATTAGGCTTATTTATATTATCTTTCGATTGATTTTTGTACTAGTTTCGACAATTTTAGATTTTATGTGCTTGTTTTCATGTATTTCTATTTTTATGTGTTCATGAGTTTTTTAGTGTTTAAGTGTTTATTTAGTATTATATTATACATATTAATGTGTGTTGACAGTTTGTTAATTTGTTCTAAAGTCACGTAGGAACAAACGGCGCATTAATCAGATGTCGAAAGGAGATTTTAGAAGCAAAATGACGAAACCAGCACAAGCTGTCAGGAAGGCCTTAAGCGAACTCCACAGCCTAAAATGTTTGCTTCTAGCAAATGTGGGTAGAAACACATTTGCTTTTAGCAGATAAGGATAGCACAAATGTTTGTTTTTAGCAAATATGACAATTATTGCTGCTTTTAACGATTTTTCATAATTTTTAATGTTCCGAGTATCTGTTTGGGCCCGTTTTAGTGTGTTTTGAAGCCTACTCAAAGCCCTACGTATTGTAACTCTTAAACACTATAAATAAGAGTCTCTATGACTAAAAAATACATTTTTTTCCTTCAACTTCTCTTCGGCTGCTAGTAGATTATACTAGGGTTTTCACTATTTCTAAATAGGAGTTGAAAAGAAGATTCAAAATTAACAACCTTGAACTAAAAACTCATCATTCTTCATTAGATAAGCATTCTTAAATAGATGTATATTAAATTTTTATATGCTATTTAATTCTAGTTTATTGTTCTTTTAAATGCAATTTAGGGTTTACATGCATTCAATTTATTGCTTTTTTAATTGTTTTCGTAAATCAGTGGATAGAATAGTTTAATTGCTTTCTTAGATTAATTAAAATTTTAGTCCTTAGATTAAGTTTAGTTAAATCTCTCTTATAATAGTTTCTTCAAATAGCGTTTGAGTCAAATAACCAATACTTGTCAAGCAGATCCTTGTGGGTACAACCCCTACTTGTACTACATACTATTGATCTCGTACACTTGCGATGCGCTATCTAGTTATTAGTAGAATTAGGTGAATATAAATTATTTAACTAGATATTTTTTGCATCAGTTTCCAAATTCAAAACATCAAAAAAAAGTTACAAAGGAATGTCTCTCAAATTAAAATCATCAACACACATGCAATACACGTGCATGATTGCTAGGATTAGGTAAATGCATCTACAAGGAGTTTACAAGATATGTAATTTTATGAAAAAATTGTAAATGAATCAGATCCATAATAGTTATTATAGATCCTTTGATTCTAACTCACTTCACTCCACTTTATTGAAATAATTATCTCCAGTATAATGTGGGTAAACTAAGACCCAAAGATCCACAACACCTATAATAAATTCTGTTCACCGAAGAATTTTTCCTAATTTGGGAAGTGATGTGCCGTGCTGCAATTAATGTAGTTAATGTAGCCAACTCTTTTTCGTACTAAATTTGAAAGTACTCTTCTCAAAGAAACAAATAACACTAATCGAGTACCAATGCCAATTGTTTGATTAGTGATGCACATGCATTTGAACATTTTTAACCTCACGCTCCAAATGGCTAATTATGAAGTTCTATTTGCAGTTCTTCGGCAAGTTCTGACACCTATATGAATCTTCTTGACCTCACCCCAAGTTTACTTCGCAAATGATGTACAATCAAACTCGGAAGAATCTCAGAATTGGTCCATATTGGGTGTCATAATTACATAAACTCAGTGACTTTATACGTGGCTAATTTCATTTGCATGACTTATCAGGATTGGATTCATGTATCAAAATCGAATGCATATACCAAAAAATTACGTTTAGTTAAAATTAACTTTCATACGAAAAGACCGAGATTTACTGAATTTACTGACATCTTATAGAAACCTAAAAGATCAACCAGCAATTGACAAATAGTGTAGCATAGCACGGCAAATTGACAGAAGGGGCAATTGCCGCAAAGTATATTGAGACCAAGAGAAAATCCTCATTTTGCACCATGATTTTGCACAAAATGAATGCACAGGAAACAGATATTCCAAAGGCACAATACAATATAATATAAAAAAGAAAAATTAATCTTAGGAGTTGTTGGAAGACTGCAAAACGCATATTGGAAATTTTAAAATAGCTGAGATTGTAAATTCTTATGCTCAATGAAATTATGAAGTCAGTAATTTGGCTGCACGAGGCTAGTATACAAGTAGCTAACATAATTGTATATTAGTCAAAGTGTAAAGATCAGAGACAGAAACAGTACATAGTAGTACATTATTTGGACTCCTGAAGAGCAGCATGTCACAACTAAGCAACCCCTTCCAATCACATAATGCAGATTCCACCCTCCCTCGACTAGCAAATTCCCAATGTCGTCAATACTGTAACCTAATTAATGGCTTTTCCATCGACTAGCCTCCTAAATAGATGTCAATGTAAAGCAATTCACAACGTTCAACCAGAAACATTTGGTACTCAAAAATGAAGAGAACGAAACACCGGAAGGGGTAAGGAACATGCAGCAATCCATATCGACTCCTCTTATTCTAGTCAAGCAAGTCAATCTACCTGAATCTCCTTTCTGCAGCATTTCGACTTTCAAATATTTTCGCTCTGGCTAATTGTGGAGATTCCTATGCAATAGTGGGCAAAGACATAGTTATCAGATTTATTAGGTAATCTCACGCATCACATACTAATTTACACATTTTAATTTGCGGTATGCTAATGCAAATAAAAATATTAACACTAAGGTCTAAAAATCCCAAGTCTAAAGTCCAAGTCCAAATATATCTGATCACGGAAAATACTCCAAAGCAAAGCTAAAGTCACGTGCCAAACTCACGATGCGATAACTTGCGACACACAACAAGAGTGGCGGGGTTTTGTCCCATAAAGTAGATTCCGATATTCAACTCAGAAATTATCAACGAAAGAAAATTATAGAGTACATGAAAGCTAAGAAAGGGAAAAAAAATTGTAATGATAGTTGAGTTCTTAGGTCTTATCTTGCACAGTTTGCTATTTATACTATCAATTGGTGGATTTGGATAATTCATGGGTTTAGAAATAATTAGTTGGCCCTTAATGACATTTAATGAACCATGAACTAAACAATTGGCCCATGAAATCCTTTAATGTCTTATATTAACCCTTAACCTTGTTCTTAGGTAAAATGACCAAATCCTCACGAATATTTGATCACTTTGACTAACTTGCCACGTAACTGTGAGTCAGGATTGGATAGTATATTTTTATATTATCATATGTCCCCCACTTTCAAGACAAGTTTATCCTAGTTGAGAGTAGCACAGTGATTCTCAACCTGTGTATTGTCTAAAGTCGATAAGATTGTGGTCGAAACCAAATTTTCAATTTTGAATTATTCTCCAGAGTAAAATTTTTGAATTTCAATAATTTTACCATTTACTTGGAAAGTCATTTTGAGTAAGCTAGCCAAGAAATTTTTTCAAAAAATTTGGTGGGTGGCTAAGAGCATAAAGAGTTGTTCTCTCTCATAATTTTTCTCTACTACCACCTCTTACCCTATCACAAGCTTATAGTCCACTACAACACTTTACTCCACTACAACATCTTACTCCATTGCAATACCTTACTACAACAACTTACCCCATTACAATACCTATACCCGACTACAACACTTTACTCATCTACAACAGCTTATTACATCACTTACTCCACTACAATATCACACCCCACTATAATACTTTACTCATCTACATACACCTTATTACAACACCCACACCCCACTATAATACCTTACTAGATGATTTTACTCTGCTACAATACTCATATTCCACTATATTATATTGATGCTAAAATTTATCGTACTCTCATGTGAGGTATTGTCCGCTTTGGCTGGAGCATCACTGTTTTTCCCTTGAAAAGGAACCTCACACGGGAGAGGTGGCCCCTCACCTTACATTACCATGGTATTTTTGCAATTTAAAATATCATGGTATACGTACTGATTCATCAAATCTAATGAATTGTTTTTAAGCTTAATTCTTAAAAATTGACTAATTAAATTTAAACTTTTTGTGTTTTGTTATTTTGATATTAAAATTTAGTTCCTTTTATTTAAATATTATCATTTGACCGGTTTGTAACTGTAAAATCAAGTGTTTTAAAATTTGACTTGTACTTGTATAGATTACTATTTTTATTTGAGAAAATCTTTTATACACCATCGGTATAGAAATTTTTTTACGCTATTAAGTATAAATGCAAATGCCACATACTCTTTGTTCAAATTTCCAATGTTATTTTTGCATATGTGGCATTAGACCCGATGGTGTAAAAATATTTCTATACCAATAGTGTATGAAAAATTTACTCCTATTATTTTTTCTTCAAAGATTATTCTAATTGTCATACCAAAAAAATGTATCAACTAAACTTACCTTAATGTATTACATTTTTAGCAATATAACGAAACACATATCTATATACGTGCTGCATACTAAAGAGTACGGTGAATCTTGTAGCTATAGACAAAAATATCAAAAAAAACTAAAAATAAAAGTAAAATAATATGAGTGACTGAACCTAGACCAATTAAAATCAGGAATTGGACGAGAAAAACAAGGTGCCGCTCAACCTTCAAACAGACCAAAGGAAGCGAGATTAATAACCAGAATGAAGGATCTAACTTTGAGTTCTCAGCATCCGGGCAATCTCATGCATGGCATTAGAAGAATTCCATCGTGTCCCAATGCAAATTATCACTTGTAGTCTGCAATTAAGTAAAAAATCTACATGAAAACATCTTTCCAATTGAACATTTGAGTTATCTCGTTGAAGTAATTTGTGCATTGACTCAAGATTGAGCACTTAACATCACGAAACAACTAGATAGCCGCATCTGACCCTCCTTTTATTTTTTATTTTTTATTTTTTGGATTAATTATAACCTGCACTACTGAACTATTACTGTTTTGCACTTTGAATTTTTAACTATTAATTTTAACACTTTATTACTTTATTCTAATAATTTTTGATACATTACTTAAGTTAGTTTAAAGAAGTGAATTTTGATAGTTTTTTTTTTAATGAAAATACTTTAATAGCAATAAATGAATAAAAGTATTTTCAGTAATCAAATAGAAATTACAGTTATTAAAGTCTTTTTATCCAAAAATAGTTTGAAAAAATCACTAGTTTTCAACCAATTTGAGTAATGTGACAAAAATTGATAATATAAAGTACTAAGATGTTTAAATTGATAATTTAGAGTGCAAAGTATGTAAAACGGTGACAGTTTAGAATTGAATGTTCCAATTAACCCTTATTTGTTTGTTCTTTTGCTTTATCATACAATCTTTCCGCTTTCTCTTTCTTTTCTTACTCTCCTTTTTTTGGGGGAGAGATTCCTTAGGAAGCATTTATAATTTTCAGTAAGTCGTACATATGTTGCTCAACTCATATTTAACCTTACCCAAATATAATACTACTAGGGTGTGTTCGTTTGAATTGAAAATCTTTTCAGGAAAATATTTTTCAGAAAATTTTTTGGTGCTAATTTTCCTTCCTCTGACTGAAAATAACTTACAGTTTTTTAGTGTAAATTATTTTTCGGATTTGGTCAAGAGTGACATTAAACTTTAAATACTTACTTTTAGAATAAGAGTTTGCTAAACTTATTTTCATTTTTAATTCTTTTTCATTCGTTTTTCTCTCAATTATGGGTCACACACTAATATAACTATTATTATACATATTTTACTACTATATTGTACTATCATTTAATTTTGAGTTACAAAATCAATTTTTTATTAATCACAATTACTTGTAAGGTATTTATTACCATTGTTATAAGTTTTTGTAACTTGTATTCATAAAATTAAAGATAAAACCGTTAAATTTTTTTATTTCAAAATATTTTCATTTTGTCAACCGAACACTGAAAAATTGTATGGAAAATAAACTTTTTCATGTAAAATATTTTTCAAGAAAAATATTTTCCCCAAGAAAATATTTTTAGTCCAAACGAACACACCCCTATCACTACTTAATTGTACAATCAAAATTTTCGCCTTTGATCGCTATGTTTATAGTTTCCTTTTTTTTCAGTTTTTCACAAGCCTCTAGATGTGTATAAGAGACAGCTCAAGAAGGAAAAATACACAAACTTGATGGAGGACAGATAAAAGGCTAATCTCTGCAAATACATACTCATCACAAGTATTCTAAATCAGAACCAACTATTCATAGCTCACCCAGCAAATGATCTATGAAGGAGGTGACGTGAATAACATACTATGGACAGATCCAACCCTGTCATGCACAGAAGAGGTAAAATTCTCCTAATTTTTTGTTCCTTCTGAGTTTACATATCCGAAGTCCTAAAACATGTCGACTGATTGAAATGTTTGCTTTCAACTTCTATGTATATATATGCAAAGTCCTAATAATGGAGACCAATTATAACCCCAAAATATGAAATCAGTTTTGTTTAACAACCTCCACTGGCTGGTTCAATTGAGCTCAAAAGGCCGTTTCCTCTTAGCTGCATGCAGTGGTCTTCTGCATCTACTTGATCACAGATTATCACCACCGATAATCCATTGTAATGTGCCTCTTGCATGATGTTCACAGCATTGTCCAGAGTCATTCCAGGTATGACCTTCATCAGAACTTGCACGACATATTCTCTCTTGTTGTAGTTGTCATTATGCAGTAGCACACGGTAAGGTGGAGACATTTTCTTTGATTTCCTGGAAAACAAAATGGAGTTATCTTCATACAACATATCCCTAATTTTTGATGGAATCTGATATTGTATGATCAACAATTATGCACCACTTTCGGGATTATATGATTTCAAATATAAAGGAATGAGAACTGGGGGAAATAAAAGGCAGTGTTTTTATTCAGGTTTATGGTGGCTTTACTTTTCCTTCCCTTTTATTAGTACCTTTTTCTTTTTCTGTTTGGGGGGAGGGGAGAACATTAGCAACAGGTATTGACAACAATGAAAATATACAATAAACACCAGAGGGCAAGCAAGAGACGACAGATGGTTCTTCAAAATGTTCTCTTTTTTCCACAAATTTTACGGTTACTGTTCAGCAGAAAAATAAATACATTACTGGTTGGCTATCACTCAGCCTATCACAATATGAAGACATTGTTAATGTCTCCCAGCTTCCAGCTCATCTAAATACTGACAAATGAAATTTGGGCATTACTTTCCAATGGTATTACATTTAAGAAAAACAAAACTAAAAAACCTGCTTAAAAAGTGCTAGGATACTGGTCATAAAGATTTTCGAAAGCCAGTTATTCCAGAAAATGCATCTTTAGAAGTACCATTTTGGATCAGTTATTTCAGCTTAAAGCTAATTGCAGAGCATAGAAAGCAAAGGAAACACCTCAAAATAGATTTTGTATAAGAAAAGCTAGAATGAACATGACTAAAACAAATAAGTCATTATATCTTAGAACATCATCTCCCCCAAGTTGTTCGTTCAATGAAGGCAGGCAAGTCTCACCATGTTATCTTGATTTATTATGCTAAACCTCTTTTACTCCTTCCCTAAACAGCTGAAGGTGCTACAAGATGTGCACAGTATGGTACCAACCGCAAGAAGAATGTGAAACAACATTAGCCCACTACAAAATCCAAACCACTCAGTTTTGAAAAGCTCCACCACACTGTCAAAACCACAAAGCTTTATGGAAGTGTCAGATCAGATGTCTATTCCTTTAGCCCTATCCATATACATTACAACTTTTCAAGTCTCTCTGTTTTTTTATCCAAGTATACATAGAAAAAGAAAAAATAATTAAAGAAGAGTTGTACCTATAGAAGACCTTGAACACAAGACCATATAATAATTAACACCAAAATATTAGTATGTAAAAAGAGAGAAAAAGATACTTTAAATTGTTATGCAAAAGAAAGAAAAAAGTCACAATAGTAAAACATATTGCCTAAACACGAAAAAAATTATAAATCTTAACTACCATATTGAAACACGAAATTACAAGTCTTAACTACCATACCTTAATTCAAATTCAGATTCACGACCAGGAGTAGTTCTCTCTATGACAGGCTTATCCAACACCCCGCCACCTTTCCCAACTCCTGCAATTGGCATTTTCATAAAATTGCTCCTGCTTCTCCATTGTTTTTGAAGAGAATACTTATCTCCTGTGGACCATAATACTATCAGACACCCATATAAAAATTCAGCATCAATAACAGGAATGTCCAGGGATTAAAAACCAATAATAGGGATACCGCTGGGATTATTTATCAGCTTAAAAAAGGGATATAAAGCTAAGCTTAATTATTCAGATGGGCATAGGAAGAGGAAGCCACAACATTGTCCTAAAACATGGTCTCCGAAAGTTCACAAAGTTACAAAGAGTACTTATCAAGAAAACAAGTGCAATTTTACAGAATTACACAGAGAATAGATAAGCTTAGACGTTATTAGGGAAAAAGACCAATTTGGTTCCTTATCTTTAGGGTGTTGACCAATATGATTCCTTATCTATCACAAAGACCACTTCGGTCCATCATCCTTAAAAAAAATAACCAATGTAAGGCTTGTGACAGAAATTGTTGACAAACTAATGGAGTCGTTAACAGCACATCTACAGCAGGTTAATGGCCATGTGATTATCACGTGACTTGCTCCATCATAGACCTTAAGACTGGTTAATTTTTCTAAAACTGAGGGACCATAGGAGACCAATGGATGATATCCCAAAGATAAGGGACTAAATTGGTCTTTTTCCCAATCCTATTAAATGGAAATAGTAAAATTTACAACAGACAGGAAAAGAAAGACTGTACATATTAGATTCTCAAAAAAAAAAAAAAAAAAAGCCTATACATTCAAGAACGAGACTGACAAGACAACTTTAAAACCTTTCTATCGGTAAGGGAAACGATTCGGTCAATCTACGATGGCTACTAAATCATGTTTCCTACCATTTAACATGCTGTTGCAAATGCACTTCAGATACCTACAATGATGACAAAATATCTAAGCTAGTGATGAGATTTTCTATTTACCTATCACAGAAACTTGAATTTCAAATAAACAATAATGACATACGAATGAGAGAGTAGGCAATAAAGCTTAAGATAAGAGTGGCGGAATTAGGAAAGAGTAGAATCCAACTCCACTCTTGCAAGTTCAAAAGACGAGAGACATGAAGAGGAAACAAGAAGAAAATATATCAAAACTACGACGACAAACAAGTTTAACCATCAAATTCGACAACCATGGATTAGTCTAGTAGTAAGAGACTCTCAACAATTCCCAAAAGGTCAAAGATAAAGTCTCCTTATCAGACATTCCGGTTGCATATCCACATTATTACGAATGTCCATAGCCACTCTGTGAGAAATCCTAAGCTTCAGCCTCAACATAGGTCCAGTTTAGTACTTTCCAAATGCAGGTTGTGTGATACGAGCAAGATGTGGCTACCTACCTTTCCATTTTCCTAACCAAATGGAAAAAATAACCATCCAACTCTACCTAATCATTTGATACAATAAATCACTAAATAATTGCGTGCTCAACTAATTTTTTTTCCCAATCAGCACATTCGAATCATAGCCAGTACAGATTACGCTAGTATTTCCCTAAGTTAACAGGTGTGTAACTATTTACCTTCTGAAAAATCAACTCTTAAGACCAATTAACCTAAAATCAATCAAGAAAATTTCATATACCTGATACAAACTACTAATTCATTTAATTTTGTTGATTATCTATAATTACGACAAACGCGACGCTATCATATAACTTATTCTAAAATCAGGAATAACAATAATAAGTATCCAAGCAATTTATTCCTCATGCTCTTACAAATAAAAATAAAAACTATTCAAGCCGAGGAAGAAAGAGGGAAGTTGTGGATACCGGGTTTAGGTTGCAGTAGAGGGTTGGGGGAAAGAGCAACTCGACTGCAGATAGTAGTCTCCATTGGCCCCATCTCTCCGTAGATTCCTCGATAGCCAAGTGCCAACAAAAATTTGTGCTGCACTGGTGGGATCACACGTCTAAAACATTTGGTGGTTCGTGTTAATTATCGTCACAATTATTTACGGTATGATTTTTCTGCCATTTATTTGCAGGGAAATTTTGAAATTGCCGTTAAACGATGTCGTCGTCAAGCCATTCATGAAATTTTAGTCGGGGAGAACCCAAAATTACAGAAAACCCCTCTGAGTAAAACCAAAATTTTAAGAGAAGCTAAATATTTTGAGTTTAAAAAACATTAGGAACACAACTATGGATATTTTATATTTGTACTTTTTTATTTCATACATTTAAAATAATATATTTTTGTCCTCTACAAATATTAAAATTTAGCCTAAAATAGTTATATATCTTAATAAAAAATTATAATTTTAAGAAGAAAACTTGTTACTCGAAATACTAACAACTCACCATAGTAAAATTTCATCTTCCTCACCATCACAACCACCACCACCTCCACCTGAAACTATAACCACCACCATAACTTAAGAACCCAATCCAAAGTCCACCGTTCCAAACCAACATCACTACCACCCCAAAATGATAATTAAGCATTACTACAACTAGTTAATCCAAAACCAAATCTACCATCCTAGAACCGTCATCACCACTACCACTACCACAATCCAAAATTCAAATTAAATTCAAGCACCCAAACCATCACTACCACTACCCTAGAACCATAATCACTACCAAAATCATCAAACCCAAATCAAAATCCACTACTTCAAATCATCACTCTGTCACCGTCATGTGAAACCATAACCACTACAGCAATTGAGAAACAAAATTCCAAAATAAATCTAATTCCAAATTGGATGGAGTCTGTGGGAATGCATCAAGTTGTAAGGAGGGGGCTCATGGGGATTGTTTTTGGTGCTAATGGTGGCTGTTGCACTTGGATCCTCGGGGTAGGATAGATTTTTTTGACAATTTAGTATTCAAAATTTTGTGTTGTCAATTTTGCCTTAAAGAAAAGGTAGCACGTGAATATTTCAAAATTAAATATGGCCGAAACTATATCGAGAGATCAAAATAGTGCATTTTGCATTTGTAAGGAATGAAAATGCATCATTTTAAACCTAAGAGATTAAAAAAATAAGAAAATAGATAAGAGGTTGGCAATGCACATCTCATAAGGTAGTTGATATAAGAGGCATACCAACGTATCTAATTGGTAATGGACAGGATACCAAACCTAAGAGAGTATTGATAACCAACACATTAGGTTGAGGTATGTTTGCAAAAAAAAGAAAACAGTAGAAATGGAGATGTTAGGACATTGTCCAACCGCACTAATGTGTTCAAATATAAAAAGATCATCCGCAAAGCAAAATGGTGAGTGACGGGAGTTAAGCAGTACTACTTAGGGATTTTTTGAAGCTCGAGTCAAGAAGGCTCGAGAGAGCTTGAAGCTAAAATTATAAACAAATATGAGGCCATATCCCATGTCGTAAACCTCTAGACGCAGCATAGAAATCTAATAGTGAACCAATAACCATGACAAAGAAACGAAAATTGCAAATAAATCCATATGCGAAACTTAGATGTGAAATCTACTGCTTGGCGGCATGCTTAACACACGCAAGTCGGACGGGAAGTGGTGTTTCTTGTGGCAGGCGGGTGAGTAACGCGTAAGAACCTGCCCTTATACAGAAAATATTGTCGATAAATAGAAGTACTTCTTATTCATTAACATCTTAGAAATATTCCACCATAGAGCAAAATTGTTCCATTATTTTATTACCAACAAAGTAGAAAAAACATTAACCCTAGTTTTGAAATAATCAATTCACTAAACAAAGGAGGTCAAAGCAGCTCAATAGAAACTCTAAATTAACCGAAGTCAAAGGCAATCGACTTCTATAAGCCAAACGAATTGGGATCCAATTACGATGATAACCATGAACCAATTCTTGACAAAATAGAATGTTGTCCTGAATGTGGTCTTTGTTTAACAAATGCCAATGAGCTAAACGAGTCGAGCCTCGGTTAAGATGATAGCCATGAGCCAAATGAAGCAGGCCTTAGCTAATGCTTCTAAGATTTTAAAATTTTAATATTACTGGTAAGGCTTCTAAGATTTTAATTTTACTAATAATCCTTCCAAAACCTTTTTGTTTTTATTGGTAATGCTTCTAAGACCAATTATGGACATAAAACCCAACTACTTAGGATGAGCTTCAACCTCAGGAATATTTAAGCGTTGTTACACTTTAGTTCTAATATTCGACATTGTACTTCTACTGTAGACCGCAATTGATTTGTCAAAATTTATTTGTTGGCCAGATGCCTTCCTTATATGTTGATAATCTGTACAATTGTTCTCGTCTCATCCTCAGTTTAAAGATAGGTCTGCATAAGTGTCCCCAAAAGTAAAGTGTCATCCTCAAATAACAAATGTGAAATCTTGGAACATGACGTGCTAGTATCAACCCATGCAATTGCCACATCTAACTACTTCCTGTAACAAATACGAGAAAACTTCTCCACACACCAAAAAAAAGATAATGAGACAAAGGATTTCCTTGTCAAATTCCTCTCAAGGAATATATGGCGAAATTGACAATTATCAAGCATAAAAGAGAGAAACTATGCATACGCATTTTGAAAATTATAGAAACAAAATGAGGATGAATGCCAAATGCTAATAAATATTTAAGAAAGAAAACCCATTCAACCTGATCGTATCCTTCACTCATGTCTAATATAACAAATATAGTACGATCCTTTCCTCCAAGACTTTGATTTAATAAAATGATGAAGTTCGTAAGCAACCAAAGCACGTACGTAGTATCCATAATCAATCTACCTAGGACAAAAGTAGATTGAGTTTTGGAAATTATATCTGTAAAAATCATATGAAGAATACATATTAGCGAGCACTATTGAAGAAATTTTGTGCGACACATTACAAAGGCTTATAGGTATAAATGGGAAAAATTGTCAGGATTTTTTGAATTTTGAAATAACAACAATATGAGTGAAATTTAAAGAAGGTAAAAAACACCATTTTTCAAGAAGGAAAGCACACAACGAGTAACATCCCTACAAATAACATTCCAAAATTTTTGGTAAAAGTATGGCTAAAATTCTTAGAACCTGGAGATTCAATAGGTTCTATCTGAGAGATTGTTGCATATAGCTCCTGAGCAATGAAGGTCCAAGTCAACTTTTCATTCATGTCCTAAGAAATGTTGTTTCTTACCTTCTCTATTACTGTATTTAAAGTATCTTTAGAAGGACGGGACAATGAAAAAATCTGAGAGAAACGGTCCTCAATATTTTGCGTTATATCTTGTTTTTTCTCAACCTTCTTAGCTATTACAAAATTCCCTTAATCTTGTTAGCTTTATGCCTGGATGAAGTCTGCGCATTCCGAAAATATCTGGTGTTTCAGTACCCTTCTCTAATCTAGTGAGTCTTACTATGTTGCCGCCAGAAAGACCTTTCTATTCCAGAACCGTTTCCAACTAATGCTCCAACCTACCCAATTTGTCTAATGAACTGTTTGACAAAGTTGAAGCCTAACTATCTTGAATTTTTTTTCTGAAGAAAATTATCCTCCTTATGGAAATTTCCAAAAGCCGACCCGCTCCAACTAATTTAGCAATCCCATTCTGCAATCATTAGCCTTTCGTAAAAAATCCTTGTAGTTGTTCCCATCCCGATTTCCATCCCAAGCTTGTTGCACAACTCTATGACATCATCAAATTTTAGCCACATAAGCTCAAATTGGAACCTCTTAATCCTCTTCTCAACCTTTTAATCTATTTTGTCCTTTATTCGTAGGAATTGGGAGATGACCTAACTTGTAGAGAAAAGGTGTTTCACATCAGAGAAAGGAAACGAACGGCTGCATTCATCCATGGCACAAGCTCTATCTAAGTACCTGCCACGTGAAATATGATCCACTCTTCTGCCTCGACTCTAGGTGAATACATTGTCAGAAAAAACCCAAATCAAATAACGCACAAAAGTTTAGTGCTTCCTTGAAAAGATCTATTTGCCACTACACCCTTTCTACTTTCTTAAAAAATTCTAATCTCTTTAGAACTTCATTAAAATCACTAATGCATATCCAAGGACTTTAGGAGGATGGTTTCATGTTTTAAAAACTTCCTACCTTTCTGACTAGCCGTTGAAGGTTCTTTATACACACAAGATAACCTCCATTCTACTGATGAACCAGGCAACACCACCTTAGAATCTATCACTCTACTAGAAAATCTAATAACACTAAGGTTTACATCTTTATTCCATAACAACCAATACCCTTTCGACTTACCAATAACACTAACCCCTACCCCAAACATATTACCTCTACAATTAAGAGACTCAATAAACCTAGCATTACACAACATGTCACAAATAAAAACAATAGAAGGACAATGAAGTCTAACTAATCTATATAATTCTCGAACTGTCAAAGAATTTCCAACCCCCTGACAGTTCCAATTCTATAAACTCAAGATAGTTTAATCAAAAGAATCCTCATCGACCAAACCATTAATGCCCCTTTTTCATTTCACATTCAACATAACCACCATTGCTTCACTATCCAAACTAGCTTCTAAAGTTCTCTTCCCAAGCCCTATAGGTGAAGTTTCTACTAAATTGTGATTTTGGGATGAGACTGGAGCAACCTTTTTCTTCCTTAACCAAGAGTTAGATGTACTTTTCCTTGTTAATTTTTTTAATCTGTGAGAATGAGATTTAATTTTCTAAGCCTGGGAAGCATTATTAACCTAAATGTCCACCGAAAATAACTCATTATCCCTATCCAAGTCTTGGTCCAATAACATCAAGTTCTCATATTCAATTATTTGTAGCATTCACATAGTTAAAAGAGCTAAGTTTAACCTGGCCTACATCACTTACATCCATATCGATGGGTTGGGCCTCAGGTCATGGGCAATATTATGGACCTCAACCCGCCCTTGTGGCCAATAATATTTATTTTTGCATGCCCCATAAGTCCATCCACATCATTCCTATCTTCATAGAGGAATTATAAATTCAATAAACCACTAGTAAATCTAAATCAGAATCTAGGAAAAATAATTAAATAGATCCGGTTTTTGACCCCACCTGTAGATCATGTGGTCAAGATTAAACTTTAAATAATCTTGGTTATATCAACTGATGTCATCGATTCTTTAAGGTTTAATCCACAACACAAGGTCTACAAATGGAGTCATAAATCGGGTCTACCTAAGTATTTGCCCAGAATCCAGTACTCCAAAATCATCACCATTACTACCATTTGAATGCATATTCACTACAAAAAACCAAAAACATGAAACCAAATCAAATCAAATTTGAAATTAGAGAGGGGGTTATGGAAGTGCATCGGGTTGTAGGAAGGGAGCTCATAGGGTTAGTTTTGGGTGCTAATGGTGGCTGATGCACTTGTCCCTAAGGACTCTTGGGTAGGATAATTTTTTTTTGACAAATTAGTATTCGGGATTTCATATAATCAATTTTCCTTTAGAAAATGTAATATGCACTACAACAAAAATGAACATTTGTGACATGTAGTATTTTGTACGTCACAAATATAATTACTTTGAAATACTAAAAATTACAGAAACTAATAATTTCAAGTTACAAATAATAGTATAACAATCATTAGCAAGTCGTAAATACTTTTTGTGACTTTGTAGGCAGTGACCATCATTTGAGAGTCACAAAACTCAAATGTGACTTGCATTTTAGTTTATAACCTTCAAATGATGGTCATCGTTTACAAAGTCACAAAAACTATTTGTGACATGTAAATAGAAGTCACATTATCATTTGTGACTTGGAATTACTAGTTTTTGTGACTTGTCGTGTCACAAAGTAGTTATATTTGTGACTATCAAAATTATATAAGTCACAAAAGGTGGATAATTCTTGTAGTGATGTGATGCATAAGTGACTATGACTTAAATCAAAATTGTGTCGAAGGATCAAAATAGTGCGTCTTAAATTTGAAAGGGCAAAAATGTATCATTTTGAATATGAGAGATTGAAAAAGTACAACTGTGAAATGTGATGGACTACTAAGGTCATTTTCTGATACCTTTCCAAAAAAACACCTAGTTATATCATTTATAAAATACCTAAATCCTACTACTAACTAGACGACATCCAAAAAGTATACTGCTGTCAACTAGCAATAAAGGGAAGTAAAGATCGAATCCACAAGGATTGGTCGATAATTATCAATTATTTAGTTGAATTGTTAGTTGAAGTAATCGACTTTAAAGCAATTTAAATAAAACTAGAATTTAAGAGACTAAGAAAGCAACTTAAAGACTAACTATTGCTTTAAAGTAAGCATTAACACTAAGGAAAGCATTTTGAAGAAAGCAATTAAGAGGAAGCATGTAAAAGAGAGCATTTTAAGAAAGCATTTAAATAGGAAGCATTTTTAGAGAACAATTTCTCCTAGTGAAAGCAAGTAGAAGAAAAACCATTTTAAGTAAGTAATTAATTAATCTACACTACTAATTATCACTAAGTAAGAACAATTAAAGAAAGCTAATATACTATTTTAATAAAGCCTGTAAAAAGAAAGTTTTTAAATCCACTAACCACAATTTACTACTAAGAAAGCATATTTAAAGAAGGCATCAAACTAATCTACCAATAGATCTAAGAAGATAATTACAGAAAGCATTTAAACTAAACTACATTAGGTTAACAAAAAGCATATAAAATTAGATATAAATTCAAGAAAACTTACACTAGCTGTCTTAAATCTACAACTAAGAATTAAAAATTATAGCTACACTACATCTAATCTAAGAAAATTCTCTCCAAATAGGGAGAAAAATAAAGAACTAAACTAGCCTACTTCTACTCTTCTTCTATCCTACTTCTATATTACCTGGTCTCCAAAGAGACTTTAAGAATGTATTTATAGTGTTAGGGTTGGGAAAGAAGGCTACATTCCCCTATGTAAAAATTTATCATGAACTGGACATTTTTGTCCCTCAAAATTCTCAGACCACGCATAGTCATCAGTGAATAATTAGCTTGGTGACTGCAGTTACTAGAATTCCTTCTTTATTATAGTGACCGCAGTTATTGATGCTCACGTTTACTTATCTTGGTAAACTCAGTGATCAATTTTTCTTCTTCAAAATTATGACTGCGGTGACCAACAAAAGTTTGCCGCTAGAGGTTTAATGGCGTCTCAGTGACTGCAGTGATGAACTATCCACTTGGAAAACTTTCTAAGTACCAGTGACCATGATGACCATTTTAAAGAAGGGAATCTAGTGACCAGGGTCACTAGTACTTAGTTTTTTTTTTTTTTTTGTCTTTGAATAGGCTTCATCATTTAATTATGGCTTGAGTTGGTTCGTTTCTTATCTGATTGTTGCACCGTTTTCTCCGATCAAACTATACAAATAAATATTCCTTTAATTATACAAAAACACTAAATTAACATAAACTAACACAGTACTTAGAACATAAAGGGAAAAACTAGCAAAAACAATACTTAAATCCTAAAAATGGTCGAAACTAGGGCAAAAATATTCGTATTTACAGTATATATAACTCTAGTTTTCTAGGGTTATTACACCCCCAAACTTAAGCTTTTGCTCGTCCCCAGAGAAATAGAGAAAAGATAAGAACAACAAAAATGACTAACACAAAAGACATAATACTACCAACAAAATTGAAATGTTGAACTATAATGTACTAATCAAGAGTGAAAATGGAGTTTTAACTAAATAAATTCAATATTTTTATCCACTCATTCATTTACAAAAGTATACATTAGTTTTGGTTGCAAATATTACTTTGACTAATGAAGAGTTAAAGAGATGCCAATTCAAATGCAAGTTGATTTACAGCAAACAAATAAAGTTTCCCAAAATTACCCCAAGTATAGAAAGATCATTAAGTCTTGTTTGGAGAAGCACAAATTGATGCAAATGAACGCACAAGGATATTTGTTAGCACTTGTAAGTTTTAGCAAAGAATATCAATCAAAGCAATGCTTCACTCCCCGATTCTCTTATATCTAATACCTTAGATTAAGGATCATTTAGGACTTTTAAAACTTATGATGTAGGCTAAGGTAATAAGGTGAGATGAATTTGGATATAAGTGACTCAAATCACCTTAGTCATTTCGATACAAACTCTTGTACTACTAGCCAAACATACAAGTTCCAAAACCAACATGACTTAACCAACTAACACTTGAAACACAAAAACATTATTTCTAACTGTATTAACATTTTGAAGGTTAGATGAACCTTCTTTATTCAATAAGAACATAACACTTGAAATTCTTTTGCTTTTTTCTTCTTGTTTTTTTTTGGTTTTGTTTTGGAACAATAAAAATAACATAACATAACAATTACAAAAGGGGAAATATAAACAACATTGAATTCTTGACTTCATTCCCCAACAAATACTCAAAATCTCTTTCAAATCATCATATAAGTTCTAGCTATTACATTGGTTCTGTTAGAACTAGGATAATTTTACAATGACTAAAGTGATGGGATGAAAAGAAAATGAATAAACAAAATGGATTGGCTAAGTTTTGTAGTTGACAAAGAAATTAGGCTATGAAGGCTCAATGGGGACAATAGGGTAAGTTTTTTGGCTTAAACTGTCCAAGAAAATGACTTCATTTCCAAAATTTGACTTTTCAGTAAAAGCGGAGAATTCACACTATCATAATCAATATATCAAGTCAAACCTCACAAAACCCACAAAATATTTGAAAATACAAGTCCATGCAATATGACCAAGTGATGCTTAACTCATTTCTTTCTCTACTCAAAATCAATTTCCAAAAATCTTGAATAGTTTAAACTATATAAACAATCTCTTGAATTTGGCATTGGATAAACCCTTACGAAAAAAGTAAAATTTGAGGAGTTAAGAAAAACATTTTATGAAATGTTTGATAATATAACTGAGTTTCAAGGGTTAAATCTCATTTATCACGTGAAGTGCAACCTATGTCAGTTCAACACTCAATTTCAACTTCCGCAAACAAAAACAAAACCATTCTCAATGAACAAGACAATATACACCACCACACTTTTCATATTATTTAATGATTAGTACAACCCATCCTACCACTCACCCATATATCAAGAAATAAAAAAACTACTAAAAAGCATAAAACCACATAACTAACTAGACATAAAATTCGGCAATGTTCTTGAACTACACTTAGACAATCAAAATATGTAGAAGATGAACAATATACTAACCAAGTGAATGCGAATAAAACCAATTAAGCTCAAACCAAACTTAGAAACAAGAGTTCTACCCTTTAATTATAGACTTCACCAATAATAAGATCAACACTAATAAGGCTAAGCAATGAGCATTTGCAAGTAGATTATGCAAATCAATTAAGTTTATGATCTTCGAAATTGATTTTCCTTTTTCAACCAATCAAGTTTACACTAGAGGGGTCACCTAGAACTTCACGGGGTTTAAATAAAGGAAAAGGAATACACTAGCAATGAGATTTAACACAACAAATGGGTTATCTAAATACCCAACTATCCCCCCCCCCAAAAAAAATTAGTTTCACACATAATTGGCTTCAAAGAGACATTCAATCATAAAGATACTCTCAAATAATATCAAGCATTCACATGAATTCTCCAAAATAAACTCAAATATTTAGCACATAAAGTGTACAACAACTAGAATGTCCACTAGTAAAAAGTAAAGTTCAGAGTCCAAAGTCATTCCATAAAGCATGTATATCATTCACAAATCACAACAAATCATACATTGTCATCAACATTCTCATTAATAACCAAATTTGTCCAAGAAAGTCCAAAAATCATTCACCAATAACACAATACGACTAAACTAAGCACAAGAGTACAAGCATTTATTACCAACCGTTTACTCAAACTAAAGAAAATAAACTAAAACAAAGCATAATAAATAAAAGAAAAAGATATATTCTCTCAATACCAAGGAGACTCCCCAAGGATATCGTAATCCTTGGTGAATTTCCTTGCACCAATGTTTTACTCCTCTGAAGTCCCCAAAGATTTGAATTTTGGCATATGTGGCTTTTGCCACCTTGGCCCTCTCAAAAAGGTATCGTTCTTCTCTTCCTATAAGAGCTAGCTCTTTTTCCACAAACACTCTAATGAAACCTCTTTTGTTAGAATCAAGACAACCACACTTATATGTGATTGTTGAGTGACCCGCTTTTTGTCACTTCAAACTCATAAGGCTCTTGGGAACCAGGTTCCTTTAATATGTATTCCACATTTTCTTCTTCTTGGCCCGGTTCCTCATCCATTGGTGGATGTGTTGGAATCCAATGCCATTCACTATCCATCATTCATTGAACTTCACCAAGTTAGTCTTGTAACCTTTTCATAGATGTGGCTTGCTTTTCTCGAAATCTAGCCATCTATCCTCGAAGTTGGACTTATTCTTCTCAGATTTAGGCTATTTCCTGAAGCATTATCCTCTCGTCCCTCATTCTTGCCTCTTCACTTTCTTGAGTTGGTTGGTGAAAGAATTATGACTCCATTGGTCCGTATGTAGGTTCTTGTGGTTTAAAAAAAAAGAATAGGGATTTTCTTGATTGCTCTCAAAAGGATATGAATAACTAGATCATCCCATTTGATAAGTTAAAGGATAAGAAGAGTACTCATATCAAGAATTATTCTAACTTCGCATATCTCCATTACCAAAGATCGGCAATTTCCTTGGTATGAATAGTTTCAATTAGTTCCTTGCATGTTCTTGAGCAACAAACAATAACACAAAAACAAGAAAAAAAACTAAAACATACAAAAAAGAAAACTAGGAAAGTTTAGACTACTAGTTAAACTACCCATCACAAAGAAAATCTTTTTGTATTTTCCAAGATAAGAACACAACTATAAACTGAAAATGTTTTTGACTTTTCAATAGAAAAACAACGATAGAAGAAAACAAAAGACTTCAATCTAGTAACCTAATCAAATTATATGAATATCATCGAAAACTTATCCCCGGAAATGAACGCAAAAAACTTGATAATTTTTCAAAAGCTACCTAGTTATATCATTTATAAAACACCTAAATCCTACTACTAACTAAGATGCATCCCAAAAGTGATTGATTTTAAAGCAAATTAACTAAAACTAGAATTTAAGAGACTAAGAAAACAACATAAAGACTAACTAATACTTTAAAATAAACATTAACACTGAGGAAAGTATTTTGAAGAAAGCAATTAAAAGGAAGAATGTAAAGAGAGCATTTTAAGAAAGTATTTAAATATGAAGCATTTTTAGTGAGCAATTAGAGAATACAAGTAGAAGGAAAAGCATTTCAGGGAAGCAATTAACTAATCTACACTACTAATTATCACTAAGTAAGAACAATTAAAGAAAACTCATAACTATTTTAATAAAGCATGCAAGAAGAAATTTTTTTTAAATCCACTAACTACAATTTAGCACTAAGAAAAAGCATATTTAGAGGAGGCATCAAACTAATCTACTACTTAATCTAAGAAGACAAGGGTTTAAATAAAAGTATTTAACTATACTACACTAGATTAACACAAAGTATATGAAATTAGACATATATTAAGGTCTAACACTAAGAGTCTTCAATCTACAATTAAGAATTAAAAATTACAACTACACTATATCTAATCTAAGAAAATCTTCCCCAATAGGAAGCAAAATGAAAAACTAAACTAACCTACTTCTACTCTACTTCTACTCTACTTCTACCCTACTTCTAAATTATAAGAATATATTTATAGTGATAGGGTTGGGAAGGAAGGTTGAAGCAACAATTTACAACAAACTGGACGTTTTTGCCCCTTAAAATTCTCGGATTGCGCTTAGTGACCACGATGACTAAACAGCTTGGTGACCATGGTTATAGGAATTCCTTCTTTGTTCTAGTGATCACTGTCATTGATGCTCACATTGACTTCTCTTAGTAAACGCAGTGACAAATTTTCTTCCTCCAATTTACGACCACAGTGACCAACAAAATTCACTACTTGAGGTCTTCAATTAACTGCACCTTAGTGATTGCGTTGATGAGCTGTCTACTTAAAAAATTTTCTAAATACAAGTGATCACAGTGACCAGTTTAAACAAGGGATCTGGTGACCGGGGTTACCAATTCTTTGTTTTTTTTTTTCTTTCAACATTTGACTACGTTTCATCATCTAACTATGGTTTGAGTTGGTTTGTTTCTTATCCGATTACCGTGCCGTTTTCACCGATTAAACCCCACAAATAAATACACTATATTAGTTATACAAAAAATTACTAAAATAACATTAAAATAATTAAATTAACATAAACTATCAAATTTTAGAATACAAAAATAAAAACTAGCAAAAACAACACTTAACCCCTAAAAGTGCTCAAAAGTAAGGCAAAAATACTTGAATTTAGGATACAATAACTCTAGTTTGCTAGAGTTATTATTTTACCAAAACATTATTAGCAAAAACAAAATTTTAACATGGGTAAGGAGAAGACATATAGTTCCCTACGGGTTTTCCTCTATGGAAGCCTTCTCCATGCTATTGCAAGGGTCATCCTTTCCTATTTCTTTCTAGTGGAAGTTTTTGTTTCTTTCACGTGGTCCCTAGTCTAATTCTTTTTCGTAATCTCATTTTCTTTTTTATTTTCCTTTAGTTTAAGCATTTTGGTTAATTAAAGTTGCTTTCTATTTCCCTTTATCATTTCTCATTTCTTCGTCTATATTTTCCCTAGTTTGATGTTTCTTTTGTTTTCATATTTTTTGAATATAGGTTTCAATTGGCTAGTCATACATCTCTCTTGCTAGTTTTCTCATCTCTCTACTTGCATTCAATTTCTTTGGGATGGAAAAAGATCTTGCAAACTAGTGTAGTGGATTGAAAGTCATAGATGAGGAGGTGAATGTGTTAGAGAATTCATGTGCAACTCAAGAGATAGTATGGAGAAGGGGCAAGTTATGTCTTCAGGGGAAGGTGTTATCACCCAAGGTAGTAAACATGAGAGCTATGACTACAACATACTATGTAGATCATATGATGGTATTTGATGGGGGAGTTTATACGTATTTGTGATAATGTAGATACTGAATTTTGACGTGTTTTTTTCCGTTAAGTACCAAATTAAGGAACATTTTTTTAAAATTTTGTATTTTTGGAGACAAAGTCCCAATTTCACAAAAAACACGTGCTTTTTTGGGGTAAAATAACAACCTTAAATCACTATTGTGGGGAAAGGGGCGAAATTTTCTTTTTACATCTAAGTATAGTTTTTAAATTTTTAATGTTCCTAAACTTAATTAATTTCATGTTTTTAAATATATTTAGTAAATTTAACTTTAAAAACCCATGTTGGGACAATTTTCAAAATTGAATATTTTGGTCCCAAATGCACGCTTTTCAACGAATTACATGCCAAGGCCATAAAAGGACTAGATGAGATCCTAACAACGTCATGGCATTGTCATTTATTAGAATTTCATACATAGATAAAATTTTGAATCACATTATGTTTCTCGAGCTATATGAGGAGAAAACTTCTAAAGTTACTTGAAAACTCTGTTTTAAATTATCAAGTTGTAACTATCTAGTTAGCTACCAAGAATGGTGTATTCCATCAACTTCCTTTCCTGGAAAGTACTTAGAAAAGAGGATTGAGGGTTGGATCCCGGGGCGGATTTAGGAGAGGGGGGCAGGGGCCGACGCCTTCCCCCCCTCAAGATTTTACAAAATTGTAAACTTTACCTTTAAAAAATTTTGAAATTTAATTTGTGTCCTTAAAAAATTTATATTTTGCCTTCATAATTTTTTTACAAAAATATAAATTAACTTTAATAAATACTTCCTCCGTCCCAATATATTTGTCACCTTACAAATTTGCACAAAGTTTTAGGCAACTATAATATTTCTACCAAATGACCATAAATGCCCTTATTGGGTTTGCATTGATTTCATACAAATATTTGAGTAGATAGAGAAGAGAGAAGACAGGAAAGAGTGATGATGAATTAACTGTTGGGTCCACTAATTGTTGGGATTGAGAATATTTTAAATTTTTGAATCAGGGAAATTTGAAATTTAAACAATACAAATCATCCATTTTAAGTAAGATGGCATTTTTATTGGGACATCCCAATATCAGAAGTGCGACAAAATAAATGGGACGGATGGAGTATTTGACAATTAAATCTTACCCTCTCAAAATACAATTCCTGAGTCTGCCCCGGGTCGGAACAAAGGTATAACAAGAATTGTTGGAATTCCTTGGGTGCCCTTCAGATATCATTTTGAACAAAAGTGATTTATTTGTGACATTTTTGTGTTTTTAGTGATTATTAGAACGTTTTCGCAAATTTACCTTCTTTTTGTCCTTTGGTAGGAAACCTATTAATGAATATCCATTCATCAAGTCCCGTGTCACTAATTTCGAAATTCAATTTATCATATCATATTATTTTTTTACTAAATCAACATTTATAATTTTTAGACCAATTACACTTAACTCAACCCTTTTTCCTTTAGAGTCATCCAATTAGTCGTAACATTACGCCGGCTTTCTTGTTTCATTCTTTTACACAACTCTTCCACCAAGATAACCATCATCATGATTCTCAACATCTATCCTTATCACCAAGATCATCATAACACCAACTAACACTCCTTCCCCCGACTCCTTCTCGGCAAAAACCCCTCAACTCCCTCCCCCTGTATTGGCCAATGTTTTGAAAATCGGACTGGACTGGCCGGTTCGAGCGGTCGGACGGCTAACCGGAAGAACCACTGGTCCTGTCCAACTATATATCCGGTCTGTCCAAAAAATCGGACAGAACTAGTAAAAAACAGGGAACTGGTAAAAAATCGGTTGAAGCGGTTTTGATGATTTTATAAATTTCAAAATAAAAAATGATTTAAATAAAGAAAAAAATTAAAAAATCGTAAAATAAACTCTAAAATGGCAAAACATTGAACACACCAAAACCTAATCTATTAAGTTATTATTTTTTTGATCTTTTTTATACTTATTTTTGTACAAATTTCACTTTTCTTATTAGAATTTTGATCAGTACTTTCTGGTATTAGAATTATAATTCTACAGAAATAATAAATAGTGTTTCACTTTTATTTTAGATTTTATATAAATATATTTTAAATCATTTTAAATTATATCACACTTTGGTTTAAAAAAAAACTAAATAGTGAATCGACCGAGTCTACTGATCGGACCGGTTGAACCGCGAACCAAATAGGCTATCGTTTCAATGCCCGGTCCGATTTTCAAAACATTGGTATTGGCTTCTCATTAATGTAACGACTGAGTGCGACTTCCTCCCCTTTTTCTTATTTTTCCAATCCCACCATACAAACCCCACACACTGCCCATTCCCGCTCCCTCTATCTCGGCGCACACACAAGCACAAAATCACAGCCTTGCACACACAAAATACACACTCTATACATCCATCGTTCGCTCGCCGTCGCCGGAGTATACAACCCATGACCAATCTTTGGCATGGTACTACCTTTGAGTTTTCTTTCATATGCTTTAAAATTCTTGTTTGTAAACGACTTGTACTACTGGAAACATGATAAATTAAACTGAATATTGATTGTTGGTAAACTTTGAGGCCAATTGGTAGACAAATTGAACAAAAGAATGAATTGCTTTCTTCGCACACCATTTGTTTGCTTAAATGCTTAAGGAAACGCAGATTCTTAAATTATATCGAACAAATTTTCTTTTGTTTTAAGCCTCTCAATCTGTTAATATAGTCCCTGTAACACCCTAATGATGATTTGGAAACAAAGAATCAGAGATACAAAGAGTTTGGTGAAATGGGTCTCGGAAAGGTGGCTCGATTTTCTTGAAATTGGTGCTTATTTCACTGAATTTGTATTTAATTGATCAGATGTGTATTCTAGTAGTCATTACGATCATTTTAGTCTATAGTTTGTTGGATTTGGTTGAGTTTTGGGGAGAAGAAAAATTGAAAAAAAAATTGAAGAAAAGAATAAAAACAGAACATAGCCATGGGAGCTACGGGGAAGAAGAAAGTTGGTTTTATATAATTTGCACATTGACCCCTAAGTTTTCCTAAAATTTTATTTTAACCCTAGAAGCAAGTTTGTAAGCCTTTTAAATCAATTCCAAAAGGCTTAGTTTTGGATACTTTTCAATTAGTTCCATAAAATAACTTTTCTAGACACAAAAATTTGTAATAATTGTGTTTTGACCCTAAACTTTGGGAAATTACAATTTTACCCTTAGTAGTTTTCTAGTTTTAGCAATCAGGTCTAAAAGTTTTCAATAAGTAATTTAGGATCACGAGATCTTTTTGGATTTATAATTTTGAGTTTGATCTTTGCTGCAAATCATAAGTCTGCATCTAAAATGTTTTTAGATCTTGTAATTAAGTCCCTAGGAGTTTAGTTTGTTCTTCATTGTTTTCCCTTTTCTTTGTAACTATATTGTAGCATTATAATTTTGTTGTTTCTTGATATTTTTTCTTTTAATTATTTGGAAATGTTTAAATTTAAGTCCTTTAAATTTAAATTTAGGTCAGTTGAGTCCATTTTTTTCTTCAATAATTGTTATGTATCCATTTTTTTAATAGTTTATCCCTTTTTTCTTCAATAATTGTTATGTATTCATTTTTCTGATAGTTTATCCCTTTTTTCTTCAATAATTGTTATGTATCCATTTTTCTGATAGTTTATCTTAATTTATTCATTAAAACTACTTTCATTATGTTAAGAATATTATTTTTGTTAGCTTCATTTTAATTGTACTTGGAAATTGGTACATTAACCTGTTTGTTCATATTTTGAGCTAAAATAGGGTAATTTTGTACCTTTTGAGCTTCAAGAGGTATATCCATATCCCTTTACGTGCTAAGTGTTTTATATAATTTTGTGTGTTAATTATTTATTTGCTTTTATTAATTTCCTCCATTATTTTTTTCTTTTATTATTATCCTTATTTATTGTAATTTATCTCATCGTAAAAAGACTTATGCCTACTATAACAGATAGAGTTATGTGCTATATGTTTATCGCTTTTGTTAGGACCTACATGTTAGAGTATTATGTTTTATGTACTTACGTGTTCATATGTTTATTACTTTACTTTGTTCGAGTGTATTTACTCTTATAAGTATCGGTTGCTTGCATTCTACACTACTCCAATGTTAGTGTAGAAATTTTTCCTCCTATGTTAGTCCAACGTTGGCACAGCGAGTTCCCTGCACTTTCTATGCACGTTTTTATTGTTTATTTGTTTTCATGTTTATTTTATCAACTTAATATAAATTTAGGTTAATTTATTAGAAATATGAATCAAATATCGCAACCAATTCTTACCGGGGGTGAAAGGGTACCTAGGTTACTCGTAGGGTAGTCTAGCATTTCTTTTTTCTCAATAGGACTCCCGAACCTTTTTCTTTGTTTTTGTAGATTAGGAGTCATCTAGTGTAAGGATCTTAAGTTATTTATTTTATCTATTTATTTATTTATTACTTTTTTTTAAATGCCTTAAATTTTTTACTACCCTCAACTTTAGGATTTTGCCTTTTCTTTAGGTGTAGTGTTTTGATGCACTTCACACATTGAGTGGCGACTCCATTGTTTTGTTTATTTACTTATTTATTTTTTTATTTTTTGAAAACCCTATTCTAAATTATTTTAGGGTCATCAAATCAATTTTAAAATATCCCATTTTCGTATTATTATTATAGTTATTATTTTAATTTTTTCCCTCAAAAAATAGAACGCAATAGATAAACTTGACCTTAACAACCCTTTAAGGAGACAGGACGGATTTGGGGAGGAAAATTGGGTCTGGTTTTTTTAAATATGAAAGGTTACCTACCTTTTGATATTTTTTTGGGGATGACCGAGAATTGAAAAAAGGAAAAAAAAAAAAAAAAAAGAGATTGTGAGACAAGGCTGGTGAGTGCCATGAAGGATACTAATTAATGTTCGGCAGTATAGGCCATGGTTTAGGCTAGATTAGAGAATCAAAACCAGAATTGAAGGCTGCTCAAAGCTGAAGAGGATGTAGCAGTCAATTCATCTAGGGATAAGGATTAAATCTCAACTAAAATGATTTTCAAAAAAGGACTCCTAACTTCTTGTATCTTTTGAAAAAACTTATAAATTTTAGATTCTTGGAGGTAGCGGAATTCAAGGTTGAATAGTAAGTATTTATCCTATGGGGGTAGACTTTAGCTTATAAACTGTGTTTAATGCAATTATCAATATGCATTGTGGCATATGAATTGGAGGCTAATATTGTCAAAAGAATTGAACAATTGTGATGAAAATTCTCATGAGGAGGGAGAAGACCGTAAGCACAATGCCAAAATTGGATGGGGGAAGATTTCTGCTCCTAAATTTTAAAGTGGCCTTCGGTTGCAACGAGTGGCACAAAATAATAAGATTTCTAAAATGAAGTAAGTTTGGGGTTTGATCACAAAAAGGCCATTTGTTTTTGAACTCGTTGGATATATTAAAGATACCTACAACATGAGAGCTTTTGGACTAAAATATTTCTTTCATCTTGCCGTTTTTCTTTACGAGCTATCTATCAAACTAGATTAAATGCTGAAAAATATATTAGGCATATCATTAGAAATGCTAAATCTTATTGTTGATACACATCTAGATGGAGAAAACTATAGCACTATTCGCCAAACATGGTAAAGTACCACTTTATATTCAAAGATAGTCCCATAAAAAGACCTTGAATTTTCAGTATGTAATCTAGAGATTCTTATATGGATCCGGTCTATGATCACATTTGTGGAGTTTGTGTTCTAAACAAGAGTATTATGAATTAAGTGATGTATGTTGATATAAGCAAGTGATGTTGTATCTCTTGTTTTTCTACTACTGAGTCTACAAGTCGGATTGTAGATTAGATTCATGTAAGAATTTTCTTCCAAGTCAAAACCCAAAATACTTGTTTTTTCCTTCATTGTGGGTATTGTATAATCATCCCAGGTTGACCAATATCTTGCTTCCTTCTTCTAGCATCAAACATTCATGGAAGTACCTTCAATTTAGGTAAATTTCCTCTACTCAGGAGTTTATTCGGGCAGGCTTTCACTAGGTACACTACCACCATAGGCTTAAATGATCACTACATGTTTTGTTCAAGCATATAATATGTCCTGAGCTGTTTCTCTCTTTGGCATCATTTTTTCTTAATGATTTAAAGGTTGTTTAAAAACTTTAGGCAAGCGATAAATGTAAAGCATCCGTTTGGATAGGGTACGTTATTCAATATTATTCAAATGAGAAAATGTAGTTTTGGTCTTTCCTATTTCTTGAAATTTCACTAAAAATAAATTTGATACCTAATATTGTCGATATTGGCCCAAAAAAAAAAAAAATTAACAAAAATTTAATAGTGATCAAGGTCAAAATCAAATTGTCGTTAGTCCAACTAAGTCATAATAAAGCAAAACAAAGAAAAACTAATAAAATGTTTTTTCTTATTTTTTTCTTTTTATTTATATTTTTATGCCACTACGTATGTCACATGTTTCATCTCCTTTATATACTTGGAGTAAACTCTATTATATGTTTGATTTATTTATCAGAATTATCAATGTACATCTATATTTAAAAATACTATAAAATTTTGTTAGAACATTATACTTTAAAGAAGAAGGAAAGAGAATAAAATACAAAAGAATTTTTTTTTCAATAATTCCTGAAAAGTGCTTTATATTGGTAAAATTATTCAAAACATACCTTTACTAGTTATTGCAAACATGAACCCTAAGTACAACTATTTCAAATTTGTGTCCACTAGTCATGTAAGAATTTATGTACTAGTAGTTACAATAAAGTTACAAGACAATATCATTTATTTTACTAATGCTTATTGTATTTGTTGTATATGTATTATTAATCAATTATAATTAAATTATTAAATATACCATATTTTAGGTAAAAAATAATTACTTTGATGCAAAGTGCTCTAAGAGATTTTGTATGGCAATTTGAAAAAAATTTCATTTAAGTTTCATTCTAATAGTAAATATTTTAACATTTAAAAAGTTCATTGTATTAAATTTTTATCTATTAGGTGGTATATACGACCAAAATAAGGTTTAACTAATTTTTCACATTATCGTTTATTTAGAGCATGTTGGCCCCAAAGCAACTTAAAACGGGGGATGAATTAGGTTTAAAAATTAATTTGCAAATGGTGCACAATTAAAATCTTTTACACTAGCAAGTAAGTTGATAGCAATATAAACAATTAAGCACAAAATGTGCAGAACAAGTAAGGAGAGAGAGATTAAACAAATACCACTCCCAAGATAGCCAGCTTGGAATAGTAATCCACTAAGAAGCTCCTTCAAAATTTGGTGAGTCAATAATCTCAAGTGTACACAAAGTAGGATCACCCTTGCTCACACTAATTTTCTTTAGTTGAGTTAAGGATTTACACTCAACCTCACTTTTGTACAATATTATCAGTCTACTCAATACTTTTGAATAGCACTTTTAATTCCCACTAATACAATATCACTAAAGAACTAATTTGCACTCAAATTGCCTTTTTACTTGCTTGTATTTAATGTGTAAGATACTCTTTCAAAATACAGATGGGTTGGCATTTATAGATGTAATAAATCAAATCCCAACCACTTCCTAACAGCTAGGTAATATGGATAAATGTTGACAAACTAGCTGTTATAGGTTAAGAACGTCCGAAATCTTTATTAAGCGTTCGACCAAGTTTCCGATCAATGATGTCATGGAGTTAAAATTTCCGTACGGACTGCCGAGGTTGCGTCTGTTCCTTCATCCAAAACAGGTAGGTTGATGAGTTTGATCCTCGGACAATGTAGTGCGCCCGAAATATGTCTTTTCTTTGCTTAGAATCTTCTTTAGGTCTCGCAACTCTCATGAACTTTTGTTTCACCCCGCAGGCAAACTCCTCGACGTAGAGGCAAATTATTCGATGTAATTTATTATAAAAAAATACCGTTGTTTTGCATTGGATGTGGTCTTAATTAAATAAATGAACTTAAAAGCATTTGGCTAGCAAATTTTGGAATTGATTGTTATACAAATTGCCACAATGAAGTGGTTTATCTATGCACATAATGTGCTTGATAGAACACTCGATCAATAGCTTTTACTCAAAAATTGACTTAAGAAGGAAGAGACACTAAAGAGAAGTTGCTGTTGGAGGGGTAAGGACATGCAAGGGTAAGGGGTTTGTACCAAAAAAAGAACATACGGATAAAAATAAAAAGTAGCCAATTATAAGAATACAAGATGACATAAATTTTGAAATATAGATTAACATGAAGAATTAAAATATGGGAATTATTACTATTAGGCCTAAATTCATAAAATTCATATTCTTTCTTATCTTGTTCCCAGTAATGAACGAAATGAAAATTCTCATACGTCCAATTTATCTTTCTTCCTTTCTTAGAATCATTTGTTCGTTTGGTAACACTCAGGAACTTATCTTTTACCTCGTGAACAAACTCCTCAACATGTCGCCAAACTAGTCGATTTAATTTATTAAAAAATATTGCTATTTGGCATTAGATGTAGATTAAGTAAATAAATGAAATTAAAAACATTTGACTTGCAAATTTTGTGCTTGATTGTTAAACAAATTGCTCATAATGAAGTGGTTTACTTCTTCACATAATGTGCTTGTGATACAATGCTCCACCAAAATATTTTACTCGAAAATTGGCTAAGGGTGCAAGAGGGATAGAGAAGTGGCTATTAGAGGGTCATGGCGGGCAAGGTGAGGGGGTTGTTAAAAAAATAAAAAAAAAGAAGAACACAAAAATTAAGATGAAAAAGTAGTCAATCATAACAATATAACATGACAGAAAGTTAGAAAGATAGGCTTACATGAAGAATTAGAATGTTGGGATTATTACTGTTTGGCCTAAATTCTAAAAATTCAGACTATTTCTTATCTTGTTCCAAATGACATCCACAAAATGCAAATCCTCAAGCATCCAATTTGTCTTTCTTCCTTGCTTAAAGTCTTTTTAGGTCTCACAACACTAAGAAACTTGTGTTTCACCCCGTGGACAAACTCCTCGACATGTCACCAAACTGGTCAATATAATTTATTAAAAACAATATCATATTTTCATTTGATGTGGACTTAAATAAGTAAATGAACTTAAAAACATTTGTCAAACAAACAAGCTATTTGGGGCATCATTGTTTTGCAGACTACAAAAAATGAAGTGGTTTATTTGTACATAAGATGTGCATGATAAAATGCTTGACCAAAATTTTTGACAAAAATTGGCTAAGGGTACAAGAGTGATAGAGAAGTGACTATTGGAGAGATAAGGACGGGGAAGGGTGAGGGGGGGTTGTACGAAAAATAAAAAACATAATTGAGATGAAAAAACAGTCAATTATTACATTATAACATGACAAAAAAACTCGAAACATGGACCAAATGAAGAATTTCAATGTGGAGATTAATACTAGTAGGCATAAAATTCTTAAAATTCAGATTCTTTCTTATCTTGTTCCCAATAGCATCCACAAAATGCAAATTCTCATATGTCCAATTTATTCTTTTCTTTGCTTAGAAAATTCTATTGGTCTCGCAGTACTCGGGAACTTATCCTTCATTGAGTGAACAAACTTCTTATCATGTCATCAAACTGGTCGATCTAATTTATTAAAAAAATATCATTGTCATTGGCATTGGATGTAGACTTAAATAAATAAATGAACTTAAAAACGTTTGACTTGCAAATTTTGGGCTTGATTGTTATACAAATTTCTCATAATGAAGTGCTTTATTTGTGTAAATAATGTGCTTGATACAATGCTCGACCAAAATATTTGGCTTGAAAATTGGCTAAGAGAGCAAGAGAGTTTAGAAGTGGTTGTTGGAAGGGTAATGGAGGGCATGGGTGGGGGATTGTACCAAAAACAAAATTGAACACTCAAATTAAGATGAAAAAGCAGTCCATTATAACAAAATATTATGACAGAAAGTTAGAAAGATAGAATTACATGAAGAATTAAAATGTGGGGATTATTACTGTTAGACATAAAATTCTTAAAATTAAGATTCATCCTTATCTTCTTCCAAGTGCAAATCCTCAAACATCCAATTTGTCTTTCTTTTGTGCTTAAAATCTTCTTTAGGTCTTGCAACATTGAGGAACTTGTGTTTCACTCGGTGGACAAACTCTTAATCTAGACATGTTACCAAACTAGTCGATGTAATTTATTAAAAAAATATCATTTTTTTGCATTGGATGTGAACTTAAATAAATAAATGATCTTAAAAATGTTTGGCTGGCAAATTCAAGGCATGTTGTGATACAAATTGCCCAAAATAGAATGGTTTGTATGCATAATGTGTTTGATAGAACGTTCGACCAAAACTTTTGGTACGACAATTGGCTAAGAGAGCAAGAGTGACAGAGAAATGGATGTTGGAGGGGTAAGGGTGGGGTAGGGTGAGGAGGTTGTACTAGAGAAAAAAAAACAAATTAAGATGAAAAAAAAATCAACTATGAGATTTTAACCTATCAAAAAATTTGAAAGATAGACCAAACAAAGAATTTCAGTATGTAGATTATTACTAGCAGGTATAAAATTCTTAAACTTCAAATTCTTTCTTATCTTGTTCCCAATAGCATCCAAAAATACAAATCCTCAGATGTCCAATTTATCTTTTTTTCTTTTCTTGTTATCTTCATTGTTGGTCTTGCAACACTCCAAAACTTATCATTTACCCCATGAACAAACTCTTTGACATGTTGCCAAACTAGTTGATCTAATTTATTAAAAAAATTATCGTTGTTTGCCATTGGATGTGGACTTAAATAAATAAATAAATGAACTTAAAAACATTTGACTTACAAATTTCGGGCTTCATTGTTAGACAAATTGTCCACAATGAAGTGGTTTATTTATGCACATATTGTGCTCAATAGAATGCTCGACAACAATTTGTTATTCGAAAATTGGTTAAGAGAGCAAGAGAGATAGAGAAGTGGTTGTTGAAGGTTTAAGGGTAGGGAATGATGAGGGGGTTGCACTAGAAAAAGAACACACAAATTAAGATTAAAGTAGTCAGTTAAAACAATACAACATGATAGCGAATTCAAAAGAGATACTCCAATGAAGAATTAAAATGTGGAGTCTTTTACTGTCAGGCCTAAACATCTTAAAATTCATATTATTTCTTATCTTGTTCCCATATATCATCCACAAAATGTAAATTCTCATATGTCCAATTTTTCTTTCTTCTTTGCTTAGAATTTCTGTTGGTCTCGCAACACTCAAGTACTTATATTTTACCTCGTGAACGAACTCCTCGACATGTTGCTAAACTGGTCAATGCAATTTATTTAAAAAATATCATTGTTTTGCATTAAATATGGACTTAAATAAATAAATTAACCAAAAAAATTTGGCTAGAAAATATTGGTCTTGATTGTTATAAACGTTTCCCGTAATGAAATGGTTTATTTGTGCGCATAATGTGCTTGATAGAATGCTTGACTAAAATCTTTGACTCGAAAATTTGCTAAGGGAGCAAGAGGGATAGAGAAGTGACTTTTGGAGGGAAGGATGAGTGGGTTGTACCAATCTAGAACACTCAAATTAAGATGAGAAAGCCAAAAATTATGACAATTCAACATGATAAAATTTTTTAGAGAGAGAGTCACTTGAAGAATGAAAATGTGGGGACTATTACTATACGTTAGGTCTAAAATTTTTAAAATTCATATTCTTTCGCATATTGTTCCCAACAGCAACCATAAAATGTAAATCCTCAGACATCTAATTTATCTTTCTTCTTTGCTTAGAATCTTTTTTTTGTTCTACCAACTCAAGAATGTATACTTGACCTCGTCAACAAACTCCTCGACATGTCACCAAATTGGTCGACGTAATTTATTAAAAAAATATCATTATTTTGGTGGATATGGACTTAAATAAATAAATGGACTTTAAAATGTCTGGCAAGCAAATTTTGTGTTTGATTGTTATACAGTTTGCCCATAATGAAATGGTTTATTTGTGCACATAATATACTTAATAGAATACTCGACCAGAATCTTTGAGTCAATAATTGACTAAGGTAGCAAGAGATATAAAGAAGTGGTTGCTGTTAGAGGGGTGAGGACAGAGAAGGCTGAGGGATTGTTGCAAAAAAAAAAGAAAACACAAATTAAGATGAAAAAGCAGTAATTATAACAAGACACAGTTGTACTTGACAAACAATTCGACAGACTAACATGAAGAATTAAGGGGTTGCTTGGTTCATACTCTGAAATTGGAATTAGAATTGAAAATTTGGTTTGGGTATTGAATTACTGGAATTATTCTAAGAAATATTTCTTGATTCACATAGTTCTGGAATTGGTATCAAAAAAATATTTTTACAGTTTCCTTAATAGCCAACATTGATTGATTAAAATCCATCCCAAGCTTATCAGCACCACCATCATAACCCCTAAATCTTCAAATCTTATTGCAAGAAGCAAATAACTCCATTTTTTGTATCCAAAATTGACCTTCAAATTTTCCGTGCAAAAGGCAAATAATACTAATTTTGATTCCAGATCAGATTTCATACACATCTAAAAGGAGTCAAAATGTCTTCGTCATAATCATTGTCTTTCCATCATATTTGATGCTGGATTGGTTGGTGTGTTAGCATCCAATAGCATCCACAAAATGCAAATCCTTATACCTCTAATTTAACTTTTTCTAGTAATAATTGCCTCTAATCATCTATTGGTCTTGCAACACTTAGGAACTTATGCTTCACCCAATGAACACACTCCTCGACATGTCGCCAGTCAATGCAATTTATTAAAAAAATACCATTATTTAGCGTTGAATAGGAATTAAATAAATAATGAACTAAAAAAAATTTGGCTAGCAAATATTGGGCTTGACTACTATAAAAGTTTTCCATAATGAAGTGGTTTATTTATCCACATAATGTGCTTGGTAGAATGCTCTACCACAATCTTTGACTCGAAAGTTGGCAAAGGGAGCAAGAGAAATAGAGAAGTGGCCATTGGGGGGTAAGGGTGGGGAAGATTGAGAGAATTGTACCAAAAAGAGAACACACAAATTAAGATGAAAAAATCAATCAATTATTATACTATAACATGACAAAAAATTTGAAAGAAAGATTCACATGAAGAATTTGAATGTGCAGATTATTACTGTTATGCCTGAAATTCTAAAAATTAAGATTCTTTCTTATCTTGTTCCCTCATTTAGTACCAATAGTATCACAAAATGCAAATCCCCATACGTCTAATTTATCTTTCTTCTTTCCTTAGAATCTTTTGTTGATCTGCAATACTCAGGAACTTATACTTCACTCCGTGAATAAACTGTTCGACATGGCACTGAACTGGTCGTTGTAATTTATTAAAATGTTATTGTCAGACTTAAAAAAAATAAATGAACTTAAAACCGTTTGGCTAGAAAATTTTGGCCATGATTATAAAACAAATTGCACATAATGAACTGGTTTGTTTGTGTACATAATGTACTTGATAGATAGCTTGATCAATATCTTTGACTCAAAAATTTGCTTAGGAAGCAAGAGACATAGAGAAGTGAGGGTGAGGGGATTGTACAAAAAGAGAAAAGAACACACAAATTAAGATGAAAAGGCAGTCATTTATTACAATACTATATAACAGAAAATTTGAATGAAAGACTCACATGAAGAATTAAAATATAGAGATTATTTCTGTTAGGCCTAAAATTCATAAATGATTCAAATTCTTTCTCATCTTATTCCCAATGACATCCACAAAATACAATTCCTTAGACGTCTAATTTATCTTTCTTGGTTGCTTAGAATATTCTGTTGGTCTCACAAAACTCAAGAAGTTATGCTTCACCGCATGAACAAACTACTCCACACGTCGCCAAAATGGTCAATGTAATTTATTAAAAAAATATTGTTGTTTTACATTAGATACGGACTTAAAATAAATAAATGCACTTAAACATGTTTGGCTAGAAAATTTTGGGTTTGATTGTTATATTAATTGCCCATAATGAAATGGTTTATTTGCTCTTGTAATGTGCTTGATAGAATGCTAGATCAGTATCTTTGACTCGAAAATTGGCTTAGGGAGCAAGAGATATGGAGAAGCTGTTAGAGAGTTAAGGGCTGGCAAAAGTGAGGGGATCATACTTAAACAAGAAAATGCAAAATAAGATGAAAAAACAATCAGTTATAACAAAACAATATGATAGAAAATCAAAAGGATAGACAAACTTGAAGATTAAAATGTGAGGATTATTACATAGGCACAAAATTCTCAAAATTCATATTCATTCTTATCTCGTTCCCAATGACATCCTCACAATGAAAATCCACAGACCTCCAAGTTATCTTTCTTCTTTGTATATAATCTTTTGTTGGTCTCGTAACACTCAGGATCATATGCATCACCTCGTCAACAAATTCCTCAACATGTCGCCAAACTGGTCGATGTAATTTATTAAAATAACATTGCTATTTTACACTGGATGTGGACTTTAAATGAATAAATGAACTTAAAAACTTTTGGCTAGAAAATTTTGGGCTTGATTGTTATACAAATTGCCCACAATGAAGTGGTTTATTTATTCAAATAATATGCTTGATAGAACGCTCGACCAAATCAATGACTCAAAAATTGGCTAAGGGAGCAAGAGAGATAAAGAAGTAGCTGTTGAAAGGGAAAGGGCTGGCAAAGGTGAAGGGATTGTACGAAAAAAAAGAACAATAACTCTCACAAATTAACATGAAAAACAGTCAATTACAACAATATAACATGATAAAAAATTTGAAAGATAACTCACATGAAGAATTAAAATGAGGGGATTATTACTGTTAGGCCCAACATTTTTAGAGTTTCGATTCTTTCTTATCTAATTCGCAATGGCATCCTCAAAATGAAAATCCTTAGACATCCAATTTATCTTTCTTCTTTACTTTAAAGTATTCTGGTGGTCTCACAACACTCAACAACTAATGTTTCACCCCATGGACAAAGTCCACGACATGTGACCAAACTAGTTAGTGTAATTTATTAAAAAGTATCTTTGTTTTGCACTGCATGTGGACTTTAAAAAATAAACATTTGGCTGGCAAATTTTGGCTTTGATTGTTATATAAATTGCCCAAAGTGAAATTGTTTATTTGTGCACATAATGTGACTGATAGAAAGCTCGACTAAAATATTTGCCTCAAAAATTGACTAACGAAGCAAGAGAGATAGAAAAGAAGTTGTAGGAGAGGTAAGGGCGGTAAAGCATGAGGGGATTATACCAAAAAAGAACATACAAATTATGATGAAAAAAAAAGAAGAAAATTATAACAATACAAAATGACAGAAAATTTGAGAGAGATACTCACAAGAAGAATTAAAATGTGGGGATTATTACTGTTAGGCTTAAATTTTTTGAAATTAAAATTTCTTTTTATCTTGTTTCCAATAGCATCAACAAAATGCAAATCCTCAAAAGTCTAATTTATCTTTGTTCTTTGCCTAGAATCTTATGTTGGTCTTGCAACACTCAAGACCCTATGCTTCACTCCATAAAGAAACTCCTCAACATGTCGTCAAACCGTTCGATGTAATTTAGTAAAAAAAATAATATTATTTTTCATTGGATGTGGACTTAAATAAATAAAAGAACTTAAAACATTTGTCTTGCAAATTTTTGGCTTGATTGTTATACAAATTGCCCACAATGAAATGGCTTATTCATGCACACACTGTGCTTGATAGAACGGTCAGTTCTGACCAAAATCTTTGACTCAAAAATTTGTTAAGGGACAAAGAGATAGAGAAGTGGCTATTGGAGGATTAAGGGCCGGGAAGGGTAAGGGCATTGCACCAAAACAAGATAACATGATAGAAAATTCGAAAGAAAGACTCACTTGAAAAATTATAATATGGAGATTACTACTATTAGGCCTAAAATTTTTAAAATTTATATAATTCTGATGGTCACGCAACACTCGGGATCTTATACTTCATTACATGAACAAACTCCTCGACGTGTCGTTAAACTGGTCGATGTAATTTGTTAAACAAAATATTGTTGTTTTACATTGGGTGTACACTTCATAAATTATTGAACTTAAAACAAATTTTGGGCTTGATTATTATTTAAATTAACCAAAATGAAGTGGATTATTTGTGCACATAATATGGTTGATTGAATGTTCGTCTAAAATATTTGACTCAAAAACTTGTTAAGAGAGCAAGAGAGATAGAGAAATGGTTATTGGAGAGGTAAGGGCGGGAAAAGATGAGAGGCTGTACCAAAAAAGAACACCCAAATTAAGATGAAAAAGCAGTCATTTAACAATACCACATAACAGAAAATTTGAATAAAAGACTAACATAAAGAATTAAAATATGGAGATTATTTTCTGTTAGGCCTAAAATTCTTATAATTCATATTCTTTCTTATCTTATATATTGCCAATAGCATCTACAAAATGCAAATCCTTAGACGTCTAATTTATCTTTCTTGTTTGATTAGAATATTCTGTTGGTCTCACAAAACTGAGGAACTTATGCTTCACCCCGTGAACAAAATCCTCAACATGTCGCCAAAATGGTTGACATAATTTATTAAAAAATATTGTGGTTTTACACTGGATGTGAACTTAAAATAAATAAATGCACTTAAAAATGTTTGGTTGGAAAGTTTTGGGCTTGATTGTTGTACAAATTACTAGGGGTGTTCAAAAGTCAATCAAATCGAACTACCGAACCGATTCAAGTCGAGAAAAAAACCATTGACTTGACTTGTTTAGTTTTCGACTCAACTTTGACTCGAAGTTAAATTAACTAAACAACTCATCAACTCGATTTTGACTTCAACTTCTAAGTCAATTTACCAGTCGAATACCGTTCTACAGATTGAATGATTTGAGTGGTTTATGGGTCGAATAAGTATTTCGACTTTGCCAGTCAAATAAGTCAAACAATTATATTTCTTTGGATATTTTAACATATATTATAATAATATCTAAATATATTTTGGTATATAATATTTATACATAATATTTTTAATTCTTAATCATTAAATATGTTAATAACTAGATAATATTAGTTTTTTCTTAATACTTAAATATGTTTTATTTATATAATTGTGGGAATTATCAATATAAATATAATAGTTCACATTGTGCACAATTTATGTGCTCATACATTAGTGTAAGTGTACAACTTATTAATGTAATTATTTTATTTCAATAAACAATTAAATGGATTACTAATTTCCTTTTAATATATACAGATTTACTAGAGTTAAATAATTATATATATACTTTTAATATTTGTTGAAATATCTTTTTTTTCAAAAAAAAAAAAAAAAAAAAAATCCCGTAGGACAATTTTATTAATGATAATGAACGTGATTTCTCTAGGTACCCTTTAATCTAAAAGAAAGAGTGCCTATAGAATCCAAGAATACACAACAAGTGAGGAAAGGTGGTACATCATTAGAGGAAAAATAACATCACAATTCAAGTGCTTGCTACGCTTTTCAGCTAACAAGTCTGCAGCCATGTTGGCTTCTCTATAAATGTGCTTGAGGATGAAATGTCCTTGCCCTAGGGTGTGATGAATCTCTCAAACCAAAGCGTCAAGTCCCCAAGGAGTGGCTCATTTTAGTTGAATAATATCCAAGAGAACATGTGAGTCTATCTCGATTGTGGCATGAGAGATTGAATGAAAAATACAACGTTTGATCTCTTGTAAAAGAGCTTGTGCTTCTGCTTGAATGCTTGTTCCAACACCAAACGATTTAGATGTAAAGATGAACAAAACTTCACCTAAGCTAAGTCAAGCTATTACACCACCTTGTGATTGACCAGGATTCCCAAATGAGAAACCATCCACGCTCAATTTCACTCCCATAAAATCCCTCAACCAAAAAAGAGCCACTACTCGAGAGAGAGTGGCTTGAACCACCCGAATTGGTGCATGGAGATTTTGGGAGACGAGACCCACAAATGAAGTGTTTTTCAATGGAAATATTATGCTCATATTTGATACTAACTCAACCATTGTCTGAACAACCTTGTTTGCCAATGGAAAGAGAAATTGACAACGCACTAGCCATAAGCTCCAAGGAATGAAGGCTAAAAGAGAAGCTAGCACCACTAATTCCTCCCTTTGAGATGCCAGCTGCCAAGAGATAATCAATTGCGAGAGTGAACCCTTGGTCGATGGTAGATCTAGGACAAAAGCAAAGTAAGACTAAACATGCTTAGCTATACCACACTCCATCAATCAGTGATGTAGTGTATCGTGTGATGTGTGCACATGCTAGACATTTGGATGGCATCGAAAATCCTAGAGTCATAAGCATGTATGGAAAAAGAAGAAAGCCATTCAGTAGGCACAACATAAAGATAGAAATTTCCACGAAATCCTTTTGTTCCATAAAATAGAAATTTCCACGAAATCCTTTTGTTCCATAAAATTGTTCTTGTGAATTGCTTATGCCTCAGTTTCCTTACCAAGGAGTAGACCGAGCGCAAGGAAAACTTTCGGATTGCTTGCAGTCTCCAAATAAGCTTATTTGGATTTGATGAAAGATACAACTTGGTTGCCAGAATTTTTGCTTTCTCGGCCGAAGGAAGAAGACCATCAACTGCTGCTAGGTTCTATGCATGTTGGTTATCATATAATTGCTTATAGCTATTTCAATAAATAATCTTATTTGAAAAGACATGAATGCTCTCTAGGTTTTTCTCCAATCTCGACTCCTTCTTGATCATCTTCTTCATCTTCTCACATGGCTATCCTTCAGTCATCGACTGATTAAAGACATCCCCCGGCTATTCATTTTTTTTTGCTTCCGTTGTCTCTGCCTCTAATGATTCTATTCCATTGATTGAACACTCTACTTACAAGGGGGAACCAACAGTTTTCTTCCTTCCTGAAGTCATTCAAAAAATCGCTTTCCCCTTCAGATGTTGGTTATCATGTAATTGCTTAATAAATATATATATATATATACACACACGCACACACACACATACACATAAAAAGATATATGTGTAAATTTGTACATATAATCTATTTTAAACTTCTATTTATATAATATATTATGAATTATATTTTTGTACACACTATTATATATTATATATACTAAAATGTAATTCATAATATTATATATATATATATATAGAAGTTTAAAATAGATTATATGTACAAATTTACACACACGTATCTTTTTGTGTGTGTATACCATCACTAACACCCCTCGTACGTAGTGTATGTTCATTCCTCAGTATGCAATCAAGCAAAGTCCCCCGCAACCATCAACAAGTGTACGTTCCTCCACATGAGACATGTTTACATCTCGCAAGGACATGGTGTATTGTCATGCCAACCAAGCACCAAGGGTTGCTTTCACACCCGAGGCACAACTGGCATATTAATATGCCCAAATGGGACCAAGAGGCATGTTAACACCCGAGGTGTAATCCTTGTGCTCAATACTCACATGCAAGTCCTGTTGGCATTCGTGTTGCCTGGGCCTTGCTTACTCGTGCCTTGCCCGAGTAGAGTAATGTGTAATCCATGGCTCATTTGTTAATGCTTTCCAAATGATTTCCACCATACTAGAATGCCCAACGTTTGGGTATAGACCGCCTAACAATTGCATACACAATAGCACGATGGATTATGCCCACAGCATAAGTCATTCTGCCTACTCCTACAACGTTGCTCCATCATTGTATCCTCTTTGCCAATGGACCCTTATAACCAAGGCAAGAACTCGATGCCAAGGCCATAAGTTAGCACACGAACTTTCTATGGAGACTTTGCATAAAGACAATTTTAAAAGATTGGCTTTGTTGGTTCTTACACTTTGGGTCTTCTGGATTACCATTACATCTTTATGAAATTTGATTCTAAGAAAGTTTATCCTTGAGTTTCGTGCCACAGATTCTAGACCATTTTAGGGTTTGGAAAGAAAATTATCAAGTGGACGCAAGACTTTTGAGTTGATTACGAAACCCCACTTGCCCCGGTTTGGATCTCACTTGATCAGCTCCCCTCTCATCTTTTTCACAAGGCAGCTCTTTTTTGCATTGGACAATTGATAGGAAAACTACTAAAGATTGATGTATCTACAGCCAATGGGGCACGAACTAGCAAGGCTAGGGTTCGTGTGGAGTTGCACCTTTCGAAGCCTCGGATTCGTCGTGTTCAAATTGGCAATGGTGATAAAAGCTTTTGGCAGCCTATCAAATATAAGGATATTCCCACGTATTGTACAAATTGCAACAAGGTAGGCCATCCGCTCATTGAATGCAAGTTTAAGGAAAACCCTAATGGTAATCTGCAGGGAATAACACCACCAAGAAAGGTAATCTAACCAAGCAGAAGTTCCTCAACTGGAAAATTTTCAATTGCTAGCCGAAAACTCTAGTGGCCGAAACCCTAGCGCTCCAAACCCTAGAGCTGCAAGAAACCCTAGTGCCAATCAAATACCGTCACAAAAGCCATCTACAGTGCACAATCCTTCCAAGCTGTCTTCTTCCATATAGCAGTGGGTGCCAAAAAGGTTACTTTGGAGACTGCTCCAGTTCAACAAGTTCCACAAAAGCTGGTAAAATTCAGAGAAGGTAATTCGGGTTTACATGCACTGGAGAAAGAATCAATTCCCAGGTATAATAAGGTGCAAAAGTGCGTTGTTGAGCCTGTCGTGGTTGAGCCGGTGGTCATTCCAAATACTTTTTCAGTTTTCATCTATGCCTCGCCTAGGGATGATCATTATCCCTAGCTTTGATCAAAGAAAGGTAAGAAAATTATTCCAAAAGATAATGTTACGACTTTGTTAGACAGCTACTGATGAGGTCATTCGTCCAGAAACATCATGTGATTAGCTTCTAAAATTTTTCACGGTTTTATGTTTGCCTTTCGTCAAGATGAAGACACCAAGACGATATCTCCCCCAAAAATGTCAAAAAAAGGCCACAAGAAAAAGTCTAAACAGAAACCAATTCAAGTGTCCTGAACGATCTTGACAAGGCAAGTAGTGAAAGCCTTTAGTGAATCATTTCCCCAACTTTCCAATGATTAATATTCTCTAATATAATATTCGAGGGATTTCTAATAAGGCATCTCCCAGAAGATTAAAATATTCATTTGAATTGATTCACTTTTGCTTATAATAATATTAGAGCCTATGATTAAAGTGGAAAAACTTGAACATTTTCACACCAAGCTAGGGTTTCACTTTTTCTAGGATAATACCACTAATAAAATCTGGGTTCTTTGGAAAAGTCTCTTATCCATATTCTTGCTTTGAAGAATTCAGACTAGTACATTAATTTTTCATTTCTCCATGATGATTGGGACACTCGAACAATGGAAGACACTTTTGTCTATGTTAATGCACCAGGGTAGAACGTCGGCTGCTTTGGGATCATTTATGTCTCATAGCTTCTCAGTAATCAAAACCGTGGTTCATTGGGGGTTATTTCAGTGTCATTCAGTCTCTCTCAGAATATAGAGGTTATTCCATTCAAAACTTGAATGCTATTTTGGATTTTACGGAGATGATATCATATTGCGGACTGTAGAATGTGCCATGCAATGGAAATGACTTCACATGGACAGGTTTGCAGAATGGTAGGCAAGTTTGGAAGCGGCTTGATCGTTGCTTGGCTAATTAACCGTTGCAAAATCTTTTCACCAATTCGGCGGCACATCAACTCAATAGAGCTTCATCATGTCATTCACCTATCTTATGGGAGCTGTTGGATATAAATTCTTCTAGGCCTAAACCTTTCAAATTTCAAAATATGTGGACTTATCATGCAGGTTTCCTTGATGTTGTGGCTGGAAACTGGAGGGTTCCAATCCATTGGAAAGAAGTTATGAAATGCGTGGTTTTCCCCAAAAACTTTTGTGGTTGAAAAATTTCCTAAAAACTTGGAACAAAGAAATTTTTGGGAATATTTTTGATGCGGTCAAAACAATAGGCATCGAGGTTAACCAATGTGAGGCAGAGTCTAAGTCTAATTGTTCCAATCATAGTCGAGAAATGCATAGTCATGCACAAGCTAAAACTTTTTCTCAATTTATAAAAGGAGGACACATTCTGGAAGTAGAAATCTTGAGTCAAATGGCTCTCGGAAAGAGACAAGAATACTAAATTCTTCCATGCATCTTTGATCAATAAAAGGGCTGCACTCGCGATTTGTCGAATTAAAAATTCAACCGGCAATTGGATTTCCTCAGCATCGGATATTAAAATGGAAGCAGTCACTTTCTTTCAAAATCTACCATCTGACGAGGATTTGGATGCCACGACTATGGATGATTTGTTAGGCTTTATTGGTGGCTTGGTAATAGAGTCTCAAAATGAGGATGTAATGTTTAGCATGTAATCAGTCTCTTTGCAGGAGGTAAAAGCAGCAGTTTGCCAACTGGACAAGGATAGTGCTCTAGGACCAGACAGATTCTGTGGTTTATTTTTTTCAGAACTGTTGGAATATCATTGAAATGGATGTTTTTCATGTGGTGCAAGATTTTTTTTGCAAGGGTCCATCTCAGAAGGAATTAGGAATGCACTAATTGTTCTTCTTCCCAAGAAAGAAATCCCAAATTCTTTTTCAAATTTTTGATCAATATCGCTTTGTAATTTCATAAATAAAATATTCACTAATATTCTATTTTATCATTTTCCACTGTCTTGACGTATCTTATCTTTTAGGAGCAATCAAGTGTCATCAAGGACAGGAACATGTCTGACAATATTTTGCTAGTATAGGAGTTGCTTGGTTCCTTTGATAAAAAAGTATGGAGGCGAAATATTAATCTCAAATTGGAATGATGAAGGCTTTGACAGAGTTTGATTGCAATTTAAAGAGGCTCTGATGATGAAGTTCGGTTATCATGTACAGTTTTGTTTGGCTTGTCATACAAAACCTCAAAGCCAAGTGGTTTTCTATATTGTTGAATGTAGAGGTCACAGGTTTCTTTTAGGCATTGCGGGAGGTGAACCAGGGAGATCCTTTATCACCGTTCCTCTTTATTTTATGCTTGGAAGCTTTGTCTAGAGGTTTATCTAAACTGATTGAGTGGAAAACTATGACCTCTTATGTGATGCCACATAATTGCCCTATTATCTCTTATCTTTCTTTTATAGATGATATGATAAATTTTTCTCGTGGAAAATGTCTCATAGTCAAAAATATCATGGAACTCCTTGAGATATATCAATGTGGATCGGGCCAAAAGGTTAATGCCTCTTAAAGCTCACTATTCTTGCCTTCTTCATTTGGAGTTTTAGCCACACTAGCAATTGAACAAATCATAGGCATCAAGCGTCGCAAGCTTCCAAATCCATATCTTAGGTGCATCCTATACAAGGGTCATCACTGGCTATATCAATACCAATGTATCATGTTGAGAGGATTCATCAAAAGTTAGCTAGTTGTAAGCACAAACTTCTCTCGCAAGGAAGACGATTAATGCTCATCAAGCATTTGCTATCTTCAATTCCAATACATGTCCTGTCGGTCATGGACCCCCTCCCCCAAAGGGGTAATTCACTCAATTGAGTACATCATGGCTGATTTTTTCTGGGGTGACTCAGACCATGGGAGAAAACGGCATTAGACTACATGGAAATCTATGTCCTTGCTGACGAATGAAAATGGTTTAGGGTTGCGAAGATTGCAAGACATGGTGAATGCTTTCTTCCTCAAACTACGGTCAAATTTTTTTGATTCCTCGTCCCTGGGGTCCTCATTCATGCACGTCAAGTACTGTAGCGGTATATGTTCTACACCGTCAGTTTGGCAAAGAATGCAATGAGCCAAGCATCTACTAGGTAATTACATTCAAACCCCAGATCGAAGCGGTAATTGTTCTTTCTAGCATGATAACTAGCTTCGAAATGTGTGCCAATTGCTTCAAACGATAGCCTTAACTTGGTGGATTACTCTATTCATCAGTTGTATGATATTCTTCATGGTTAGGACCATCGGTCAGTTGAGAATTTCCTCTCAGCACTAGGCTATATCTCTCATCTCAACCAGATACACTCATATAGAACACGGAATCATCTAGTGTTTTATCCCTAGCCTCAGCTTACAATATAGTCAGACATTCTAAGCACAAATATCTTACTCGCACTTTCATATTGGTATTGCGTACTCCATTAAAAATATCCATTTTTATGTTGGTCCCAAAGTAATCTAAGAGGGGGGGTAAATTAGGTTTCTTAAAAATTAATTTGTAAATGATGCACAATTAAAATCTTTTTCACTAAAAAATAAGTTGATAGATATATAATCAATTAAGTACAAAATGAATACAATGAATAAAGAAAGAGAGATTAAACAAACACTTCCAAGCTAGCTAGCTTGGAGTAGTATCTACTAAGATACTTCTTCAAATTTGGTGAGTTCAATAATCCCAAATGTACACAAAATAGGATCACCCTTGCTCACACTAATTCTCTTTAGTTGAGCCAAGGATTTTACACTCAACCTCACTTTTGTACAAGATTATCACTACACTCAATGCTTTTGATAGCACTCTTAAGTACACACTAATACAATATCATTAAAGAGCTAATTTGCACTCAAATTGCCTTTTTTCTTGCTTGTATTCAATGTGTTAGATTCTTTATCAAAATATAGATGGGTGGGCATTTATAGATGCAATAAATCAGCTCCCAACCACTTCCTAACGACTAGATAATAAATGCTCAGAAACTAGCCGTTATGGGTTTTGGACTTCCAAGATCTTTATTAAGCATCGAATAAGCGTCCAATCAGTGATATCATGGAGTTGATAATTCCATTCAGACAGCTGAGGTTGCGTCTGTTCCTTCATTCAAAAAAGGTTTGTTGATTAGTCCGATCATCGGACAACATAGTGTGTCCGAAAGGTTTAGTGCTTGACCAAACTGGGTTGCTTTTCCTTTGGACAGTTAGGTCCGTTCGATAAGATTTCCTTTAGATAGTTTGGCGTGTCCATTGCAAGTGCCTCAAAATCTTGCTCTCTGCCTGACCTTTTGGACGGTGTGTTGCATCCGAGGTAATTTCATTTGGACAATCTTGTGCATCCGAGTAACTTAGTGCAGTTCAGACGATGTATATCGTCCGAAAACCCTGTTATGCACAGATGAAATAGAATTCCTGCACATCTTAAGTTTAGATTGTCAGATTGCATTTGTCATCATCAAAACCAAGATTGTAGGTCATCAATCTCCCCCTTTTTGATGATGACAAATCATAGGGCAAATCAACCCAATCAAAGCTCAAATAATTAATCCAACAAGCAGAATTCATCAACAACAATCAATCAAACACACAATTAATTATAAACACACAAACAACTATATTTCCCCCCCCTTTTGACATCATCAAAACAAAATACGCTCCCCTTGAGGGGATGCTCCCCTTTACGCAAACCACAAGATCTTAGGGGGATAAAGGTAAAAAGATTTCCATTTAATAGAAAAATATTCAAGAAAATACATCCAAGTGCAGCAAATATAGTTCAAGTATATGAATCCAAGAATAAACAAAAAGCAAGGGATAAACACATGAAGCCAAGGAGAAACTAGGGGGTAGAATCTAAATCATTTTTCTTCTTGGAGCGTTCCTCAAGTTTGCACTTTTTTGCGGGTAAATCATCATCTGTGGCCTCACTGTCTTGCTCACTCAGGTCTTGAGGATCAGAGCATTGCATGATGTAATTGAATGTGTCATCAACGTTTTCATCATCATCAGTATCAATGCTAGGAACAGTGGATATTTCAGGATTAGTTACACCAACTGGATCCTCACGGGCTTCAGGCTCTGAATTGGAATGGTCTACATTGTCAATGTCGTCATCGTCACTGTCAGAAGAGGATTCGGGAATGTACTGCAAGTGACTATTGGCAAATTGAACTTGAGTTGAGGTAGACATTTCGAGGCTTAAGGATTCTTGAAGAACAAAACTGTGGTTTGTTTGGTCTCTAGTCTTTTTAACTTCTGAAGTGTGCGGTGTTGAAACTAACTCATTTGATTGTTGAGATTGGTGACAAGTGTGCACAGTTGGGAAAGAGAGGGTTCCGAAGAGTGAATGTGTTGGGAATGGTGCAGGGAGGTATGGAAGAGAAGGGTTGAGGAGAAGAGGAATGGGGTAGTGCATGTCCTGAACTTGAAGCCTGTGTCTTAGACTTCTCAATCTCATAATCAGACTTTGTGAACCATTGGTCATTAAAAAAAACACAAACCTTTACGTTCAATGTAAGCTTTATTGAAATATGGGGAGCATTGTTTATTTCCGAAAAAAGAAATATCAAAGTGATCAAAAACTTTAGTTAAGAATTTTCCAAAAGGGGTGTTCCTACGAGTGTTAGTCAGAAATAATTCCCATAAAGAACAAAGGATATCCAAAATCAAGTTTGATTCCCTTAAAAACACAGTAGAATAAATACAACTGCATTTTTCCTAGCTCAGTACGATGTCCATCCGTAGGTAATAATAAATTTGTAACCAAGGAGTACAAGATATTGAGCTCAGGACTAGGCAAAGTAGTTTTGGCTTCCGAAGCCTGTTTAAAATTGACATGAAAAAATTGTTTAACCTCCTCGATGTCAAATCAAGTATCTATAGCAGGCCATTTATCTAACAAGAAGAAATATGAAATTTCATCCAAAGGAATAACTTCACACTCAAAATTTGAATTAATGAAATTGGAAGTAAATTCAATGTTGTTGTGATTCACACGAGAAACTAAGGTTCGAACAGTTGAAACTTTGCGAAGATTAGTAGTGAATTGTAAAACCATATCATGATAAATGGGCAAATCAAGATGAATTAAAGTCTCCCATTTTTTTTTTTCAAAGCAATCCTTGATAAGAGGTAAGTTTAATTCATCAAATAAGCTTTGAGAAACAGAACGTTGCACTATTATCGATTTGCTAAGCAAAGAAGTGTACCTATCTAATGCCTTGGAATCAATGAATTTAGCTGCAAAGTGGGATTAGAGGTGGGTTGAGGATTTGTTGATGTTTGACCTTGTACTGGAGCCTTTCCCTTCGATGTCTTCCCTCTGGTGGCTGTTGAAGATCATCCACATGAGCGCACCATCTTTAATCAAAGAAGAAATTGGAGAGTATAAAATGAGAGTGAAGGGATTTTTAGGAAATTGAAGGAAGCAGGATGTTAATATGGTGAGAAGGAATTCAAATCGGGTAGTGAAGAGATAGGTAGAAGAATTTCTTGATGAATTTCAGAGGAGAAAGGGCAAATTGAAGAAATTTGATGGTTTTCTTCTATTTCGCCAAAGCTACGGTTCGGTGGGGATAGAATATCCAAAAAGGGGAAAATGAAAGGTTTTAAACAAATAGAATAGTCGTTCGGACGTCTGAACGATTGATATATGTCTGATCATGCATCCGATCAGAGATGAACGGAAGGCTGAAATTCTAAACTGTGCTTCCAAAAGAATGTCGGACAGTGGTGGTCATCCATACGACGGACTTTCCAGAGAGTTTGGTGAATAAGAGGAGATGTTTGGACAGAGGGAAACGTCCGAGGCAAAAAGTAAGAAAAATAAGGAGTTCGGATGGTCATTTTTGTCCGAGAGAACAGAGGACTTAGGACACACATTTGCATCCGAAAACATAACTCATACAATTTTGAAATCAATAATGCCCAAGCAAGTTATGAGAAATTAAAAACAATCCAATGGCAAAGGTTTAGTAAAAATGTCAGCCAATTGATCCTTGGTACGCACAAATTCAACACAAGTTTCCTTTTTGCATACAAGATCTCTTATAAAGTGATGCTTGATATCAATGTGTTTGGTTCTAGAATGCAAGATATGATTTTTAGTGAGATTGCTTGCACTAGTATTATCGCATCTTATAGGCACACAATAAAAAATAGCACCAAAATCTTTTAAAATATGTTTCATCCAAAGAAATTGAGCACAACAATTTCCAGCAACAATATATTCGGCTTCCGCCGTAGATAGAGAAAGATATGAAAAGATGGAATTTTGCTTCTTGCTAAACCAAGACACCAAACAGTTACCCAAAAAGTGACACATACCACTAGTACTTTTCTATCAATATTGCAACCAGCAAAGTTAGCATCCGAATAACTAATTAAATCAAAACTAGTGGATTTAGGATACCAAAGACCAAAATTCAATGTCCCTTTCAAATATCTAAAACTTCTTTTTACAGCAATTAAATGTGATTCCTTGTGACAAGATTGTAATCTAGCACAAAGACAAACAACAAACATAATATCCGGTCTACTAGCTGTTAATTAAAGTAGGCTTCCGATCATACCTCTATAGTGTTTTTCATCAACACTATTACCTTCTCCATCTTTGTCTAGCTTGGTTGAGGTGCACATTGGCGTTCCAACTTGTTTGTAATCCTCCATCCCAAAGCACTTGAGTAGCTCCTTTATGTACTTGATTTGTGTGATGAAGGTTTGTTCTTTTGTGTGGTGAACTTGAAGTCCAAAGAAGAATTGTAATGAGATCTCCATTCATACTCATTTCAAATTCCATTTGCATCAAACAGGAAAATTCCTTGCACAAACTTTCATTAGTTGTTCCAAAAATAATATCATCAACGTAAATTTGAACAACCAACAAATCATTAAGACTAGTTTTGGTGAATAGAGTAGTATCGACAACACCCCTTTCAAAACCATTTTCAATCAGAAAATCACTTACACTTTCATACCAAGCTCTAGGAGCTTGTTTCAACCCATATAAAGCCTTTGATAGTTTGAAATGATTAGGAAAATCTTTATTTTCAAAACTGGGAGGTTGTTCAACAAAAACTTCTTGATCAATGAAACCATTTAAAAAGACACTTTTAACGTCTATTTGAAATAATTTGAAAATTTTAAAGCATACATAAGCAAGAAACATACGAATAGATTCTAAACGAGCAATGGGTGCAAAGGTCTTATCAAAATCAATTTCTTCTTCTTGAGCATATCCCTTTGCAACAAGTCTAGCTTTATTTCTAATTATTATTCCTCCTCACCTTTATCATTCAATTTGTTCTAAAAACCCATTTTGTTCCTATTACGGGATGAATTGAGGGTCTTTTAACTAAAGTCCACACATTGTTTTTCTCGAATTGACTAAGTTCTTCTTACATAGCAAGAACCCAAGATTTGTCATTCAAAACATCATCCACACGATTACGTTCAATGTGAGAAAGTAAGGCACAATTATTGTTCAAAGGATTATGAGAATGAGTTTTTACCCCATCGGACGGATCATCTATGATTAATTCTTGAGGATGGCTTGAGACAAATCTCCATGCTTTCGGAAAATATTTTGGAGAATCTTCATTCTTCTCTCCTTCTTTATTCAAGTGATGAGTATCGTCCTCATTGCTTGCCATGGTCTCTTGAAGTTCTTCATGTATAGTGAGCTTTTCAAGTTTCTTTTGTATACCTACATCTTCATCTTCACAAACATTTCTTGAAATAACATCATTTGCCTCATCAAACGTAACTTGCACAACTTCTTCAATTTATCAAAAGAGTTCTTCTACTATATATTCGGTATGTTTTCTTGTCATAGAATATCCTAAGAAAATTCTTTCATCCAATTTCTTGTCAAATTATCCAAGATTTTTTTTTTAATTTTAAAATGAAACATTTACAACCAAAAATTTTGAAATAGGTCAAAATGGGTTTTTTGCAAAACAAGAGTTCATAAGATGTTTTTGTTTAAAATAGGCCTCAAAAGTACTCAATTCATAACCTAAAATGCCGTGTTAATGGCTTCAGTCCAAAAATATTTTGGTAAGTCACACTCATATAAACATCATTATGCCTAAAACCTTTAAATAAAATAGCAAAATTTTTATCAAGAATTAAACATTCATACTTGGTAAAGAATACATATAAATTTTTTTCACATAATTGACTCACACTTAAGAGATTGTAATTCAAATTAACAACTAGAAGCACATTTTTAATTAAAGTTTCACCACCTTTACCTACATCACCAATGCCAATTGATTTTGCTTTCATGTCGTATCCCCAAAAGTTACCTTTCCACTATTTTTGGGCATGAGTTTGGTGAAGAGAGATGCATCACCGGTCGTATGTCAAGAGCACCCACTGTCTATGAACCATTTGACATTCTGGATGACGTTCATTACCTACACAAGAAATTAAGTGATAACTTTTGGTACCCATATTTTTTGGATCCATAAGAGTTAGTAAATTGACTACAAATCCATACGGTATTTATTCCAAGTTTTTCATTTCTCCTAACATATCAATTATTTTTCACATGTCCATGTTGTTGGCAATAGTTGCAAATAATATTCTTATTTCCATATAAAGAGTTTTTGACTTTACAAAACATAAGTCATTCCATCTAAAAGTGACAAAGTTCTTGTTGATCAACATATTTCTATTCTTTTTCATATCAACACTATTTTCCCTTTTTCTATGCAAGAGAACATCAAAATCATCCAATATTTACTTCAAGAATGCTTTTGTTCCTTGATCTTTGTTTTCACATGCATTCTTTCCTTCAAATCAGCATTTTTTTGTGATAACCTATTGTTTTCATTAACAAGTTTGGAGTTAGAATTCAATAAAGCATTCATTTTTTTACTAACTCCTTATTTCTAGCATTTGATTCTTTTAAGCTATCATGCAATTTTAAAATGAAAGCTTCAAGATCATCATTTTCATCATTAGAATTATAAGTAGATGTTACTTCATCATCACCAATGTCCATAAAGTCCATTTGTACCGATTCAATCTCTTCAACTTCTCCTTCTGAGTTGCTACCATCCCAAAGTGATTTGAAAATTGTTGAAGCAGAGCTTCCTTCCTTCATTCCTCTTCTTGGAGGGACACTCATTTGCAAAGTGTCCGGGTTGACCACATTCAAAGCATTTTTCATTTTGCTTCTTAATTTCTAGTTTGGTCTTCCCTTTGAAATTATTTGAGTTGCTTGCTCCTCATTTTCTCATTTTTCGTTTGTTGATGTAGTGTTTGAGGAATCCTTTGGTGATGAGTGTAGTGATCACCTTCATCAAAATCTTCATCTTCTAAATTGATGGAGCCATTTTCTTTTTCTTCTTGAGAGGCCTTCAAGGCAATGTTTCTCTTTGGTCTTGCTTCTTCATCGTCCACAACTTTAATTTTGATCTTCAATTCATATGAAGTGAGAGAGTTTACACTACAAGAAAATTGCAAATTTCATGGGGATTTTTGCTGCGGATTTTTTCCCCAGGAATTATATACGGATTTTACTGCAAATTTTAGTTTTCACGGTTGGAGATTAAAATTTTGCTACGGATTAAAAAATCCGCATCAAAATCCGCAGATAACAGTCCCTCGATAGAGCGGGAAAGAATTATTTACAAAAATTACGCAACAAAAATCGAAGAAAAAATAAAGGACAATGAAAAATTTGCTGCGGAATTTATTTCCGCAGGAAATTTGCTGCGGAATTACATGTCCGCAGCAAAATTGCTGCGGAAATGAATTCCGCAGCATACTGCTGCGGATTTACTTCCGCAGCAGACCTGCTGCGGAATTAAATCTGTCCGCAGCAGGTCTGCTGCGGAATTAAATTTCCGCAGCATACTTGCTGCGGAATTTATTTTCCGCAGCAATTTGCTGCGGAAATTTAAACTAAATTCCGCAGCAAATTTGCTGCGGATTTTCCTGCGGAATTTTCCGCAGGAAAATTCAATTTACAGTGCAGAATCCCAGCACATTTTGGACAGATCTAATCGGGAAAAAATTATTTTTGCTCTCCATTTCCTGCACCACCAGCCACCATTCATCCTCCACCTTCCTTCCAACTACCATCCATTATTTCCAAACCTAAATTTCATCCCTTCTTCCTCATTTCTTTCTCTCCTCAAGCAATTTTGCTCCATCCTTCCTCAAGCAATTTTGCTCCGTCCTTCCTCAAGCAATTTTGCTCCATCCTTCATCTTGGATTCGATTTGGACAGAAAAATCTCCTCTAGCTGCAACCGTGCACATCCTCAACCATTTCCAAGGTGATTGATTGATCTACCATTTCAATTTTTGTTCTTGTATCTAGTTTTTTTTTTAATTCTTGTTATCCATAATTTTTGTGGGTGGTTTATTTTATTATTTTCAGTTTTTTTATTTTTTTTGGAAATGGTTGAGGATGTGCACGGTTGCAGCTAGAGGAGATTTTCATGTTTTTTTATCGAATCCAAGATCTGAAGGATTTTTGCAATAATTGCTTGAGGAAGGACGGAGCAAAATCTGTCTCTTATACACATTATTTTTATTTTGTTTGTTATCGTATAGATTTTTGCTATGTTATTTTGCATCAAGTGCTTCAGATTTATCAAACAAGAGATAAAAGATGTGTATAAAGATTTTTATTTTTATTTTTTTTATATATTTAGTTGACAGTTAACAAAAAGATGTTGAAATTATACACATCTAGATGTGTATCAACTAGACAGAATCCATAATTTGTCGAGGATTTTTGCTATGTTATTTTCAATTTATTTCCCATATAATGACAATATTTAACTCTTATATAATATCATGTGTAGATAGTTTAGGTATAAAAATCAAGTGATTATGGGATTATGAAATCTAGATGTTGAAGAGACACATCTAGATCTGTCTCTAGATAAGCATGACTTTATGCACAAAAGAACGTGACGTAATCTCTTTTAATAAGTTATTGTTGCTTTGGAACTCAAACTAGAGTAACAAATGAATGAAGTCGTGAAGTTATACTACTGTACCGCTACTCTTGTACCTGTCTCTTATACACATCTAAAGGTTATGTCGATTGCTTTGACATCTAGATTGGTATAAGTTACAGTCATTTTTGCAAAATGTATTTTCTCATGTTTCGATAAGAATGTAGTGTGTTGTATCAACAAGTACATTTACAAATCTAGATATAGTAATCTAGATGTGTATACCAGACATCTAGATCTCATTTTCATGAGACAGACACTGTATTTGGAGCCGAGGAACTTCTTGCTTAAAGTGATCACATTTCCTTTCATCTTAATTCGGGAACTAGATCTTTGAGGACGGGCTATTCATGAACCGACAGGGATATTTAATTATTTATTCGAGTATGAAGTGATCACTCTTCGAGAAACGAGCATTCATCCGTTGGTCAAACAGTTGTGATTGGGAAGAATAATTTTCTGGTTGTGCTTTGTTGCTTAAATGGTCTATTATTAGTTTTGTTTCTGATTATTTCTTGTTGATTCTGCTTGCCAACAAAGTAAACTTTCAGATGAGAAAGATAAAATTTTCACTTTGCTATGATTTTAGTGCATTTAGTACTCTATTTTCGAGTAAATTACAGAAAACCTCCTATGGCATATTCAACCTACGCGATTCTCCCTTATGGATTTGTTCATGTTATTTTTCCAATATTGCTTACATTGGTGCCATGTGAATTTGTCTTGCATATTCATGTAATTTTTCAAAAATCATCTATATTATTGCTATGTGATTTTGTATTTGAATTAATCAATATCTTACTTGGTTTCATTGGTTGTTGTAGATGGCTGATGCAGAGATCAAGGAGGAGAAAACCAAAAGACAGGGAAAAACAAATGAGGCGGAGTGTGACAGAGCAGGCGTGTCACCCAAGTTCCTCTCGCCACCGCGTTCCCACCCCTTGATGCGATGGCTAGCTTACTAAGCAGTTCTTGATGAACGCGCAGTCGGCGTTCTGTCTCTTATACAGTACCGTGCCGGCTCGTAATAGGGTGGTCTTAAAAAACCAAACAATACTAACAAAAATTTTCTGTGAAAATTATTTGGGGATTTTGCTGCGGAAAATATATGGGGATTTTGCTGGGGATTTTTCTGCGAAAATTATATGGGGAATTTGCTGAAATGCAAGGGATAATAGCATCTGTCTCTTATACACATTGTCGGAAATTATATGGGGAATTTGTGGGGATATTTGCTAGGGATTTTGCTGCGGAAATTTACAGGATCTCTTATACACATCTAGATGTGTATAAGAGACAGATGTGTATAAGAGACATTTCTTTGGGAATTACCAGCGCAAAATATCCGCATGTGTATTTCCGCAGCAAATTCCCCATCAAATTTTGCTGCGGATTATAAAATCCGCAGCAAATTATTATCCACGGCCTTTTTACCCGCGGATTTTTTTTTTCACCAAAATCCACAGAAAGTCTTATTTGCTGCGGATTTTTCATTATAATCCGCAGCAAAATCCGCATGAAAACAGCAATTTTCTTGTAGTGTTATCAATGACCTCAATGGGTAAGGAATTTAAGTTCTTTGCTTACTCTATTGCAATAGTTTCTTCCTCCCATTCTTTAGAGAGAGCACTCAAGATTTTTCTATACTTCTCACCCAAAGAATATTTCCTTACCCAAGGCTTCAAGATCCTTAATGACATCATCGAATCTACAGTACATTTTATCAATATTTTTATGTGGTTCCATCTTGAAGGACTCGTACTTAGCAACAAGTAAGGATTTATTTTGTTCTCTACCATCATCGCTTTCTTTATGGATTTCTTTCAATTTGTCCCAAATTTCCTTAGCCGAAACACATCCTTTGACACGAGTAGATTCATTAGCATCCAAGGCATTGTATAGCACATTCATGGCTCTAGCATTTAAGGTCAAGTTTGCTTTGTCTTGTGGAGTGAGCTCATTCTTTGTTTTTCTCTTCTTCTATTTGGATGATCATCAACAATGGTAGCTTCAAAAGGACCTTCATTGACAACATATCACAAGTCAATATCAATAAATTGCAAAAAGATTTTCATTCTATCTTTCCAACTAATAAAATTCACCCCATTAAACATAGGAGATCTAGTGATAGACTGACCTTCAAAAAATAATGCACTATTGGTTACCATAAAAGATCTATACTAAAATACAATCTAAGCAAAATAAAGAGACCAATGCTCTGATGCCAATTGTTGGTCCCAATGCAACCTAAGAAGGGGTGAATTAGGTTTCTTAAAAATTAATTTCTAAATGATGCATAATTAAAATCTTTTGCACTAACAAGTAAGTTGATAGAAATATAATCAATTAAGTTCAAAATGAATTGACTGAATAAAGAGAGAGCGATTAAACAAACAACACTTCCAAGGTAGCTAGCTTCGAGTAGTAATCCACTAAGATGATCATTCAAATTTGGTGAGCCAATAATCCCAAATGTACACAAAGTAGGATCACCCTTGCTCACACTAATTCTCTTTAGTTGAGCCAAAGATTTTACATTCAACCTCACTTTTCTACAAGACTCTTATCATTACACTCAATGCTTTTGAATATCACTCTTCAGTACACAGTAATACAATATCACTAAAGAGCTAATTTACACTCGAATTGCCTTCTTTTCTTGCTTGTATTCAATGTGTAAGATTCTTTATCAAAATGCAGATGGGTTGGCGTTTATAGATGCAATAAATCAGCTACCATCCATTTCCTAACGGTTAGATAATAAATGCTGACAAACTAGCTATTATGGGTTTCGGACATCCAAGATCTTAATTAAGCGTTCGATCAGTGATATCATGGAGTTGAAAATTCCATTTGGACTATCGAGGTTGCATCCATTCCTTCGTCCAAAACAGGTATGTTGATGAGTCCTGTTATCGGACAGCTTAGTGTGTCCGAAAGTTTAGTGCTTGACTAGGGTTGCTATTCCTTCGAACAGTCAGGCGCGTTTGATAAGATTTCCTTCGGACAATTAGGTGCGTTCATTGTAGGTGCCTCAAAATCTTGCTCTCTAACTGACCTTTCGGACGGTGCATTGCGTCCGAAGTAATTTCGTTCGGAAGATCTTGTGCATCTGAGCAACTTAGTGCTGTTTGAACGATGTACATCATCCAAAAATCTTGTTATGAACAGATGAAATAGAATTATTGCACAGCTTAAGTTTAGATTGTTAGATTGCATTTATCATCATCAATACCAAGATTGTAGGTCATCATTTTATGCGGAGGCTATTGAATGGATTTCTCATGTTCCCCGATGTTCTCATGAAGCTCGATTTTTCCATGGTATCGAAGTGTCAGGCATGTGCTTTCTTAAACTCATTGGAGAAATTATTCTTGGATTGTGTACAGGCAAGGGATGTGTGGTATCAATTTTGTTCCATCCTTGAACTTTCATCGGCTAATGGACTAATTTCACAACACTTGATTTCATGGATGTTGGCAGTTCGTTGAATAGAAATGCCATTCATTTCACTTGTTTTCTCTTTCCATTTTATGGAATTTGTAGCTGGTTAGATGTCACTTTTTGTTCGAAGAAGGGTAGTTTGCACTCGAAGTAGTGGGTCGTTTGCAAGGTATTGTAATTGCTCTCTAATTTGTGTAAAGCTTTCCCATTCTCTTCCCCATTTTGGCTGTTTCGTCTTTCTCAACATGTTTCAATCAACTTGGCTCCATTAACGGTTGCCTGCATTTAGCAATAGCATGATCAAGGCATTTGAAAAAATAAAGCTCAGTATGGATGGATCCTCCTTGGGTAATTCAAGGAAGATAGGTAGTGGAGGAATAGGATGATGTAATTCTGGGAACATTATATTTGGCTTTGCAAACTGAGGCTTATGCACTTTTGCATGGTATCAACCTCTGCATAACTCATTCAATCTTGCGTGCAACTATTGAGGTGGACTCGAAGTTTCTTCATGATATCGTCATTCAAAAATCTACAACCCCTTGGCAGTTGGATGGACTTATACGACAGATTCATGACTTGTTGTCCCAAGGCCATTTTGTCCTTCAACATATGTATCGTGAAGCAAATTCGGTGACTGAATGATTTATTATCAAAAGAATGCAGTAGCAATAGGGAATATTTATTCCATTCATTTGATATACCTTTTTTTATTACTAGCTGTATTTTCTTGGATTCTTTAGGAACTCCTAATGTTAGAATGGGAGTCAGATTGTAATTTGTTTTTTTAATAAAAGTGGCCTTCGGGTTTTTATAATATATATATATACACACACACATGTATTTGTATTATCTATGAACTTGTATTATCTTGTATTTCTATTATGTGATATTTTGAATTTGTGAAATGATTTAAAATTTGTAGGATGGTGTACTAACTTTTCAAATTGGAATATGGAATGGAAGAGTATTTATATTTAAAAGACTCAACTTTAATTGACTTTGGATTTATATGACTTGCTTTGAATTTTAGATTTTCAAGTCAAAAGTCAAATAAGTTGAATACCAGTCGAATGTACACCCCTACAAATTACCCATGGTGAAGTAGTTTATTTGTCCACATAATTTGCTTGATTGAATGCTCGTGTATCAATATCTTTGGATCAAAAATTGGCTTGAGCAAGAAACATAAGGAAATGGCTATTAGAGGGGCAAGGCCAGGCATGGGTAAGGAGGTTGTACTAGAAAAGAACACACAAATTAAGATAAAAAGTAGTCTACTATAATTCAAAAGATAGACCAACATGAAGAATTAAAATGTGGGGACTATTATTGTTATGCCTAAAATTTGTAAAAATCAGATTCTTTCTTATCTTGTTCCCAATAGCATCCAAAAAAGGCAAATCTTCATACATCCAATTTATTTTTCTTCTTTACTTATAATCTTTTGTTGGTCTCCTAATACTCGGGATATTTTGCTTCACCCTATGAACAAACTCCTCGACATATCACCAAACTAGTCGATGTAATTCATCAATTTTTTTTTTTTTTACATTATATGTGGACTTAAATAAATAAATGAACTTGAAAATGTTTGGCCAGCAGATTGCTTGATTTTCATACAAATTGTTCATAATTAAGTGGTTTTATTTACAAATAGTGCACATATTGTCCTTTATAGAATGCTTTGTCAATATCTTTGACTCGAAAATTGGCATAGGGAACAAGAAACATAGCGAAGTGGCTGTTGGAGAGGTAAGGGCAGGCAATGGTAAGGGGCTTGTACCAAAAAAAGAATACACAAATTAACATGAAAACCAGTTAGTTATAACATTACAACATGACATAAAATTCAAAAGATAGATTAACATGAAGAATTAAGGAGTTCTTGATTCACATTTTGGAATTGAAATCGGAATTGGAGTTATACGTGAAAAAAATAGGTATAGGTTTTACACACTAAAATCATTCAAATAATTTGTGTTTGGTAAATATTTTTGGCTTATGAGTATCATATTAAATTATTATTATTTTTACTATTATTATTATTATTATTGTTATTATTATTATTATTGTTGTTGTGTGTTGTTGTTGTTGTTGTTGTTGTTGTTGTTGTTGTTGTTATTATTATTACTCTACTACTACTCTACTACAATTATTATTCTCCATTATTTATAATTTTTTTATAATTTTGAAATATTATTTTGAAATTTTTTTTCCTTAGTTTCTTCTTAAGGGGACGAGGGATGGAGGAAGAAGGACCGGAAAAGAAGAGTGGAGAAAGGAGAGGGGATAGGGGAAGGCTTGCAGGAGGGAAAAGAAGGAGGTTTTAAGGAGAGGAGGACAAAGAGAGGGAGGGAATGAGAGAGGAGGAGAAAGAGGTGAAGGATGAGGATAAAGGAAAAAATACTTTAATTTGACTTTTTTTTCAAATTTTTTATTCAGATTTGGGAATCACCAAAACCCTTCAATTTAGTTGAGTATTGAGAGTTGCTAGATTTTTGGGTTTCATTTCAAGATCTCACTGCCCTTACCTGTTAACTAAGCAACAAATATGGGAATGAATCCAATTCTTAATTTTCATATCCTCTTACCATGTACTCCCTAAATGTAGGGAGTAATACTGCTAGGCCTAAATTCTTAAAATTGATATTCTTACTTATCTTGTTCCCAATAAGCATCTATAAAATGCAAGCCGTCATACATCCAATTTACCTTCTTCTTTGCTTAGAATCTTCTAATTGTCTCGCAACACTCAGGAACATATGCTTCATCCCGTAAACAAGCACCTTGGCTTGTTGCTAAACTGGTCGATGTAATTTATTAAAAAAAATATCATTGTTCTACATTTAATGTAGACTTTAAAAAATAAATGAACTTAAAACTATTTGCTAGCAAATATTGTGCTTGATTGTTATATAAATTGTCCAAAATGAAGTGGTTTATTTGTGCACATAATGTGATTGATAGAAAGTTGGACAAAAATATTTGATTCATAAATTGGCTAAGGGAGCAAGAGAGATAGAGAAGTGGTTGTTGCAGTGTAAGGGCGGGAAAGGGTGAGAAGGTTGTACAAAAAAAGAACACACAAATTAAGATTAATTCTAGTTGGCAAGGCTCGATAAGGCTTCTCTTTGGGGGCATTTTAAAATCAGTGATATGGCATTTGGGCCTTAAAGAAAGAAAGAATCGTACCTGGGTTAGATTCATTTGTGAAAGCTGTTCTGGCATATGCCGGGGCTGCGGACCAACGACCTTCACTCCTAACCTTTCCTACTTAAGGATCGAATGTTTTTCATTGTGGTATTTATGGTATATCCGCCAGGTATAAAATACGGTATATAAAGTTCAAAACTATGTTCTAGTACTTTTTTTATGATTTGCTTGCCCAAGATGGCCTGGACTGCTAGGGAAATCCCAATTCATTGGGCTTCCTAGGAGAGTGCACCTTCCTTTCTTTCTTTATCACCCCTAATTCCCCAGACTTCTAAAAACAATCAATTATAACTGTACAACACTACAGGAAATTCGATGAGAGACTTGCATGAAAAATTAAAATGTAGGGATTATTACTGTTAAGCATAAATTTCTTAAAATTAAGATTCTTTCTTATCTTGTTCCTATACCATCAAAAAATGCAAATCCTCAGAAGTCTAATGTTTCTTTCTTCTTCGGTTAGAAATTTCTTCTAGTCTCACAACTAAATCTTAGGATCTTATGCTACACTCCGCGAACAAACTCCTCGACATGTTGCCAACCTACTCATTGTAATTTAGAAAAAAAAGATATTATTGTTTTTCTTTGGATGTGGACTTAAAATGTTTGACTACCATATTTTGGGCTGATTGTTATACAAATTGCCCACAATAAAGTGGTTTATTTATGCACATAATGTGCATGATAGAACACCCAACCAAAACTTTTGAATTGAAAATTGGTTCAGGAAGCAAAAGCGATAGAGAAGTGACTATTGGAGGGTTAACGGCGGGAAAGGGTGAGGGGTTTCTCCAAAAAAGAACACACAAATTAAGATGAAAAAAAGAGTATATTATAACAATACAACATGATAGAAAATTCAAAAGAAAGATTCACATGAAGAATTAAAAGATAGAGATCATCCATTGGTCTCGCAACACTCAGGAACTTCTACTTCACCCTATGAACAAGCTCCTTGACATATCACCAAACTGGTCAACGTAATTTATTTGAAAAAGTTCAAATGTTTTTTTTGCATAGGATATGAACTTAAATAAATAAATGAACTTCAAAAAGTTCGGATATGAAATTTTGGACTTGATTATTATATATATTTTCGAAAATGAAGTGCTTTATTTGTGTACATAATGTTCTCGATAGAACAGTCGATCAATATCTTTGATTCAATAATTGACTAAGGAAGCAAGAGATATAGAGAAGTGGTTGTTGGAGGAGGAAGAACGGGAAAGTGTGAGGGGTTTGTATAAAAAAAAAATGAATACATAAATTAAGATGAAAAACCAATCAATTGTAACAATACAACATGACTGAAATTTGAAAGACAGAGACACATGAATTAAAATTTAGAGATCATTACCGTTAGGCCTAAAATTCTTAAAATTCACATTCTTTCTTATCTTGTTCCCGAAACATCCATAAAATGCAAATTCTCATACGTCCAATTTCTTTCATCTTTTCTTAGAATCATCTGTTGGTCTCGCAACACTTAAGGTCTTATGCTTCACCCCGTGAACAAACTCACTCCTTGACATGTTTCCAAACTGGTCGATATAATTTATTAAAAAATATCATCATTTTCCATTGGATGCAGATCTAAATAAATAAATGAACTTTAAAATGTTTGGCTACCATAATTGGGCATGATTGTTATATAAATTGCCCAAACAAAAGTTTTTTACTTGTGCACATAAAGCGATTGATATAAAGCTCTACTAAAATATTTGGCTAGAAAATTGGCTAAGCGAGCAAGAGAGATAGATGTTAACTCCTTAAAAGAGAGTTATTTACATTCATTTTAACTTGAGTTTTAATTGGTTTTAGAGACTTTGGTATATAAGAAATAAGGGTATTTTTGTTATTTAGCGCTTTAGTGTTAAAAAGTTATTTTATGTGTTTTTATGATTAAATACAGTTATTTATTTTTTTATGGTATTTTTTATAGGTGTGAAGTGCTGTGGTGGTCTAATGGGACAAAAATGGACAAAAATGGAACACAAACAGAGCAAAAACGGTGAACAAAGTGAAGAAGCTGGGCGCAATTGTGCCCTGGAGGGTTCAGCTGCACCCTAGCTCTATTTTTTAGGTGCTGCTGTACCTAGGAAACTAGAGCAGCACACAACCTGTGGCCAGAAATAGGAATAAACACGTTTTTAATGATTATGGTTTCTATGGGCATTTTTTACATACAAACTTGTAAAACCCTATTGATTACTATAAATATGTGTCTTAGGGTCTGAGAAATGAATAAGTTAGCATAGAAGAAAGACAAAATTATGTAGTATAATGTAGTTGTAGCCGTCATGGCAGAAATTTGTCAGAAGATCAAAGATCAACTTCCAAGAGGAGATTCAAGGTGAAAGAGCGAGGAACCAGACTAAGTATAGTTTTACCTTTTTCTTTCCTTTGTGATTCGAAACACTCTACGATGGTTTTGGAACAATCTTTTGATGTATTTATGCCTATGACTATGCACTAAATTCCTAACTAGATTATTATTTAGATTTTACCATGAAGGTGCAATCATTGAGATTTTATTTGTTCCTTTTAATTTCATATGTCTTGTTTTCTTATTTAAATTATTCTTAGTGCCTCTAGATAACTGATCTCCTGTAGAGTGAATTGTAAATTGTAAGTGAAAATCAAAATAGGTGACTTAGGATTAGGACGTGTTCAAATAACTTTTACCTGGAACAATCACTCATAGATTGAACCATTTGGTGGGTATGGATAAAAATATATATGTTCACCATACGTAGTCAATTACGGTCATGTTTATTTGCGAATCGGGGCTTTAATCCACGTAAGAATATAGTTTACTCGTCAAGGTTAGTAGATTGCCTGAGTTCTTCACCTATCCTTGTGATTAAAATAGAAATTCTACATTAGTAGACAGACAATGAAATTGAAAGAATGATAAGTCAAACCAATTAATTGGCTTAGTAATTGACGAATGTACCCTAGGTTTAATATCTACTAATTTCGTGTCTTGTTATTTAGTTAGTCATTTATTTCTGCCTTCACATCTAAATGTTTACAATCTGTTTTATTATTAAGATAGACTTTTATATGTATCATTTTGTAATTGTCAACTTTTTTAAGCATAGTTCTCGCAGGAACGATCACTACGTACACTGTATCACTCATTTCATCTGCATACTTACGAACACAAAATTTGAGTCCATACTAGACTGCAAACAATAAAGTTGTGGTTGTTGGAGGGTAAGGGTAGGAAAAAGTGAGGGGTTCTACATAAAAAGAACACACAAATTTAGATGTAAAAGCAGTCATTATAGCAATACAACATAATAGAAAATTGAAAAGGGTGACTCAAGTAAATAATTAAAATATGGGGATTTTAACTGTTAGGGCTAAATTTCTTAAAATTTAGATTCTTTCTTATCTTGTTTCCAATTGCAACCACAAAATGCAAATACTTAAAAGTCAAATTTATATTTCTTTTTTCCTTAGAATCTTCTGTTTGTCTCACAGTACTCATGATCTTATGCTCAACCCCGTGAATAAACTCTTCGACTTGTCTTATCCAAACTGGTCGATGTAATTTATTAAAAAACATATTGCTGTTTTGCATTGGATGTTGACTTCAATAAATAAATGAAGTGAAAAATATTTGGCTATCAAAATTTGGGCTTGATCATTATTAAAATTTCCCACAATAAGTGATTTATTTGTGCAAATAATGTGCTTGATAGAATGCTAGACCAAAATCATTGACAAGAAACTTGCAAGAGAGATAAAGAAGTGGTTGTTGGAGAGTTATGGGCAGAAAAGGATAAGGGGGTTGTACTAAAAAGGAACACAAAAATTAAGATGAGAAAAACAGTCAAGTATAACAATACTACATGATAGAAAAATTGAAAGAAAGACTCACATGAAGAATTAAAATATGGAGATTATTATTGTTAGGCCTAAAATTTTTAAAATTCATATCATTTCTTGTATTGTTCCCAATAGCATCCATAAAATGCAAATCCTCAAACATGCAATTTATCTTTCTTCTATGCATAGAAATTTCTATTGGTCTTGAACAAAACGCTCAGGAACATATACTTGACCCCACAAACAAACTCCTCGACATGTCCCCAAACTAGTCTATATAATTTATTGAAAAAACATTGTTGCTTTTGCAGTGGATGTGAACTTAAATAAATAAATGAACTTTAAAAAGTTTGGATAAGAAATTTAGGCTTAATGGTTGCATAAATTTCCCACAATGAAGTGGTTTATTTGTGCACATAATGTGTTTGATGGAACAATTGACCAAAATCTTTGACTTGAAAATGGGTTGAGGGAGCAAGAGAGAAAGAGAAGTTGTTATTAAAGGGCTAAGTATGGGGAAGGGTGAGGGGGGTTGTACCAAAAAAAAAAAAGGAAACACAAATTAAGAAGAAAAAGAAATCAATTATTACAATATAACATGATAGAAAATGCGTAAGAGAGACTCACTTGAAGAATTAAAATATAAGGATTAGTAATGTTAGGCCTAAAATTCTTAAAATTTAGATACATTCTATCTTGTTCCCAACAACATTCACAATTCGAATGCAAATCCTCAAACATCCAATTTATCTATCTTTTTTGCTTAGAATCTTCTGATGGTCTCGCAACATTCAATATCTTAAGCTTCATCACATGAACAGACTCCTCGACATATTGCTAAACTTGTTGATGTAATTTATAGTAAAAAAATATAGTTGTTTTGCATTGGATGTGGACATAAAACAAATGAACTTAATAATGTTTCTCTAGCAAATTTTGGGGTTGATTGTTATAAAAAAAATTGCCCACAATGAGGTGGTTTGTTTGTGAACATGATGTGTTTGATAGAACACGCGATCAAAATCTTTGACTTGAATATTATTTAAAGGAGCAGGAGAGATAGAGAAGTAGTTGTTGGAGTGGCAAGGGCGAGGAAGGGTAAGGGGGTTGTAAAAAAAAAAAGAACACATAAATTAAGATGAGAAAGCAGTCAATTATAACAATACAGGATGATAAAAAATTCAAAAGAGAGACCCACATAAAGAATTAAAATGTGGAGATTATTACTACTAAAGGCTAAAATTCTTAAAATTCTTCTTCTTTCTTACCTTATTCCTAACAACATCCGCAAAATGCAAATCCTCATACGTCCAATTTATCCTTTTTCTTTGCTTAGAATCATCTGTTGGCTATACAATACTCTGTAACTTATGCTTCTATTGGCTATGCAATACTCTGTAACTTATGCTTTCCCCGATGAACAAACTCTTCAACATTTCACCAAACTGGTCGATGTAATTTATAAAAAAAATATCAATATTTCACATTAGATATTGACTTAAACAAATAAATGAATTAAAAGTGTTTGGCTAGCAAACATTTGGCTAGATTGTTATACAAATTGCCAGCAATGAAGTGGTTTATTTGTTCACATAATGTGCTTGAGAGAACAAGGGAGATAGAGAAGTGTTTGTTGGAGATTTGTGGGCGGGCAAGGGTAAAGGGGTTATACCAATAAAAAGCACAAAAATTACATATAAAGTAGTCAATTATGACAATCAACATCCAAAAATTTGAATGAAGTGTAGGCTTTAGATACATAGACTCACATGAAGAATTAAAATGTACAGATTATTACTATTAGGCCTAAAATTTGTGTTATTTCTTATCTTGTTCCGAATGGCATCCGCAAAGTGCAAATCCTTAGACATCCAATTTATCTTTCTTCTTGCTTAAAATCTTCTATTGGACTCTCTACACTTGGGTACTTATGCTTCACCCGTAAACTCCTCGACAAGTAGCTAAGCGAGTCAATTTAATTTATTAAAAAAATATCATTATTTTGAATTAGATTTGGACTTAAATAAATAAATGAACATAATAATGTTTGGCTAGTAAATTTTTGGTTTGATTGCTATACAAATTGCCAAAAATGAAATGGTTTATTTTTGCACATAATGTGCTTGATAGATTGCTCGACTAAAATCATTAACTAGGAAATTGGTTAAGGAGCAAGATGGATAGAGAAGTGGGTACTGGAGGGTTTGGAGCGGGAAAGAGAAGTGGTTGTTGGAGAGGTAAGAATGGGGAAGGGTGAGGGTGGTTGTACCAAAAGAAGAACACACAATTTAAGCTGTAAAAATAGTCAATTATAATAGTTCAATAAGAAAAAAATTCAAAAGAGTGGTACACATGAAGAATTAAAATATCAAAATTATTACTGCTAGGCCTAAAATTTTAAAAATTCATATGCCAACAGCATCCACAAAATGAAAATCCTCTTATGCCCAATTTATCTTTCTTCTTTTCATAGAATCGTCTCTTGGACTTGCAACAATAAAAAACTTAAGTTAATCCAGTGAAAAAACTCTTCAACATGTCGCCAAACTAGTCGATGTAATTTACTTAAAAACATATCAATGTTTTGTATTAGATATGGACTTAAATAACTAAATGAACTTAAAAATGTTGCGCTAGCTATTATTTGGCTTGATTTTTATACAAATTGCCTGAATAAAGTGGTTTGTTTGTGCAGATAATATGCTTGATAGAAAGCTCAACCATAATCTAACTCAAAAATTGGTTGAGAGAATAAGAAATATAACTGAGAAGTGTCCTCAATATGTTCCCAAATTGGTCGACGTTTTTAAAATACTGTTGTTTTGCATTGGTTGTGGACATAAGTAAATAAATGAACTTAAAAATATTTGGCTGGCCTTCTTGGGTATGATTGTTGTACAAACTGCCCACAATGATGTGGTTTATTTGTTCACATAATTGCTTGATAGAACGCTCGACCAAAATCTTTGACTCAAAAATTAGTTAAGGGAGCAAGAGAAATAGATAAGTTGTTGGAGTGTTAAGGGTCGGGAAGGTTGAAATGCTTGTGGCGAAAAAAGAACACACAAATTAAGATGAAAAGCAGTCAACTAGAACAATACAAGAAAGAAAATTCGAAAGAGAGACTCACTTGAAGAATTAAAATATGGAGATTTATGCTACTAGGCCTAAAATTCATAAAATTCATATTCTTTCTTATCTTGTTCCCAATGGCATCCACAAAATGCAAATCCTTAGACATTTAATTTATTTTTCTTTTTTATTTAGAATACATTTCTAGGTCTTCTGTTGGTCTGGAAACACCAAGGAACTTATGCCTCCCTCCGTAAACAAACTCCTTGAAATGTAGCCATACTGGTCAATGTAATTTATTAAAAAAATATTATAATTTTGCATTGTTGTGGACTCAAATAAATAAATGATCTTACAAACATTTGGCTATACAACTTTGGACTTGACTATTATACAAATTGTCACAATGAAATTGTTTATTTGTGCACATAATGAGCTTCATAGAACATTCGACCAAAATTTTTGACTCAAAAATTAGCTAAAGGAATAATAGAGATATAGAAGTTGCTCATTGTGGGGTGAGGGCATGGAAGGCTGAAAGGGATGCACCAAAAAGAGAACACACATACTAAGATGAAAAAGCAGACAATTATAACAATTCAACATGACAGAATACTTGAAAGAGAGACTCATATGAAGAATCAAAATGTGGAGATTTTAAATGTTAGGCATAAAATTCTTAAAATTCATATTCTTTCATATCTTGTTCTAAAGATCAATAGCATCCACAAAACGCAAATGCTCATATGTCCAATTTATCTTTCTTCTTTGCTTAGAATCATCTATTGGTCTTGCAATACTTTGGAACTTATGCTTTACCCCATTAACGAACTCTTCGACATGTTGCTTATCTGGTCAATATAATTTACTCCCTCCATCCCAGTAAAATTGTCATGCTTTCCTTTTTGGACAACCCCAAATCTTTTGTCACATTCAAAAAATTGAAAAGAGTTTTCTTTCAGCTTTCTATATTTACCCTGGATCACGTAATTGAAAAAGAACAATGTAAATTCAAACTTCCTTGTGGGGCTCTATAGTTTCTACTTTGTTTCTATCAATTTCCATTCTAATATCACATGCGTGACTTGAACAAATGGAAGATGTGGTAAAGTATTTAGCATGTAAATCAAGTCTTGCATTTGCTATGACAGTTTTCAAAACTTTGTGGCCCTACTTCTATGCCGAACTGCCACTAAACCCTAAAAGTCAAGGCTAAAGTCATCCAATACACATATATGGCAACAGGTAAAATTGGAAAAAATATAAAAAATCAACAAATGCAAGTACTATTCCTAGAAAGCACAATTCTCGAAACGCAATGAATTTTTGGGATGGAGAGAATATTAAAAATATCGTTGTTTAGTATTGGATATGGACTTAAATAAAAAATTAACTTACAAACGTTTGGCTAGCAAACTTTGGGTCTGATTGTTATACAAATTGCCCACAATGACGTGCTTTATTTGTGCACATAATGTGCTTGGTAGAATTGTCAACCAAAATCTTTGAATCTAAAATTGACTAGAGCAAGAAAGATAGAGAAGTGGCTGTGAAGGGGTAAGGGAGGGCAAGGGTGAAAGGGTTGTACCAAAAAACGAACACACAAATTAAGGTAAAAAAGCAGTCAATTATAACAATATAACAAGATAGAAAATTCAAAAGAGTGACTCACATGAAGAATTAAAGTGTAGGGATTGTTACTTCTTGGCCTAAAATTCTTAAAATTTAGTTTTGGTAAAATGTTCTTATATTGTTCCCAACAGCAACCACAAAATCTAAATCCTCATACATTTTAATTTTTCTTTGTTTTCTTTTGCTTAGAATCTTCTATTCATCTTGCAACACTAAAAAACTTACGCTTCACCTCGTGAACAAACACCAAGACGTATCGTCGATCATGATTGATGTAATTTATTAAAAAAATATCATTGATTTGCATTAGATATGGATTTAAATAAATTCATGAACTTAAAAATATATGGCTTGAAAATTTTGGGTTTGGCTATTAGATGCTTTTCTAACAATAAAGTGTTCTATTTCTGCACGTAATTAGCTTAATAGAATGCTCAACTATAATCTTTGACTTGAAAATCGATTAAGAGGGCAAGAGAGATAAAGAAGTGGTTGTTGGAGGGGTAAGGACATGGAAGCATTAGGGCATGGTAATAAAAAAATACAAATTAAGAGGAAAAAGCAATAAATTATAACTGTACAACATGATAGAAAATTTGAAAGAGACACTCATTGATATATCTCTTGAAGAATTAAAATGTGGAGATTATTACTATTAGGCCAAAAATTCTTAGAGTTCATATTCTTTCTTGTCTTGTTCCCAATAGCATCAATAGATGCAAATCCTCATACGTCCAATTTATGTTTCTTCTTTGATCAGAATCATCTGTTGTCTTGCAATAATCAAGAACTCATGCTTCACCCTGTAAAAAATATCGTTGTTTTGCATTGGATATGGACTTAAATAAATTAAAGAACTTAAAAGTGTTTGGCTAGAAAATATTGGGCTTGATTATTATGAAAATAGCCCACAATAAAATGGTTTATTTGTACACATAATGTGTTTGATAGAATGCCCAACCAAGATCTTTGAACCAAAAATTGGCTAAGGGAGCAAGAGAGGTAAAGAAGAGGCTTTTGGAGGGGTAAGGAAAGGCGAAGATGAGGGCATTGTACTATTAAAAAAAACACTCAAATTAAGATGAAAAAGAAGTTCATTATGACATACAATGGGAAAAAAAATTCGGAATTGGAAATACTCACATGAAGAAATAAAATGTGGGATTTATTTATGTTGAAATTCTCATAATTCACATTCTTTCTTATCTGGTTCCCAATAGCATCTAAAAAATGCAAATCCTCAAACATCCAACTTGTCTTTCTTCTTTATATAGAATCTCCTATTGATCTTATGAACTTATGCTTCACCCGTAAACAAACTCCTTGACATGTGGCTAAACTGGTCATTGTAATTTATTAAAAAATAATACCGTTGTTTTGCATTGGATATGTACTTAAATAAATAAATGAACTTAAAAACTTTTGGCTAGCAAATTTTGGCCTTGATTGTTACATAATTTGCTGACAATGAAGTGGTTTATTTGTGCACATAATGTTCTTGATAAAATGCATGACCAAAATCTTTGACTCAAATATTTACTAGGAAAGCAAGAGAGATAGAGAGGTGGCTGTTAGAGTCGTAAGGACAGGAAGGGTTAGGGGGTTGGAAGGTAAGGGTTGGAGGGGAAAAGGGCAGAGAGGCAGGGAGAGAAAGAGAGTGGCTATAGAAGGGGATTTTAGGGTATGAAAAATGATGGTGGAAATCATTATAAAGTATTTTAGAAGTTGGAGGTGGGTGATTTGTAAAACTGATACTTTAGGGTGAAAAATACAAAAATATGATAGTTTAGAGGTGCAAAGTGCAATTAACCAAAGAAAATCCCAATAGGATATCATCTTTACCATTTTCCCTATTTATTAAGACCCTTTTGCTTCCATAATTCAACAATCCTCAGCAGAGCTCAGTTAAGAACCACAAGCAAACAAACAAAGTAGGGAGAGAAAAGAGCCAAGTGAGCCATGAGATCACCTAGATAGGATTATTTTAGAATCATCGCAAGCACTATTATTTGTGGCATTTTTTGATTTATGTTATGCACATTGATATACTCAAATACAAGATTTATTAAATCCCAAAACCCTTCATTATCTTTGTTTTCCACCATATTTGTGTTTGTTGTTTTAGATTTCTAGGTGGTGTTATAGCTTTGATTATTTTTTTTTTTTTTGAAACAGGAGAAGTGTAATGTGTTGGGGAAAATAAAAAATAATGTAACGAAATAATTATCTAGAAAATTTTTCCTACCACATAAATAAATCATAAGACTAATCCAAACAGTAAATAAATAAAAGAATAAAATCAACAAGCACAAAATATACAAGATTTTTACGTGAAAAATCCCCTCAATGTGAAGAGTAAACACCACGAGACCTAGTCTAGAAATATTTCACTATCGACAGATTAATGAGTGCAACAAAACGAATCTCCAGTAAATACTTGAAATTCAAACACGCCCCTACTAACTACCAAGAGTGAAATAAACAATTTGACAGTACACAACAACCCAAATCCCAAGTATAAAAGTCTAACCAATAGACAAGCGAAAATAACGATCTGACCATACAAAATATAGCCATACAATCAAGAATATTATAGTGAAATCTTACTGCAAGCAGAGCAAAATTCACCGTTAGATTGAAGCACGAACCTGCTGTGTCACGCCCCAAAAACAGGACAGTAACACGCCGCGCTAATGGCACACCGGTCGAGCAAGGCACAAACGAACAGAGCAACAAACTTAACCACAATGTAATAGAACCATCAAACCATTTCTTAACTATAAAACCGAATATTTCATTTTACACAAAAAATACGAATTACAAAATTCCTTCTTAGTACAAAAGATGCTACAACAAAAACAAAGTTCATCAATACAAAACCTATCTAATACACTACCCCTCTCCAAACAAAAGAGAAGCTTGGAAGATTATCCGCAGAGTTTGGAGAAATATTAAAATGTCTCATGCCATTTAAAAGTCAATAAACCATAATCATAAGTAGTTTCTAAAATGTATCATGCCATTTAAACGTCAGGCATGTCCAAAACATAGTCAAAAAGATCCAATCATTTCAAAACATAGTATGTTAAAGCATAGCGAACAAATCCAAGTACAGTTTCAATCCGGAATATAATAAAATAGCATGAGTATCTTTTAGGCTCAAAGGTATGACCTACAGTACTAGCCAGATCTAGTAATCTACCACACCTACTAGTTTGACCTGGAGGTCACAGATTATCCCAGCACAAGACCCCGCAGTCAAATAGTTGTAATGATCCAGCAGTCACCATGGCGTCCCATGGATGACTATAGAACCGGTTCTCCCCAAATCAAACATTTCCAAACACATCCAAAATTATATACCTAGGTCACCTATGAGCCAAAACAGTTATAAAATGCTTTCATATCAAAAGAGTTTGCAAACATATCATTTGATTAACATAAAATAGCTTGGTGCATTACCCGATTTCATATGTAATAGTTCCAAAACTTGGTAAAAGTGCAGTTCCAAACATCATACACATTTTAAAATCCATCCAAACATATTTCGAAAGTCGTTAAACAAAATACAAGTGGAAGAGGGTCTATGTTACCCACCTATCAAAGCAAAAAGATTTTGGACCTGTATTCAAGGGACCTTGGTTACAACCCAACTCAAAACAACATATTCAACCAACCAACAAAATCCATTTCCAAGGTATTCAAGGGACCTTGGTTACAACCCAACTCAAAACAACATATTCAACCAACAAAATCCATAAACGGAAAGATTCACCGGAGCAATAGCCGGGACTATATCAATAGCATTCCACAACAGTGGAAAACACCTAAAACCATCAAAAGATCATTAAAGACCCTTTAAACATAACCAATTATCCAAATTATCCTAGTTGCGCCAAACTTCCGCTTACTTACAAAATGAAGGGAAATCAATTCCACTTGGTTTCAAGTCTCAATTCCTATCCAAACTAACCTTAAAACACTCCTAAAACATCATTATGTGCATAGACATAAGCATTCATAGCATAACACTCTAGGCCACATATGGAAGACAAAACCCTAACTCATAATCTTAAAATTTGTAATCTAACCATGGAAAGTTGTTAAAAATCAACCCCAATCACTTAGACCCAACCTCCAAAACACTAAAAACAACCCATAACATACATAAATCATAACTTACAAGGCTGCAAAGAGGGTTTATTTTCAGCCATAAAGAATCCTACAAAACTTGAAATTAAAGCTTGGATCATAAAACCCATAAGCCATAAATGCTAAAATACATAAAATCTTACCTTCTAAGTGATTTCTACTTGAAATCCAAGAAAATTTTTGGGGGAAAATGGAGGAAGAGGAGTCGGCTGCAGCTGGGAAGAACCACAGCATAGGACAATGTCAAAAGAATTTGGAAATTCCAAAGTTGACCCAAATAGTTCCCCATTGACCAAATAGTCTCCAAGTTGACTATTTAACCCAAAAACTAAATTTTTTTTTTTGCTACTAAATTAACATTTTAAATCAGCCATCAAACAACACTCACACACCACAATGCACTAATTACACTTAGTCTAACTTTTGACCCGTTTACCCGCCGGTACCGAAATCGCGTAAATCGAAAAACTTGCCGAATTGAAAAACGAATAAGTTGAAGTACTTTATGACTAAAAATAATATGAAAAACATTTTAAACCAATTAAAATCAAAGAACAAGGCTATTAAAATACTGGGTTTCACATGCTGTTTTTCTCCCAAAATTTTTTGTAGCTACTAGCAAAGAAAAGAATTTGTCTTAATTCTTTTTCACACCCACCAAAGTCAAAGATTGATGCTTTTTGTGCACTTTGGTGACCTCGATTCACATGTCCTTATTGGATGCAAAAAATACCACCGCACCAAACAAAAATACACGGCACTTGCTTCTGTTTTTGTTTCAGGATTTTTTTAAATTTGTGGGCCACTCAATTGAGGAGGACCGCACAACAATCTCCCCCTCCAAATCAATTGGAGGTATTTGCCAAACCGGCAACCAAATGTTAAGTTTCAAACTTTTCCCTTGTTAGAGATTTCGTCAACATGTCTGAACCACTATCATCTGTATGGATCTTAGCAAGCTCAATCGCCTTAGAGTCCAGAATATCCCGTATCTAATGATGACCGTACATTAATGTTCTTAGATCTCCCATGGAAAGTAGGATTCTTGCCAAGATGAATAGCACTCTGGCTATTACAGTATAATGCATATTGCCTCTGAGTAAAACTGAGTTCATGCACGAACTTCTTTATCCAAAGCAACTCCTTGCAAGTTTGGGTACTAGCAATGAACTCTGCCACAGTCATAAACAATGCAACAATCTTCTGCAATCTTGATTGCCATGCCAAAACTCCCCTTGCAAATGTAATTAGTTACCCTAAAATAGACTTCATTGTATCAACATCTCCAACCATATCTGAATCTGTGTAAGCACAAAGAATAGGTTTACTAGTCCCAAAACACAGCTTCAAATTCGATGTACCCTGGAGATACCTCATAATCCACTTCACACCATTCTAATGCTCTCTGCCCAGATTTTTCAGAAACTGGCTAACAGTACCAACTGCATGGGCAATGTCTGGCCTAGCGCAAATCATTGCATGCATCAAACTCCCTACTGCTGATGCATAAGGAAGATGTTGCATGTTTGATCTTCTTTCTCTTTATCACTAGAAGAAATCTGTCTAGTGCTGAGCTTAAAGTACGTGGAAAAAGGAGTGCTTACCACTTTAGCTTTATCCATACGAAACCACTAGAGTACATTTTTCACATAATTTTGCTAAGACAACCATAATTTCTTGGCCATTTTATCTCGAGTAATCTGCATTCTAAGAATCTACTTTGCTGGTCCCGAGTCTTTCATGGCAAAAAACTTACTGAGCTCTTTCTTCATCTCATCAATTTTGTCAGAATTATGACCAACAATCAAAATGTCATCAACATAAAGTAGTAAAATAAAAAAGTCATTGTTAGAGAATTCTACATGAATACACAATGGTAGGAAGTAGTTTTTTTGTACCCTTGCTGGATCATCACTGACTCCAACTTCTTGTACCACTGCCTAGGATCTTGTTTTAAGCCATGCAAGCTCTTCTTCAACCTCCTGACTAAATTCTCCTTACCTTTCATCACAAACCTTCCAGCTGCTCCATATAAATTTTTTCTCTTCCTCCAGATCACAATGAAGGAATGCAGTTTTCACATCCATTTGTTCCACCTCAAGATCAAGACTCATTGTCAATCCAAGTATCACTCAGATGGAAGACATCTTCACAATAGGTGAAAAGATTTCCGCAAAGTCAATACCCTTCTTATGACTGAAACTCTTGGCCACCAATCTAGCTTTTTACCATAGAAGTGAAGATCCTTCTTCATTCTTTAATCTATAGATCTACCGATTTTTCAAAACTTTTGTATTCTTTGGTAGCTTCACCAGCTCATATGTGTGGTTGTCATGCAGTGATTTCATCTCGTCATCCATAGCATCGACCTACTTTGCTTTCTGCTTACTCTCCATGGCCTCATCATAGTTATCTAGTTCTCTCCTGTCAATGAGAAACAAGTACTCATCTGATGAATAACGGGTAAAGGGAACTCTGTTAGGGGTGGGCAAAAAAATACGATGATCCGATGATCCGCATGCTCCGCTCTGTCCCACTCCGAAAAATCAGGAGTATCCGACCCTCACTCATTGATCGGATCATTTGAGGGTCGGATACCCGCTATTATCGGATTCGGGTACGGATCACATTTTCAAATACCCGCGGGTATCCGCCCTGCCCCGCATATTAAGGGTGAAATTATAATTTTACCTCCCATACCATAGATAACCCTAATATGTGGTACACTCTACACTATACACTTCTCACTCTTCAATTTTCACTCCGTTTCCTTTTCAGTTCTCAAACTCTTTTCAGTCTTCTTCTCAGACTCTTTTTCTCATTGTTTTTTTTTTTTTGTCTGCTACGGTTCTTTTCACTTTTTAGTTTCTTCATCCTTATTTTCTTCTTAATTTCTCTCTGGAATTATCTTCTCAATTCCCCCCTTTCTTATCAATCTTTAACCTTTATACTCAACCAAAAAGATCTAGCCAAATAAGGATCGATCAAGCATCAAATCTGAACAAATTCGAGGCAAAACATCTGCATCTCAAGGTAAGATAACTGATTTTGTTTCTGGATTTTAATATATATTTATTCCTTATGAACATTATAGGATGAAATTTTCATACTCTTTGGTTTGTTCAAAACACTAGTGACTGCCATTTCTTTCCAAAGTTAAGGCCTTTTTGAATTTATAGGATCTCCAAAGTTACTGTTTGTGTGATTCTTAGCTTGAATTTTATTTTTCTTGATTAATTTAGTAGTAATTAGTATGTTACAGGTGTATTTTTGGACACATCTTGGTCTGCGCAATACAATTTGGCCTTAATAATTTTACGTTTCATCGTGAATATTTATATTGTAGATTTTGCAAAGTGTGGTTTATGTGTTTGGTAACTATGAACAACAAATCAGGTTGTGGCCTAATCAAGAGCAGGACAATATTTCTTGGTTTTTTTTCTTTATTTTTTTTGAGATGATGAAATTTATTGGTTTTTTTTTGTTCAAACTAAAGAAGATGAATTTATTGGTTGATTTGTATAATTTAGTATTTTTTTTAATCTGTTTGGTGATCTTTGATAATTGATAAATGTATATGATCTAATAATATACTTATCAAATTAGGATGATCGTGAATCTAAAAAGCAAATGGTGTTTTCTCTAGCAAGAAATATTAGTTCTAAAAGACTTTATATTAGAATAATTCCAAACATTAGTTCCTTGCTTTTTATGGAAATGGATGGTGAATTCCTTCTGAGTACTTCTTCTTTGGCCAACTTATTTATGCTTTGTGAAATGAAATTCAATTGCTTATTCCTGTTTCTTTTCTATCCATATTTACTAGTAATGATTGTCAAAATATATATTTTTTAATCTTTTCAGGTTGTAGTCTTGTAAATGTCAAGCATGGGAGATACTACCAAAAGTGCAGATGTAAGCATCAGTGTTGATGATCAATCTTCCTCAATTCCACCTCCTAAATTTGCTACATGCATCTGAACCTCCCCTATCCAAGAAGTCTAGGGTAAGTGAAGCTAGTACAAAAACTCAAAACAAATCTTGGGTATGGGATCATTATGATATTGTTGAAGGTCTAGATATAAAAAGAAGAAAAAAAGGCTACATGTAAATATTGTGGTAGTCTTATTTCTTGTCCAAGTAGACATGGTACTTCATCTTTGAGTAATCACCTTCATAGGTGTAAAAAATATCCTTATAGTAACCCGGATAAGAAGCAAAAGACTTTGGAGTTCAAATCTCAAGAGGGAGGGGCAAGCTATAGATCTGGTTAAGTTTTTTCTAATTTCTTGACACTTGTAGAAAAGCCTTGGCTAGGATGATTATTATCGATGAACTACCTTTTGCTCATGTGGAAAAGGAGGCTTTTCTGGATTTTTGTGAAGTAATGTAGCCAAGATTCATTGTTCCTTCATGTAGAACTGTGACTAGAGATTGCCATAGTCTGTTTTTGGATGAGAAGAAAAAATTGAAAGAACATTTTAAAAATTTGCCTTCACGGATTTGTCTCACTACAGATGCTTGGACATCCATACAAAATCTCAGTTATATGTGTCTTACGGCTCACTTTATTGATCATGAATGGAATTTGCACCAAAAAAATTTTGAATTTTTGTCTATCACAAGTCATGCTGGTGAAGTAATTGGTAGGACTGTAGAGAAATGCTTTATTGAATGGGGAATCAGTAGAGTTCTTACTAATGCTGTGGATAATGCTAGTTGAAATGATAATGGGATTTTATACTTGAAAAGAAGGTTTAATAATTGGAAAGGTACTGTCTTAAATGGGGATTACTTGCATATGAGTTGTGCTGCACATGTCTTGAATTTAACTGTCAGGGAGGGGTTAAAAGATTTGGATGACTCTATTATTCGAATTCGGTCTGCTGTAAAATATGTGAGGTCTTCACCTGCTAGATTTCAAAGATTCAAGTCTTGTATTGAAAAAGAAAGAATAGAGTGTAAAAGTCTTGTATGTCTTGATGTTGAGACTAGGTGGAACTCTACATATTTAATATTTAACAAGTATGTAGATGAGCTAACTCCAAAGAGAAACATCGATAATGGGGGGGAACATAGCTCTAGAATCAGGGGTGTCCCAACAAGTGAATCAGATTGGGAACATGCTAAAAATCTGTTGCATTTTCTTCAAATTTTCTATGATTCTACCGTTAAAATATCAGGCTCATTATATGTGACTGGAAATGAATACATGAAAGAAATTTATGGTATTGGAATGATGCTTGATGAATTAATTGGAAGTGATGACATTGGTATATCAAGAATGGTTGGTAATATGAAGAAAAAGTATGACAAATATTGGGGCAATGTTGAAAAAGTTAACATTTTGATTTTAATTGCCATTGTTCTTGATCCTCTATATAAAATAGGGTATGTTATGTGGTCAATTGAAGATCAGTATGATATTGATAAGGCTGAAATTTTAAAAATTTGACAAAATGCTACAGGTTTTTTAGCTAGTTTTGATTCTTATTCTGCAACATAATCACGCCCGAAAGAAGTTGTAACTCAGCTTGTGGAATTGGGTAAGATGGATTTTGAAAAAATTAGAGCTAGAGGGGCATCAAGTTTCATTGATGCATGGTACTCCAAGGAGGAAGCTGATTCATTTAATAGCACTGAGAACAAAACAGAGTTAGATGTTTACTTGATGGAAATGAAGGTAGATCGTAATTGTCCAACATTTAGTATATTAGATTGGTGGAAAAAGAATTCTCCTAGATTTCCTATTCTTGCTTCAATTGCTAGAGATGTTTTAGCCATTCCAATTTCTACTGTAGCTTCAAAATCGGCTTTTAGTACGGATGACGTATACTTGATTCCTTTCGTAGTTCTTTAACTCCAATGACAGTGGAGGCTTTAATCTATGCACAGGATTGGCTTCGTAGGGGTCTTAACCCTATTGATTTGGAAGAGAGCTTAGCTGATTTAGAACAAATAGAGTCAGGTAAAGATTTTATTTTTTAATTCTGCGGTTATTTTATTATTTAATTAACTAAAAATGTAGTTGATTTTCCTTTTCTTCTTTTGTTTTGTAGAAACTTCAAACTTGACTGAAGAACAACCTCTTGTGAACATAGAAGACTAAGGATTGTGCAATTTAAGTGAAACTTTTGGGAGTTGATTGTATCTGTGTACTAGTGTAGTGACTTTCTGGAAGTTGAATGTATCAATTTAAGTGTTTATGTGGAATTGTATTTGTTTGGTGATATTTGTCTAATGTACTTGAGAAGCCAATTTTTTTTATGGTTTGCTTTTATGATTTTTATGGATTGTAACATCGTGACTTACGGAATCTAATATGCTTTTGGTTTCAAATTTGTGAGAAGTAATGTCAAACATTTGCTGGTCTTTCATGTTTGAACTGAAGCAGGTTTTTGATGGTTTGTCTTAGGGGCGGATATCCGCATGCTCCGACCCTCACTTAGCGGGTATCCGAATGTCGGGTACCCGCAGATATGAGGGGCGGATTAGGGTCAAAAAATTCTTGACCCGCAAGATGCTGGACGGATCACCCAAAAAGTTTGAGGAACGGGTCCCCGCCCTGTGCCCATATCTAACCTCTGTATAAGAACTTCAGGTTCATTAAGTCCAGCAATAGGATCATATGCATCATACTGTCAGTAGCATAGTCAGTATCACCCTTACCTTGATCATCCTAATGTCGTACCTCATCATGATTTTCATCATCAACATTTGGCACATGTGTTGCCAAAGCAGATTGGATCTAAGTTTATCAGGCCATCAACACTTATAGACTCTGAAATAGAACGTCTTTAAAATTCATTCACGTGGTCAGAAATAGAACATCATTCTTTGTACTTCAAATTCATAGCCTGTTTCAGCAAAACCAATTTGTTATTGCCCGATTTTAAACCATATAAGAACCTAAGCTTCTCCCACAGGGTTCTAGCGTGTTTACCATTGACGATGTGATTCAAAATATTATTATCCACCCACAGCTGAATGAAGCCACAAACTATCTCGTGCTCAAAAGCCCAATCAATCTTTGATATGAATTCGAATTTATCATCAGAAAATACCAATAAGTGTAATTTTTTCACAAATAGTAGATCCTTCATCTTGCCCTTCCATTTATGATAGTTAGGGCCATCCAATTGATCATCTCCTACTGTAATTGGGTTCTAAATTTAGTCAAGGTTATCCTACTGTATAACCTTGCTTTGATACTAGTTGGTGGGAAAAAATAGGAATAACGCAACGAAATAATTACCTAGAAAAATTTTCCCAACACTTAAATAAATTGTACCCAAATAGTAAATAAATAAACAAATAAAATCAACAAACATAGAACACACAATTTTAATGTGAAAAACCCTTTCAATGCTAAAAGTAAAAATCATGGGACTTAGTCCAGAAATATTTCACTATCAACGAATAAATGAATATAACAAAATGATTCTCCAGTAAATACTTGCAACTCAAATACACCCCTACTCACTACCAAAAGCGAAATAAACAATTTAACAGTACACAACAACTTAAATTACAAGTATAAAAGTCCAACCAATAAACAAGAGAAAATAATGATCTGATCATACAGAATATAACCCACACTGTTGAGAACATTATACTAAAATTTCACTACAAATGGAACAAAATCATCGTTATACTATCGAAGCACAAACCTACTGATTTTTTTTTTCAAAATTTGTTATCGATACTACCAAAGAAAAGAATTTTTTAAAAATCTTTTTCACACCCGCCAAATGAAAGGCTGATGCCTTTTTATGGACTTTGGTTACCTCAATTCACGTGTCCTTATTGGACACAAAAATTACCACCACACCAAACAAAAATACACAGCACTTATTTTCTGGATTTTTTTTTTTTTTTTTAAATTTGGGGGCTCCTCAATTAAGGAGGACCGCACAACAGAATGAAACGTTGAAGAAATATGAGGAAGAGCTGAACAGGAAGAAAATTGAAGAGCAATCTAATAAGTTTCAAGAATCCCTATAGCATTATGCTACTGGCTGTAATAAAAAGTAATATTTTTCCCTTTTTGGGGCAAAATCAGATAGTTTTGATGTTTTTTTAAATAGGTACGATAGGTGCAATTTCTCTTTGTTGATACATGAAAATGGTTTTATCAGTACAAGTTTTGTTGAATAACTATATGACCCCTTTGTAGTATGCCACTTGGGTTCTGCTTTTTTATTAATTATATCCATGTTATGATTTGGAGTATGCCACTTGGGTTCTGATCTTTTATTATATCCTTGTTTTTGCCCATCCTTGATTGGAGTCACAAATCTCCTTTTTTAGCTTATTGTTGAAAATAAAATGTCGTTAATGGTGCTATTAGTCTGTATACTGAGACATGTTGTTAATATTAATAATGCCTATGTGTTTGATCATCAAGATGATAATTTGTTTTGGCATTTATATTTGGGTAGAATTAAATATGAAATGTTTAGTTAATCAAAGTAGAATAGGAGGTTCCTAGATGAGAGACTAATATATAAAGCATCCATAAATGTATGGATTATCGATGGTGAAAGAAAGTTTAGGGATTTCGTTTATACGAAGACAGAGTGTGTAAGATTGACTAATATGTGGAAAAGAAGGTCTGCGCTTTTGATTATGTGGCATAACCTATATATGCTGTTGCATCCTGTGCAAGGTGACCATAGTAGTTTTAGAAACGATCAAAGATCGGAAGATTTATGCAGGAAAGATCTATGCGGGAAAGAACTATTCACTGTCTAAGTGAAGGAAAATTGGCAAAAGAAAGAGTTTGAATTTGCATGCAGTTGATGCAAAATGCATCTTTTAGTAAGTTCTATTTCTCTAGCTGCTCGGCATGTTACCTTGAGCACATTGTTTTACGGGTGTCATAAGCTTTTCTACGCAGTTCTCTCAAAGGTATATGAACTCCGTTTAACTATTTATTAAGTTTTGTAATGAAATACTATTGGCATATAAACCCAGTTCAAAAAGGATTTAGAAATTTTAATATAATCAGTTTTAGGATTTGTTATTAATGTTGGTTAAGGAAATTAGTAGATAAATTCTTTAAGAATTTAGATTAGATTGATGTATATTTAAAGATTTTGTACCTAATTATTTTAGTTGAGAAAATTTGCATTAAGAGTTGATTAAATAAATTTAAATTTATCCTCCAAAATCCTATCGATACTCCAAATTTCCATCTTCTTCCAATGTTGTTTCACTGATTTTGTTGTGTTTAATTAGGTATGGCATCAAAGTACATATCAAACAGCCCATCAATTTGATTCTTGTGAAATAGCTTATGGCTTATTGTTTATTTTTGGGTTAAATATTGATTCTTGGCTCTCCTAATTGAATATCGTGTTTTTAGCTCCTTCAAAGAGGTATTCGTTGTGTGTTCCGTTGTATGATTTTTGACTTTGTTTCTTTTGTTTGAAATTATTTTTGGGCCTTCAAATTGGTATCAGAGATAGGTTTGTTTGAGAAGTCATGGTAAAAAATAATAGTAATATTGTCTGTGTAGATCCAAAATTAACAAGAAAAAAATATTACAAGTTTTTGAGAATTCAAATGGAGACCCATCTTCAAAAACATACTTTATAGGGGTATGTTCTTCGATAAATTGAAGAGAATGCCAACGCCAATATAAAGAGGAGAGCGAGTTGGGCATTGTGTCAAATTCATCCCTCAAAACTGTTGATATGCCAATTTTTGGCAAAATTGGAAACACCAAAATCGCAAAGCAGACACGGGATGTTTTGGCAAAGACATATCGTGGGGTTGACCAGATCCAGCAAAATAATTTGTTGATATTGAAGAAAAAATTTGAGTTTATCACCATAGAAAAATCGAAAAGAATTGAGTTTTATTTTCCCAGTATGACAGATATCAAGAACGAGAAGGTTTTAAATGATCATGATCTCAATGATGAGGTGTTTGTTGAGAAAATTATTAATACACTACCCATAAAATTTGATCATGCCGTAGCAATAATTCAAGAGACAAAAGATTTATTAAATTTGTGCTCTGAAGATTTGCAGAGTTCGTTAATTCATCATAAACAGAGAATTAATAATACAAACTTTCACAGCTTTAGAAGTCACCAAAGCTTTGTCCCAAATGAGTCCGTTGAAATCACCAGGTCCGGATGGGTTCTGTCCCATTTTCTATCAAAAATGTTGGCATATAGTGCCAACGAGTTAGTTACATCTCATGCCTTGAATTTCCTTAACCATGGTTTTATTGATAGCTCTCTTAATTATACATACATTCTACTTATTCCTAAGGTGCCTGATGCTTCAAATGTGTCCCAATTCTATCCAATAATTCTGTGTAATGTTTCTTATAAATTAATTTCTAAGGTTTTGGCTAATCATGTTAATATAGTTTTACCATCAGATATCTCAGAAAATCAAAATGCTTTCTTGGCTGGTAGACTAACAATTGATATGTTCTTGTTGCTTATGAGCTTAATCATTTCCTTAAATCCTAGGGCTTGATGTGTATTAAATTATACATGAGCAAAGCTTATGATCGTATTGAGTGGATTTTTCAAACTTTGTGTGATTTAAGTTTTACCATCGTTTTATCTCTCTTATTATAGCTTGTCTTTCTTTTGTAACCTTTTCATTTCTATTGAATGGCAATAAATTTGGCAACATTTCTTCTCTGGGGTATTCATCAAGGAGACCCTCTTTCTCCATATTTGTTTCTCATATACTCCAAAGCTTTTTCATCCCTTTTACAGGAGGTGGTTTTGTGCAAAAAATTGTGTGGAGTGGCGCTACCAAGGAATGCACCTAGGTCTCATACCTCTTTTTCGCAGATGATACACTTCTCTTTGGTGTTGCTACAATACAAGAAGCACATAATATCCCAAGTATAATCAACATGTATGGAGAGGCATCATGGCAGGAAATTAATTTTGAGAAGTCGGTAGTGGTGTTCAATAAATCAACTCCACACTCATAGACACACTATTACTAATTGTCTTGCTATATAGAGGTTGATTCTCACCATAAATATCTCAAGTTACCATCCATTTTGGCCAGTCTAAAGTTGAGATGTCAGTTCTATCAAAGATCAGGTATTGCAAAGGCTACAAGGGTGGAAAGAACAACATTAGTCCATTGTTCGTCCTGAAGTTCATCTTAAATTAGTTGTCCAGGCTCTCCCGCTTATGCTATGTCATGCTTCTTTCTTGCTCCTGGATAAGACTATTAAGGAAATTCAATCTTTGATGGGGAACAACTGGTTGGGTGCTAGTAATGGTGGGAAGATTCATTGGAAGTCTTGGAACAAGTTATGTGACTCCAAGGAAAAAAGAGGGCTAGGGTTCCAAAACTTTGGAAATTTTAACCTGGCTATGTTGGTTAAACAGGCTTGGAGAATTCTCACCATGGATGACTCACTCCTACATCGAATTCTTAAAACAAAATACTTCACGAATATTTTACTTTGGGAAGCCAAGTAGAAGGAAGGCGCGTCTTTTTCTAGGAAGGGCATCTTGAAGGGACGCAAGCTACTTTCACTTGGAGTACGAAAAAGATTAGGCTGGGAAGAATCTATTCGTATTTGGAAAGATCAATGGCTGCCGACTCCTAAAACTTCCAAGGTATCGATTACCAAAAACCACGAGTTAATTAATCAGGATTCGGGAACATGGAAGACGGATTTTATCAACCAAATTTTTTGGCCAGAAGAATATGCTTCAGCTATTTTAAGTTTGCCATTGAGCAAATTTTACAGCAAGGATGGGTGGGCTTGGCATTGTTCAACAAATGGACAGTTCTCAGTTCAGAGTGCACATATGGCGGCGATGAAGTTAGAAGTTTATAGAATTAAAGATGTAGAAAGTACTTGGAGTAGTTCTGGAAATAATAGGGTGTGGTAGAAGATTTGGAAGCTGCCCATGCTTAACAAAGTAAAATTTTTTCTTTGGAAGTATTGCAATATCCTGCCTATGCGTCACAGATTGAAGTCTCAAGGCATTAATGCGGAATTGGCTTGTCAGGTTTGTGGTGATCAATTGGAAGACGTCAAGAATGCATTGTTTACTTGCCCGGTAGCTCAACAAGTTTGAGCGCTGAGTTTTCTTCATAGGATGGTCTCTAACTCCTCACAAGAAGATGGCCCTGATAGGGTATTGATGTCGTATTGAATAAGGAGTTGGAGTTAGGAAAATTTGGCTCTCTAGCTTGGTCATTGTAAACTAAGGAAAGGAACAATAGGAATAAACTGGTTTTTGAGACCAAGGTAGTAAAGCATTGGATTATATCATCAATGGCGCTGAAATGTTATTCTGAATATCTGTCGAGGGTGCAACAATCAAGCCTAGGTGCGGTTTCTCGTCAGGCAACGAGATGGCAAACTCGACCAGTGGGGGAGCTCAAAATAAATTTTGACGTGGCAGTATTTAAACAGCTGCACTGTTGCGGTATTAGGGTGTGATTAGAGACCGTGCTGGAAAATTTGTCGTTGGACTGTCCGAGAAACTCCACGACACTGTCGCACCAAAATTGGGAGAGATACTGGCTGCACGCAGAAGCAGTGGAGCTGGGGCTGAGTTGAACTTGAGAGGACTCTCACTGGAAGGTGGCGCTTTTCTAGTAATCAATCAGCTGAATTCACTTGGTGAGGACTTATCAATACTTGGTCCTGTGTCTCGGATGATGCCAGGCTTAGGTTAGCCATCTCAAAGTTTCTAATATGAGTTGGCTCGTCACTCCCTTTGCCCAACATGCTAAATTGTATGAGGGTAAAACCATGTAGATTTCAAGTCCACCACTTTGTATTTGACCTATTCATCAGGATAATTTGGTTTACTGAGAAGCTTACGTAATTATATCCAAAAAAATTAAAATAAAATAAAATAAAATTTGAAAATAAAAGATTAATTTTTTTTCATTTAATAAAATGTTTAAATTTTGTCTTCATTTTGACCTATTTTATACCATCCAAATATCTAAGGCAAAATGAGTGATAAAATGCTTTTAAATATATTGATTTAACCATCAAAACAAAATTATTGATATAATATGACAATTTTTAAGAATTTTGATTATTTAAATATAAATGATCATTGTGGGAAATTGAAAAGAAAGGTAATTGTAAGAATCCTAACCGTTATAAGACATATCCGTCACTAAAAAGCGTCAAATCATATTGACTCAATATATTTAATCTCGGTCACTTAATAGGCCCAAGTCCCTAAGCCCATCTCCACTGTTGAAAGCCTATCTCCACAAACCCAACAAGCTCATTAGAACTCATATAAATATGATATGTCTTCTCATAACTCAACAGAAAAAAACAAAAAACACAAACCCGATAAGTTCATTAGAACTCACATAAATGTGGTATGTCTTCTCAAAACTCAACCAAAAAAAAAAAAAAAACACACACACACACCACTATTTCTCCAAGTAAATTCCTTGGGTTTCTGGCTCCCTTATTTTGAATCCCCTACCCTAGGGAGTGATTCTGAGAGGTCGCATCAATTTTTTTTACAAGCCAGGATCTGGTCAAAATTTGACAAAATCAGGAGAATAAAAAAAAATTAACACCTAAAAATTATTGTACCAGGGACTCAATCCATAACCGTATTTATGGACTATGTGATTTAAACAACAACAATACTAGTCCTCCCACCTTGATATGCATCAAGGTAAAATGACAAATTTGCTTAGTTTTTAGAATTGAGATTTTACTCAAGATTGATCTACGATCGGATAATAGAATTGTTTTTAAAACATCCTTTAAAAAACCTATAGAATTTCTAAATTAATTATGTATAAGTTAATAAAACACAAAACCCATGATAAATATTATAATAAATGTGATTTAAATATAAAAAATATAATATTTTGACCTGTTTTATAATATGCTATAAACTCTAGTAAATAGAGTTATTTTACCTAAAAAAACCACAAAATTTTGACAGTGTTATTCCAGAAATGTGTGTTTTTTATGTGTATTTACTTGAATTTCTTGTTTAGTGGTAGTATTAGAAGTATTAAACTAACATTAGACTTTTTGGTGGCATATTTATGCTAATTGAAGATTATAAGAGAACTTATTATTTTTTGATGGTTCATTGTAGGGATAAATTACATTGAATAGCAGCTTGAAAAAGTAAGAAGTAAAGGACCAAAACAACAATTAGAAGAAATGTTGAAGACCAAATCCAAGACTGCAAGAGTCTGGGACCGCAGTGCCATTTCTGAAGGCGAAAGATTTCACACTGTTATCGCAGCCGACTACTACAAACTGTAGTCAGTGCAAGGTCGGCATCGAGGTGTCAAATTTAAAGGAGGAAAAAATGGCATCACGGTTTGAACACTTACCAGACAAAGAAAAATTTGGCCATTTTTTGAAAGGTTGCGAAAATTGTAAATTGACCTAATGTATACACTAAAAACACATAATAGAAGGTACAAGGGTGTTAAGTTTTAGTAGGATAGGATAAGATTCTCTCTAGAGTAGATAAACGTACTATTTTTAACTTAGAACTAGCATTTAAGTCTTGGCTTTCAAATTTTCAGCACATTAATCTTTAAAATTACTCTCTTTAATTTATGCAAGTTTAGAAATCCCTTTTAGATTGTTGCTGCCCTTTTTATTAGCTTCCTCCAGATATATATAAATTTCTCTCATTTCTAAACTTATTTACTGATCTTGTTATCATGACTAGTGTTATTATGCTTATATTGTTTTTAGCTCTTTCCTTAGTTTTAGTTATGTCTTGCTTCTACCTTTCTTTGTTAAGAGTTCTACTTTAGGTATGTGTACCTAAACTTCAAAGGGATTGAGCTAGGTAACTGTGAATTTTACCTACATATGGGTGATTCAAAGTGAGTAGATATGTAAATGGTGGACATTTGAGTAGTAATAAATATTTTGATGACTTGGTAAGAGGAAAAAGATCCTCCTTTGAATCATGTTAGCGGATTTAACACAATAAATGAGTGTTGAGTGTTAATTTTTTAGACAAGTTTATTACTTGATTAGGACGGTTAGTAGTCGACGAAGATGTTAGCTTTTTTAATTAATTTTTAGAACTCAATGATGAACATTAGACTAGAACTATGAGCCAGGCTAAGGGATTAGTTCATTGTTTGGAGGGAATTCTCAATTTTATCCATTGAAAGTTTGTCTACTAGGAGACCCCACCTAATAAAAGGATCAGAGACTTAGGGGGTGTTGGATAACCCCATAAATTGTTTAAACTTAATTCATTAAGTACTTTTTATATTAAGGGTATTTGATAATTGGACATTTTCTTACCTGTGAATGCATTAAGTGCCACTTAATTTTTATACAAAATTTTAAGTGAAAAGTCTATCACTTAATTTGCTGAATTTTTTACTAGTATAGTAAAACTCACCCAAATTTTCTTTATTTCACATTCATACACTTACACATACTGTATTCATTCTCTCACACATAAACACACACTTACATACACTATATTCATTCTCTCTCACACACAAATACAAATTTGCATACACAATATTCTTTTTCTCTCACACACAAATACATATTTGAACACACTACATTCTTTCTCTCACACACATTTGCACATACTATATTGCCTCTCTCTCACACATAAACACACAATTGTAATTCGCATACACTATATTCCTTCTTTCTCACACATAGACGCACACTTGCATAAAAAATATTCCTTCACTCTGTCACACACACTCTTGAATATACTATATTCCTTCAGAGACAAGTTTATAAACACACATGTGTATACTCATTATCTCTCACATATAAATTTGACACACTTGCACACTACCTTCTCTCTCACACATAACGTAGAGTTACACTACTATATTCTGTCTCCCTCGCACAAAATCACACCTTTGCACACATTATATTCTTTTTACATACAAAAAACCCACACTTGCACTTGTTATATTAATTCTCTCTCACATATAAACACACACTTGTACAATATATCTCTCTTTCTCACACACACATACCCCTCTCTTACACACACTCTATATTAATAAATTATTTATTTGTATTAAAATATAATAATTAAAATAATCTACCATAAAAAATATAATATTATCATCAAAAAATATAATATATACGAGATAAAATATTTTAATTCAATATTCAAATTTAGCTGATTATCAAATAGATACAACTTTATGAATTCAGCAAATGAAAACTTCAGCACTAAATTTTCAGTGTTTAGAATTCAAATTTCAAATTTCAGTTTTATCAAACGCACCCTTAGCCCGATCCCCATGAAGTGGTGTAATCTAAGTATCTAATTCAACTATTCATACTTTCAAGTAATAAAACTATCTAATTCACTTAGACCACAATCAACATACCTGAAAGTATGCGAGATAGATTAATAGCTAGTGCAAGGGCATTCCCACGAAGATAGCATAAAAATTACTAGGATTCCAATGACGCAAGTACTATCTAGACAACGGATTTAATGTACGATTAAGCTAAGACAAGAAGTAAAAAAATGAATTGGTAAATAAGAACTATATTAATAACTAGATTAATCACTAGTAAACAACAGTGATTGGGCTACGATTATGATTTCTTTACTAGGTAGGCTCTTCTAATTGGCTAACATTTAATGGGTACAATTGAGAGTTCCTCCTAACTATGAACCAATCCCTTGGCCAGACTCATGGTTCTAATCTAATTTTCTACACGAAGTTTAAGGAACTAATTAAGGAAGCTAACATCTTGGCCCGACTAACCGACCTAACCAAGTAGTAAACCCATAATACATTATGTCACGCCCCAAAAACGGGACCGTAACACGCCGCTGCTAATGGCACACCGGTCCAAAGCGCAAGGCACAAACGAACAGAGCAACAAACTTAACCGCAATGTAATAGAACCATCAAACCATTTCTTAACTATAAAACCGAATAAGTTCATTTTTACACAAAAATACGAATTACAAAATTCCTGTATTAGATGAAAGATGTTTTTGTTGTAGCATCTTTTGTCACTAAGAAGGAATTTTGTAATTTTCTCTCTCTAAACTACAGCAACCGTCACCAATCAACCTCGGCTATGAAAAAAGGGGAAACCCTTCGATCCGAATATAATAAAATAGCATGAGTATCTTTTAGGCTCGAAGGTATGACCTAACTAGTCGATCTAGTAATCTACTACACCTACTAGTCGGAGGTCAAGTTATCCCATCACAAGACCCCTTGCATCAAATAGTTCATACACCATGGCGTCCCATGGATGACTATAGAACCGATTCTCCACAAATCAAATATTTCCAAACACATCCAAAATTATATACCTAGGTCACTTATGAGCCAAAACAGTCATAAAATGCTTTCATATCAAAAGAGTTTGCAAACATATCATTTGATTAACATAAAATAGCTTGGTCCCGATTTCATATGTAATAATTCCAAAACTTGGTAAAAGTGCAGTTCCAAACATCATACACATTCTAAAATCCATCCAAACATATTTCGAAATTCGTTAAACAAAATACAAGTGGAAGAGGGTCTATGTTACCCACCTATCAAAGCAAAATTGCACAATGATCACCGACGCGATCGCGGTAGGTGGCATGGTACTTAAACAGATATAAGAGGACTCTTAGAAGAGATGTAGAAGTTAAAGAATGACTAGGGAAGCGAAACGATAGAAAACGACACTAAAAGCTCTTTGGTCAAAAATGACCTTTCACAATTTCGACAAGCTAAAACCCTCAAAACACTTAGTTAATCCTCAAATTCTTATTACACTAGATTAGAGATAATAAGTTTTTTCCAGAAAAACCGAAAACTTCGCCTCCCTAGGCTATAATTAGGCTATCCTCCAATAAAATCCAATTCCAAGACCTATTCTTATACACATCTAGATGTGTATAACCCAACTCAAAACAACATATTCAACCAACCAACAAAATCCATTTCCAAGGTATTCAAGGGACCTTGGTTACAACCCAACTCAAAACAACATATTCAAGAGGAATGTGTGTATAAACGGAAAGTTTCACTGGAGCAATAGCATTTCCACAACAATGGAAAACACCTAAAACCATCAAAAGATCATTAAAGACCCTTTAAACATAACCAATTATCCAAATTATCCTAGTTGCGCCAAACTTCCGCTTACTTACAAAATGAAGGGAAATCAATTCCACTTGGTTTCAAGTCTCAATTCCTATCCAAACTAACCTTAAAACACTCCTAAAACATCATTATGTGCATAGACATAAGCATTCATAGCATAACACTCTAGGCCACATATGGAAGACAAAACCCTAACTCATAATCTTAAAATTTGTAATCTAACCATGGAAAGTTGTTAAAAATCAACCCCAATCACTTCCCAACCTCCAAAACACTAAGAACAACCCATAACATACATAAATCAACATATATAAGGCTGCAAAGAGGGTTTATTTTCAGCCCTAAGAATCCTACAAAACTTGAAATTAAAGCTTGGATCATAAAGCCCATAAGCTATAAATGCTAAAATACATAAAATCTTACCTTCCAAGTGATTCCTACGATTGAAATCCAAGAAAATTTTTGGGGGAAAAATGGAGAAGAGAGTTCAGCCAGCAGCTAGAAGAAAATGAAGAAGAAATAACAATAAGAAGACTTAAAAAGAATTCCAAAGTTGACTTCAAATAGTTCCCATTGACCAAATAGTCTCCAAGTTAGTATTTGCGTCATTTCTAATTTTTTGGGAGAACATGACCATCCGAAAGCAGCCATCATACAACACTCACACACCACAATGTCTCTAATTACACATCTCAAACTGTATACCCGTTTACCAAATCGCGTAAATCAAAAAATTTGCCGAATTGAAAAACGAATAAGTTGAAGTACTTTATGACTAAAAATAATATGAAAAACATTTTAAACCAATTAAAATCAAAGAACAAGGCTATTAAAATACTGGGTTTCACACATTAAATATCTACTTATAAAATTTATAAATACCAAACTTTACTATTAACTAGATAATGTACTACAAGTGTACGAGATCAAATAGTATATAGCGAAAGTGTTAGGGGTCAAACTCACAAAAATTGGTTTAACAAATAAAGGTTATTTAGTTGAACACTATCTGAAGCATCGAAAATGGAAAAGAGAGTTAATCTAAACAAAAATTAGAGACTTTAACTAATAAGAAGAATGGATTAGGATTAGACTAGCCGATTCCTAGTTTTGATTAATTCAATCAATTAATTGGTCCAATTATAATGCATGGAAGTTCAATTTCCAATTATCAATTTAACCCCAAAACTTTTGGCGACTGAACCCTATCAAATTAATGATCCAAGGGTAGATATCTCATTGTCCTAGATTAATAAATTTGGGCTCTATCCGTATGAAATTTTTGTGAACTAATTAACTAATCCCACCATGTTGGTCTCGAATTAGTTTAATCTAACAATCAACACAAGTTTATGGCAAAGGATTAATGGACCATATCATCTCGGCCATTCTAACAAAATTTAGAGTTAATTACTCTCTAAAATTGTCAAGTTGTGTTAATTATTATCCAATCTATTATAATTATGTCAATTGATGATCAAATTAATCATTACCTAATGGAATATACATCATCCAACCTTAATCCTTAACAAATTAGAACATGAATAAAAACATAAACAAAGAAGAAATTAACGAAAGCAAGTAAACTAATCTAACATTAATCTAGCAAAGCAATTAAAGAAAGTATAGATTGAAGGTGTAAAACAACTAGAATTAAATTATAAAATAAGCATCTAAAAAGGTTAAAGAAGGCTTCTCTCATGATGAATCGCAAGTTCTTGATCCAAGGTTGTCAATCTTGAACCTCCTGTTTAACTTTTCTTGAAAAAGAAAGAAAATCCTAGCCTAATCTTGCAGTCCCCAAAGGGAACTGAAAGAGAACGTGCTTTTAAGCTCCTAAATACACTTATTTATAGTTTCTAAAAGTTACTAAGTGTAGGGTTCTGAATAACTTTCGAAACGCACTATTACTTGCCCAAAATGGATACTGAAAACTCTAAAAATCATCAAAATCGCGTACCTAACAATTTGCTCAAATCGAACCAACTGCATTCTACATTTGTTTATCGTAGTCTATGATAGTGCTTCTCACCTACACAGTCTGCACTTCAATTTGCCATGTCCATCGCAGTCTGCGATTGGCCTTTGACAACATCACGTGGTTTTACTGTTTTGCCTCTGAAATCTTCGTTCCACGTCCGATTGACGCACCGTTTGTTTGTACATGACACATAGAACACAAACACACATTAAAATCTATAATTTAACTCTAAAATAACACTTAAACACATAATAAAACTATAAACAAAAGACAAACAAGAATACACGAAGAACACTAATTCTGAGAGTTATTAGGTAAACAACCTAAACACAACTCTAAACAAATATACACATAAAAAGTTAAATTACATCAATTAAACACTGAAATACTACACTAAACATATATTAACATATACAAATAGAAATGCATGAAAACACACACATAAAACTTAAAAGCGTCGAAACAAGTGCAAAAGTACATAGAGAGATATTGTAGGAATAACTCCAATTTCTTAGGTTTATCAATACCCCCTGCTTAAGGCATTGCAAGTGTTGAGCAAAACCAAACAAACAAAACAAAAGATAAAAGACAAACATCTACCCACGAGCAAAGAAATGTCGACACTAAAATTGGATTGAAATTATTGGCTCATAAACCTAGTCTAATTCTAACCAACTAAATGAAACTCACATCACACAAGTAAACATACCAAAACAACCACTTGGATCCACATCAAGCAGACCTTCTAAAAAGACAAATTCAAGAACTCAAATTAACTAATATAGGTAACATCACGCAAAATACTTTAACTTCCCACAACCAACCTGAAAATTCTCAAGATCAAAACCTTATAACCATCAATAGAGCAAAAAATGTCAATAGAGCTGTATAATGATAAGCAAGCAAATATCACACAACAGCAAATCATTTCAGAACCATTAAAATTGTTTAACTCAAAACGAAAACACAACGTTTCATTATTCTTTTATGACCAGATACTCCCTTTTGTTTGACTCGTCTTGTATTTTGACTCAGCACGACGCATTTTCATGCAAGAAAACTTATGTTATTCGTTTCTTATGATGCTTACACATTTTCATGCAAAGCAAGCCATTTTTTTTATACATACTAGAGTGCCTACGGAACTAGCCTCAGAAGAACGAGATGTATGCACTTGTAAGATTTAAACAACTATAATAGAACCAAATACTTTGCCATTCACTAACACACATACGAATAGGCAAAGGTCTATTTCATATCAAGCTCATCCCAATTGACAAATCATAAAGAGGCGATGTCAACAAGTTTCAGGTAGGTATTTTATCAATCAAAATAATTTTATGCAATTCCTCTCTAACATCATTGAGTATAAAAATTTATAGTCAAGAAAGCACAACTTGATGCAAATCCGAGTTTCCACCAATTCAAGGAAAAATGTGCAACAAGGAATCACGTGGTTAAAACAATACCAGGTTGCTATATTATTGACAATTAACATCAAGCTAGTTGTTATATTTAAATAGTAATATGCCATTCCACCAAAACATCACAAAACAAGTATTACGGACAACATAATACAAAAACCTAACAAAAATCATAGAAAAATCATTTTGTTTAACCCACTAAAATAATTTTGGCAAAGAGGATAAAGCAATCCTGAATGCTACTGTCTGGTAGTTAAGAAGTTTTTTTTTAAAAAAATCAGATCCTCAAGAATGAAAACACTCTACTAATAAGACATTAAATAAATAAATAAAAATCTTTTAGGATATTTGGAAAAAATTTCTCAAAATTTTTTTCTTTTTATTTAAAACACAAACACAAAAAACACATGTAAATATAACAGTAATGAACCACTTATACCTGTACTTGAGTAACCAAAAAGCTCTAATAAATGAAGAATAAAATCCATATAACTGAATATGAATGCCACTACATAACAAATTTCAGCTTCAAAGCCTAGTTCACTTCTAATCAAGGAATTTATCAACAACACACTCCTAACATTACTAGGCAAATGAGCAAGTGCAAAGGTTAAATGAGTCATACAAATGTAAGGTCCAATTAAGTACATGAGTTCTCGAAATTGATTTGCCTTTTCCAACCAATATGGCTACACTAAGTAGGGATCATTGGGACTTCTAGGGATTCAAACAATTGAGAAACAAAACAAAATAGGTGTAACATGGCTTATAACAATACAAAAGTCATTTATGTGCCCAATTCATCTCCCCAACATCACTTAGCAACAATAATTATCTAAAAAAGTACTCAACAATCAAGACTAATCCAAATATATAACAAGCATTCATATTATATTCTCATCAATCTACTCAAATAGCAAAGATAATGTATCAAAACTACAAATTTCATTACCAAATAGCCAAGTTCAAGTTCAATTGAAAACAACCACGATTCATCATGTAAGCATATAATCCATTATCATTAGTTAAATTATACTAATTTGTCATCATGTAAAAATACATTATCCAAGGATAATCAAAGATAGTTCCCAACATAAAACACATAAACCTATACTAGTCACGAGACTTCAAACCTTTATTACCCCCCCTGGGTTCTTAAACTAAAGTATAAATAAAAGCATAAATAAAAGCATAATTAAAAGAAATACGTCCCTAGTAAAGCCAATGATGCTTGCCATGAGTGTTATATTCCATGCTCAGCTGTCTGTATTGCATAGCACATCGAAAGTTCCCAAGGACAGGTGAAACTCCGTCATATGTATTCATCATATCCATAACTCTTAGTAGATACCCTGTGTTTCCACTACTAGAGCCAACTTTATCAACACACAAGATGGCACCTCTATAGGATGTGTAATAGGTTGATCCAAGAAGCATTTGGTTCACATTTATTGCTCATGCTCCATGACCCAGTTATCTCAAAATTATCCTCAGGGTGACCATCCTCCCCTTCGTTTGCAATTGGTGTAGAAGTCCCTTGAATATCATCCACCAACTTAACTTGCGAGTTCGGCAAGTTGGCCTGCTAATCTCTTTATGAATTCGTCTCGGAGCTTGTTAAAGATTTGTCCCGGTGCTCATTAACTCCTTCATATAGACAATCATCTTCCTTTCCAATCTTACAATAGCATCATTTTCTTGGGTTAGTAGTGGTTGAATGTAGTCATAACCGCTGCAATAAAAAATATCTCCATGATTAGCATACTCCCCAAACTTGCATTGTCCCAGAGGTAATGATGAGCAGTAATTGTTCCAGCACGTTTCTTCACCATACCTTTCCATGACGTTTGATTGGTCATGGAAGTTTTCTTGGATAGCATTTGTCATTGTGGACCATGAATATTCACTATGGGGCTCTATTTGTTCATAAATAGGCTTGAGGTATAGGAAAACAATAAGGAAAATCCTGGTAGCTCAAGAAAGAATTTGGATGATTAGACCATCCCATTTGAGAATCACAAGGATAGATATCATATTGAGATGCACATGCCCTATTGGCATAGTAACCTATGAAAGAATCACAATTGAACCATTATAAGGAATTGAATAAACATTAAAATCACTTATTTTTTCTATTAAAGCTGCGAATTGGATTGACATATCAATATAAATAATCCTGAATGCTTTCAAAACATCATAATGACCATGTTCATTTTTCATGCCTCCATGATCACAAGGATGATAATATCCTTAACATGAGTTATTCTAATTTAAATTTTGCATGCTCTTATAAGATCGAGACTAAAACATAACACAAAAACAAGTACAAACACAAAAGCACACAAAAAGAAAAATGGGAGAGTTTAGACTAGTTACTAGCCTAACTATCCACTAAAAAGAGAAAATCTTTTTAGATTTTTCAATAAAATAACACAAACTAGGAAAAAGGAAAATCTTTTCGGTTTTTTTAATATTGAGAAGACACAATGACACTAAGACAACTATAACACAATTTAAATTTCAAAGTAGTAATCATGCCAAATTATACTAATATTGCCAAAGACCAATCCCCAATAACGGTGCCAAAAACTTGACACGTTAAATATCTAGTCATAAAATTTATAATTACTACTAACTCTACTATTAACTAGATAACATACTATAAGTATACGGGATCAAATAGTATATAGCAAAAGTAGCGATCAAAACCACAAAAATTGGTTTAGCCAAAGATACCAATCAAAGCAACACTTCATCCACACCTCACATACCCATTAGCCTAGAGTAAGGATCATTTGGGATTTTTCAAACTTGTAATGTAGGCTATGGTAATAGGGTAGGATAATTTTGAATATACGTGACAAATCACCGTAGTCATTTCAATGCAACTCTTGGACTATTCCACAACTATACAAGTCCCACAACCAATCATTACTTAGCCAAATAACTCTTCAAAAGACAATATTATTATTTCTAGACAACGACTATTGAAGGTAAGATGAACCTCATTCATTCAAGTAATAATTCACTAGTTTTCATAATATTAAAAACTAATTAAAATTTTTTTTGAAGGAAGTAATAATTTACAGAAATGACAACAATTACAACAAAGGTATGTATATGAATTATCGAAAGTCGATAATTAACTCGTAAGTCCAACTCCCCAACCATTACACAAAATCCCTTAAACATCATCAAACTTTGAATATCACATCAAAGAACAAAAATTAACTCCACAATGTCTAAGGTAGTGGGATGAAAAAAGGATATATTAACAAAGTGAAGAGGCTAAAATATGTGGTTAACAAAGAAATTAGGGTGTAAGGTTCAATAGGGACACGAGAAACACAATTGTTATAAGGTAGGCAATTTTGGCTCAAACAGTCCAAAGGAGACCTAGATCATTTCCTAAGTCTAAGTTTTACATGTTCTTTGCAAGGTGAAGGACCTACACTACTCTATCCAATGCCCCTTGCTAACCTTGACAAATCCGCAAAATATCCAGAAATGCAAGTTCATGCAAGATGACTAAAAGATGGCCTAACTCATTTCCAATTCTACTCAAAACAATCCTCAAAAGTCTGGAAGTGTATAGACCAAATTAAAAAACAATTGAAATTGGCATTTGAGAAACATTACTGGAAAAAGTAAAAATTTCAACAAAAACTAGTCAGGAAAAACTATTTTAATGAATGACCAAAAATATTGTTGAGTTTCAAGCATTAAATCTCATTTTCGACACAAAATGTAATCTATGTTCACAATCCAATACCAACTTTTCTATTTTACAAAACAAAACACCATTCCAAACACAACATTCAACACCACCATACTATTAACATTCTTCGTATGATGCGTACTATTCATCCATCCACTCACATTAGCACAAGAAATAAAATAAGGATACTGCTACTAAAAGTAAAGAAATAACTAAAGTAGAATGTTGCCAAATAGGCCCAAAATTCACCGAAAACAACTAACGTAAACATCTAAACATGTTAAAGGTGGCTATGACAAATTGGCCCAATGATCATCCTATTCTACCAAAAGCACTAAACAAGGGCTAAGTGGTCATCACCAAAAACATCAATCCATCTTCAACATCAAACGGACCACTTAGCCACAAAAATTATTCAATCTAAAGCATAAAAGTTAACTACTTAGCTAGACTAAACAATTTAAACTAATGAAATTAAAAATTCACTAATTCAAGCATTGGAAAATAAAGAAATATAGGAAGGAATGTCTCTTGAATCACTCAAAGCATGATGAAATAATGGGAATCATGGGTGTAAAGGCATGTAATAAGAGGGAGAGTAGGGTCTTCTCATTCGTATGGCAGGTGCTCAATCTTTCTCATCCTCATCATCCTCCATATATCTCATAATTGCTATCACTAGAGTCCATATTGAAGCCCTCACCCTCGACACCTTGATTCTTCTCAAGGTTAGCTTTTACATTGGCTCCTTCCTCTTCTCCACCTTGTTCTTATAGTGTCTCGTGCATTGGGATGCCTTGGGGTTGGTAGAAGTGCGCTCGTATAGTGGCCCATAAAGCCAAGGAAGTGGTTCCCTTGGGTGAATCTAAGGTGACTTGGAGTGCTTGACCTCTTATAGTAATGTTGTAGTAGAGGATCATCTGGCTGCATAAGTCTAATAGCTTTTCATCGCGTTCTACTCATCATCGGTCCAAGGAGGGTTGTCTCATAATTGTCGGGCATATTGATGAAAGGAGTTTGCGGAGGCATTTTGGCTGTAGGGCTTCAAGTTGCTCGGTAACTAGGTAATGCCTCTAAACTCCTTGACCATGTTTCTCCCGTACTTCCCATCAATCCATCTGCTCTGGAAAACCTGCTCTTCACCTGCAAAAACTTCAAAACCTACACTATGACATAATTTAATTACCAAACAAGGCAACATAAAAGATTAGCTTGATATTTCATTTTGTAAAAAACTACTCGAATGATCTTACCCAAATCTACAAACAACCCCTCTATAATCAAGCAAAGCAAACAAACTTTGTCCCTCTGAACAAAGATCATAGTTCTAGACACGCATATACGGCAACTAATGAAGTAAAACCATATCTTCTACAACAATTGAAGGCTACTCTTATAGAACCCCAAATACTTGGTTTGGTGATTGTTCATTATCCAATTGCCTTTATCACAGGATAGCATAATCTTCCCCTTGGTGGTCTCGTAATTGGGTCCCCCATGGCTAGCATTCATCAAATGTGTTGGCCCCAAAAGCAACCTAAGACGGGGGGTGAATTAGGTTGTCTCTAAAAACAAACCTTTTTATGTGCTTAATAGAAATTCAAACTTTATACACCAAATGAAAACTTAAGCACAAATGAATACAATAGATATTCAACAATTTAAGCTTAAAGAACAAATAAGAATATTGAGATTAAGAGAATCAAACCAAACTCCCTAGCTTCTCAAGCTTGGAGCTTACAACTACAAAGAGCTTCTTACAAGGCAACTACCAAGTTCACAACTTGAAGTTCAGCCACTAAAAGTCTCTTCAAAGTAGGTGAGACAATAACCTCTTGTACACAAATGAGGATCACTCTTGCTCACACTAATTTCCTTTAGTTGAGCCAAGAGTTTTACACTCACAACCTCCCTTTGTTACAATTGTTATCTCTCCACTCTTACACTTGAAGAATTCTTACACTTCTAAGTGGTCAAGCAAAGTCATAATCCGAGGCTTGCTTCAAATTTTGTGTCGGACGATTACCATCGTCCAAGCTCTTGTGGTTGTTTTTGTCTCTTTGAGTATTTGCGTCCGAACCTACCTATTTTTCTGCACATTGTTATCAAACCATTAGTATGATTTGTTCATCATCAAAACATGATTAACATAACTGGGGTTCAACAAAATGATCATAACCGCTTCCATCAAGATTCTGGACTCCATAGAAAGGTGTTGATTTTGGTCTCACTAATGTCTACCCATTTCTCTCTCACAAACACTTTGCCATTTTCCACTTCACAAAGATTGCCATGGAATTCCTTGATTAGATTAACATACACAGGAGGAACACTGGCATTAAAGACACCCCAATTTCTCACACAATTGCACCTCAATTTCTCTTCTTAAAAGGTTCGCATCATAGTCCATAGTACTACCCCTACCGGACGATCTACTACTCGAACCCGTTTTCATTCTCTTAGTGCCAATGAGAACTAATTAGGGTAGCCACAGATTTTTCTTTCCTTTTATCATTTGCCATGTTTAATTAATTCTAGAATTTACCAAAATATACCCAACTCAATAAAATTCACCAATTCAACACAAGCAATTCAATCCACAATTTAAACCATAGAACCAAGAAAAATTCACTCCAAAAACCTCTCAATTAACCTTACTCGAAGATTGCTCAATGAAATCACGAAACTTATAGTCCACCAATGAATTGGAGTAATTTTACCCATGAAGATATTGATTGAAAGATCCCTCAATGCCCTTGAAAGTTATCAGTTGTATGTCCCCATGAATCTTTTCTTGTGCAACTCTAAAGCATCAAGGGTTGAGATGGTCAAAATTGAGGCTTTAGGATGGAAATGGTGTAATTTTGGTAAGAAATTTGGGAAAAGTTTGTGTATGGGAGAGAAAAAATATGCCAAGTCTTTTGGAGTTTGGGGAAAGAAATGTTTTCTATTGAAATTTTTATTAAGAGTTGTATTTATAACACTACTCAATAGTTGGAATCATGGTTATGAATTTTAAATGAAGAAATTAATTACCGTGGTCTGAGAATCAAATTAGTGTGCTAATGAAATGGTTTGACACCGTGGTTACCTATTTCCCTTCTTTGAATTTGACACTGTAGTGTCAAACACTTAGAAATATTTCTAACATTTTAACACTATGGTTACCAGAAACAATTTCATTTCCAGTAGCATCACTTAAGTGGTAACTGCAGTTACTAGTTTCAACACCGCAGTCGTCAACATTTAGTCATTTCAGTGTTTGCAGCAATTTGACACCATGGTTTAGAGGGCTCGATGTCATTTCCAAAAGCTCCACTTGGTTGCTAACTGCGATTGTTAATCTGGACATTGCAATTATAAGAACCTAACCAAATTTCCACTTTTCAGCATTTTTCCACTTCTTCCAAATGATTTTCTCAAGACCTACAATCATCAAAACAACATTTTTTAGAATAGTCTCACTTGCAATTCCTAAAAAACATTTAAAAAAGATAAGAAAGGAACTAAAATAAACAAAATTTTAAGATAATTAACCCTACGTAACAACCTAATCAGCTAAATAAACATAAAATCAAGTTAAAGCTTAAATGAAGGAAAGAAAACTTGGGTTGCCTCCCAAGAGCACTTGCTTATAGTCATTAACTTGACTATGGCATGGGAGAGCTTTAGGCATCCATATAAAGGATGGATGTGCGTCCTTTTTCCTTTGGTTTCCATGGGTATAAGCTTAAATTGTTTGGGCTTATCACGAATTCTTTATCGCCATCTTTCAAGTGGATAGGTTCATACCGTGAGATATTTCTAATGGGGAATGGTTCAACAAAAGAGGTCTTGCCTTTATCATACCAATGTGGATTTTCTTTGTGTGTCATCACATTGTTCAATTTTTAGCTCCTTATGCTTAGCCTGGGAGCCCTTGATTTCTCTCTTTTGATCCTCAATGATGAGTGCCCTATCATCCAAGTGATTTCCACTTTTTCATCCTTCAAGTATGAACCATTGTGGTCTTGCAACTCGTATCACCAACCTCTTGGCCGATCAATAAAAATGACTGTGAGTCAATAGAACAACAATCATCCATACAAGAAACATTTACATATGACTCAAAGACATTGAATTCGATGCTTTTTCTTTCAAAGTGGAGTTTTAACTTCTCTTTGTTGACATTAATTTGAGCATGTGAGATGGATAGGAATGGTCACCCCAAGATCAATTTTGCACTGGTGTCCTCTTCCATTTCTGGGATCACAAAATCCACCAAAAATATCAATTTACCCACTTGGACCAAAATGTCCGCCATTATGCCTTAGGGTGTCTTCACGGTTTTGTCCACCAATTAGAGGGTAACATTGGTGGGCTTAGCATGGTTCATCTTTAACTTATCATAGACCACTTTGGTCATGAGATTGATGCTAGCCTTGAAGTCACACAATGCTCGACTAACAGTGTGGTCCCTAATGGTCACCACAATGGAGAAGATTTCCTAATCCTTCAATTTTGGTGTGTACTTCCTTTGCATGATTGCACACACCGTTCACTTAGGCACACAGTTCCCTCATTGTTCTACTTCTTTTTATTAGACAAAATTTCTTTAAAGAACCTTCCATAGTGGGGCATCTTCGCTAACACATTGGCCAAACGAATATTAACTTGAAGCTTCTTGAAGATCTAAAGGAACTTGGCAAATTGTTCCTTCTTTTCCTCTTGCTTTTGATCGACCAATCATTGTGGTAAAGGAACTTTCACTAATAGTTTGGTTTTTAAGGATTCTTCGCATTTCTCAAACTTGGTCTTCTTCTTTCTTGGCTTCTTGACCTCATCATTCTTGTTTCTCGCTTTCTTCTCATTCGTCAATTCAATATTGTTCTTTTCATCATCAATGACTACTTCTCTTTCACCCCCCAAGGTGATAGCATTGCAATGTTCTGGAGTTTGTTGTCCTCTTATTTGTTGATCTCTTGGGTTTATAATGGTATCACTTGGAAATGAGCCACTTGGTCTATTGCTGCCACATATCTAGCCACTTGTCCCACTTGGGTTTTCACATTCCTAATAAAGGCACCTTTGTTCCTTAGGAGTACTTCTTGGTCCCTTCTTAGGGTCTCATTTTTCCTTCTTACCATCTCAATCTCCCTCCTGGATTCTGCAAGTTAAGCATATGCATCCTCCTATTCCCTGTGAGGAGATTAGTTCTGGAATGGTTGGTTTTGATAGAAGTAGTTTATGTTGATATAAAGAGCTTGGCTGGGAGTGTTGAAAATTGGGTTGATATGGCCTTTGGTATGTAGGTTGATATGGTCTAGAGGATAATACTTAGTTGTCGTAATTGGGTGGATGGTTGTTTTGGGATTATTGACCTATGAGAAATTGGGATGGTTCCTCCAAGAAAGATGTTAAGTGTTTCCATAGGACCAATATTGGTATGCTTGGTTCCCCAAATAATTTAGTTGCTCAGTTTGTGATGAATTTTCCTCCATCAAGTATTGACAATTCAGATGATCTCCCAGCAAATAAATCGCACAACAATAGACCAGGAGATCGCATTAATATGGCATTCACCTTGCCCAGATTCTCAAACGCCCTAATGAGATTGTTATCATGTTTTCCACAAAGTTGTTTTGAGCCAATAGAATGTCAGAGTGATTTAGGTGTTGAACTCCTCTTTTCCCTTGAGGTAGATCCAGTGGTTGTACTTGTTCTTGTTGTGCCACTTAGCCATGTTGATAATTGTTTGAGGCCACGATATTGAGTAACTTTGTGCTTTCTCCAGTGTCTTGAAAGACAATGATCCTCCAGCCAGGGCATCTATAATCGACTTAGTTTCTTTGTAGAGCCCATTATAGAATGTTTGCACTTGAAGCCAAAAAGGTATGGAATGATGTGGGCACCTTTGAAGTAACTCTTTAAATCTTTCACAAGCTTCTCTAATACCCTCACCAGCATCTTGCTTGAAAGAAATTATCTCATTTCTCAACCCTGCCATTCTAGAAGATGGGAAATACTTTTCAAGGAACTCAATGTTGAGCCAAAACATTCCATGTAGTGAACGTCCCATGATCATGGCTTTACAACTAATACTTTGCTCTATCTCTCAGTGACAAGTGTTCTCATTCTCACACATTTGGGGTGTATTTTGTTGAATTTGAAAGTGCCTAGGACCTCTTCAAAGTTCATCAAGTGTGTATATGGATCCTCATTTTCACCACCCCCAAACATGGCATGAGTTTGAAGCATTTGTATAAGCCCCAGTTTTATCTCAAAGTTGATGGCATGTATCAGTATCCTCGCTATATTTGAATTGGCTCCATCAAAGTTCAGCATCGCATTATTTCTAAGTGGCCTATCATTCCCATGTCTCCCTTGCCATTACCATTGCCTCTTACACCATTATTACTCATTCTTTCATCTTGACCATGATTCCTATTGTTTTCCTCCTCTATCCTCCTATTGTCTTCTTCCTCCACCATAGTGAAATCTTCTTGTGTTTGTTACAATCGTTTGTCTTTACGAATCTTCCCTTAGTGTTCTTTCAAGTTCTAGGTCAAGGGTTAATAAAACTTCTTTCCTTATAACCATACACAACATGGATAACAGCAAGAAACAAGTTGAATTCCCGACATAAGGCATAAAATGCAAGAGTAGAGTAGCAAGAAGAATTGATTCAACACTATTAGAACAAGAATTAACTACTAAAACAAAGAAAAAGTCTAAATTAGCACAATCCTATTGCACCTAATATCGTCATTTATTATCCGTAGCAACGATGTCAAAAACTTGACGCAGAGTAATCTAAGTATCTAATTCAACCACTTACTCTCAAGTAATAAAACCACTGAATTCAACAACCAAAAATAAATAAATAATTCACTTCAACCATAATTCGCACACTCACAAGTATACGGGGTAAATTAGTAGCTGACGGCAAGGGATATCGTTCTCATGAAGAGAGCATGGAAATTATTAAGATTCTAAGGATGCAAATACTATCTAGACAGTTAATTTAAAGTGCGATTAAGCTAGAGTCAGACAACAAGTGAACATGTGAATTAGTAAATAAAAACTAAATTACTAAGTAGATTAATCACAAGTAAAAAAGAAGGATTGGACTACGATTATGATTCCTTTATTAAGTGGAGTCTTCTAATTGGCTAACATTCAATGGGGTAACATTGAGAGTTCCCTTCCAATGATGAACCAATCCCTTGGTCTGGCTCATGGTTCTAATCTACTTTTTTACATGGAGTATAAAGAACTAATTAAGGAGACTAGCATCTTGGCATGACTACTAATCGACCTAACCAAGTTGTAAACCCATCTAACCATTAACATTCAATGCTCGAATGTTGTGTTAACCTCACAAAAATGATTCAAAGTAGGATTCTTTCCCTCTCACCAATCATTCAAAATTATTTACAACAACTCAAATCCCTATCATTTACTCATCTAAAACTTGGAATCACCCACACATTGGCAAAATTCACATTTTCACAGCCCAATCCCCCAGCAGTTTAATTACACATGCTTAAACTAGCCGACAAAACAAAGAAAAATAAAGGCAAGTCATAGCTACTACTACGGAAAGAGCTAAAAGCATCATCATCATAAATACATTAGTCATGGTTGCAAGAAATGTAAATGAGCAAGAAAATGAGATATATTTATACTAAATAAAAGCTAATAAAAAGCCTAGCAACAACTATAAAGGGAATTTCTAAGCTTTAATTAACTAAAGAGAATAATTTCAAAGATAAAAGTGCTGAAAATTTGAAGTACAAGAGTAAATGCTACAATTTTACTGAATAAGGAAAAGTTCTTCTACTCTTAAGAGAACCGTATCTAGTCTATCCTAAACTAAAATTGTAGCAATTTCTACTGTGTTTTTAGGTGTACACTTTAGGGTTACTTGAATTTTTGCACTATCTAAAAGTGGCAAACATTCCCTTGGTTTGGAATTTTGCTCGGACCGCAATCATGATTTTTCCTTCTTGGAAAATGACAATGTGGTATTGAATGAAATTCGGCCAAGTTGTGTTCATTGCATCGTGATGTTGAATTTGTAGCGTTAGAAATAGACACTATCATCCGAGAGCTTAAAGTCTTGAAGGGCTTGATACCGCAGTGTGACTCTCTTGGCCATGTAGTTTGACACCACGGTCTTAAGAATCAGCATCCTTGGACTTTTGGTCTTCAATGTTCTTCCAATTGTAGCTATAGTCCTTGGCTTCTTCAAGTCTTCAAGTTGCTTCTTGAATTGCAATTTATCTCTACAATGTACACCAAAACACAACAAGTAAACAATAATTAATTAACGAATAAACGTTACCAAAAAGCCTAATATTATCCTAACACTAGTAATACTACTACTAGACATGAAATATGCATAAAGGCACATAAAAACACACAATTTAGGATTGATACTATAAAAACAACATGTTTTTATTGGTAAAATAACTCTACCTCTTAAAGTTATCACCCCCTTATTTCTTGTTATTAATCTAGTTGTTTAAAATATAGTTTCTAATTGCTTGTTTTATCATCTAGTAGACTAATTCATACTTTGAATTGGTCGTATAGATAGTACTTGCATCTCTAGAATCCAAGTAATTGGTATTATAATCTTTATGGGAACGACCCCCACATCATTAGCTACAAATCTTCCCTTTATGCTTGCACGAGTGCTGATTGTAGTCTAAGCACATTAGTTGGTTTTTATTACTTGAAGTGTAAATTGTTAATTTGAGAATACACTAGTCATGTTTTTGGCACCTGATATCCCTAGGATACTAGGGTTTTCACATGCCCAAATTTGAAAATTTTTTGCTCGATTTTGAGCAATTTTAGAATTTATGTATATGCTTTCATGGATTATTAGATTTATGTGTTTCATAAGTGTTTTTGTTTAATTAGCGCTTAAATTTAGAATCCTAACCTAATTCCTGTTGGAATTAGGATTTTACGTGAGCTTGTTTTTAAATGATTTTCCCAATGTTTAAGCTCACTTTATTCGGTATTTAGGTATTTTAATAATTCATTTCAAACATCCGATTAATGTATTCTTTTGTATGTTTGTTTTGGAAGGCGCAAAATGGCGAAACTGGCTGATGAAGAAGCTTGGCAACTCAGCTAGCCATCGACGAGCTTCTCAAGCCTTGGGAGCTCACCGACAGTGAACTCTTCCATAAGTTAGCTCGCTGCCAGCAAGCTCCAAGGTCGCCAACAGCGAGCTTCAACGGGAAAGAGCATTTTTGGCCATTTGGATCCCTTTTTCAAGGGCAATTGCATCATTCACCCCAACCCCTAACTCTACTATAAATGAAAACTTTTGGGGTAGAAATGGGGGCTTCCACTTGTTTTTCTTCTTCTTTTTTCCTCCTTCCTTTGGGAGGAAATTTTAGCTCTCTTCCTTAATTTTTCTTAGATTTGTTCTCTTCCAAGCTTGTAACTTTGATCTATGAACTTTGTAAGACCTTCTTTATGTTTAATCTATGTCTCTTATACATTTATTTCATGCTTATTTAATTTATTTCTGGTCTTCATTTATGGCATTCATAAGCTACTTAGCATCTAATGTCTTTAATTTCTTGTACTAGTTTTCTAGAATCTAAATCTAGTTTTAAGTAATTGCTTTCCCATGATTTTTATATGCTTTCTAGCAGTTAGTATGCATTAATTAGTTATGGGTTAGGGTTGCATGAAGCCAATTTCATATTGGTAGAGTTTAATGTGTTGATTAGGTGGTAAAATGGACTAATTAGACAATACTAAGGGACGTTAGAGTTAATTAGGGGAATTGATCACTCCACTAGTTAATTTGGATTAATTGACGGGATATGGGAATTGAACCTCCATTATAGACCTAGATTAGTGTTACTAGTAGATCTTGGCAGACTAATTCATCTAGTTTGTTGTTCGAATTCCATGGGTAATTAATCAAGTTTGGTTAGCTTAAGGAGTAAAAGGGATCAACGCTGAGGTTAGTTAAATTGATGACTTAATTTCAAGAGATCGGGATTATGTAACAAATGGGAATCAACCTCTAATTTTGCACATAAAACTTCTTCCATCACTTGATTGACCTAATTAACCAAAATCCAAGAAATTGGCTAGCATAAACTCTAACCCTGCTTTTAATCATTATTCGATTTAAACCTAGGTCAGTTCAACTTCTTTCTTTAATAAACCCCTTCAATTAGCATTCTAACCAGATAATCAATAGTGGATCACATTCCTCGTGGTATTGATCCCTACTTCCACTAGCTACTGTTTGACACTGTATAGTTACGGGTTGTCATCCAATTAAGGTTAGTTGATTTTAGTATTTTATTTTATAACTAAATGTTTGTGTCTCTTTAGACGTAATAGTGCCATTGCTGGGAATGGTTTCATGGCAATATTAGGTGCATAGGGATAGTGCTAATTTAGAATTTTTATTTGTTTAGTTATTTAGTTGTTATTTTATTAGTTCCAAGTGAGTTCTTAACTCTAATTACCTATTACATTTGGAACCTTGCCTTTGAAATTTGACTTGTTCCTTGTTGTTCTGCAATGTATGGTTCTTGTGATAAAGTTGTCTTACTACCTCTAGATTGGGAGCTAAGGAAGACACTATGAATAATCCGAAAAAAGAGAAGACTACAAGAAAAGCAAGAAGAGTTTCTAATAGGAATTGAAAATAACAATAGGTATTTTGAGGATAAGAATCCTAGGAATATAGATCAAGAATAAGGCATAAGTAATAATGGCATAGGAGGAAATGGTAACGGAGGCAATGGCAATAGCAATGAAGGACATGGGTTGAATGGAAATTATAGGCCATTAAGAGATTATACAATGCCGAACTTTAATGGGACCAACTCAAGCATTGGAAGAATGCCTATCTAAGCAAATAATTTCAAGATCAAGCCGACATTGATTCAAATTTTGCAAGCCCATGCCATGATCTCGGGTACTGCAAATAAGGATCCTTATACACAGTTGAGGAACTTTGAGAAAGTGCTAGATACCTTCAAGTTCAATGGAATCCATCCAGATTGTGTAAGGATAAGGGCATTTTCATCCTCATTGGGAGGGCATAGAGGCAAGTGTTGGTTACAAAGTCATGATTAAGGAATCTTGACGATATGGAACAGTCTAGCACAAGAATTTCTAGCCAAGTACTTTCCACCTTCGAGCATGGCATGATTGAGATATGAGATTACTTCTTTCAAGCAAGACACCAGGAAAGGTATAGTTGAAGCTTGGGAAAGGTATAAGGAGTTGCTTCATCAATGTCCTCACCATGCTACTCCATTTTGGCTACAAGTCCAAACCTTTTGCAATGGTCTTTACCAAGAGACCAAGTCCACAGTGGATGCGTTAGCCGGTGGATCTCTATCCTTCAATATGCTAGAAGAAGCTCAAAGAATATTGAATACCATGGCATCAAACTATTATCAACATGGACCTGTGATAACCCTTTAGTTATCAACAACAACCTCTAAACCCACCACAAGTCAAAAGCGAAGTCCTACATCTTGATCATGATACATTGTTGGCTCAAAATAGTTCGATGATAAATATGATGGCCAATTTCTCACTAAGGCACTGAAGAATATTGGGAAGGTGAATACTGTATCACTAAAACCTCAAATGCCATTGGTGTGTGATTTTTACTTGGATAATCATGTGAATGTACTATGCACAAGTGATGAAGTATCTATGGGCGATAAGCAAGTAAACCATGCAGGAAACTAAGCCTCTTCAACTAGAACCCAACCAAATGTTTATGGGAACACTTATAACAATCATGGAGGTGCCACCCTAATTTCTCATGGGGTGGCCAATCATATCAAAATGCTCATCAACCCTCTTACAACAATAAAGCCTCCTCATCTAGACCACCAACCACTGGGCCAAAGACTTCTACAATCTAACTGGTAAATTCCCAAGCTAGTACCTCTTATCAACCACCTCGAAATCAACAACCTTTGATGAGTAGTCCACCTCCTCAACAGGAGCGGAGGATGTATATTCCCAACTTGTAAAAACTAGAAGGGAAGTTGAAGCATTCAGAAGGGAAAACGAGAATACTAGGATAGATAAAATAAAATGGCAAGAAGACAGGGTGAAGCCCTTCGAAGGGAGAATGAAGCACTTAGCAGGGACTGTGAGGCATTTGCAAGAAATCAAGGTACTTCCACTAGAAATTTTGTGACACAATTGGCAAAAGTATCTAGACAAGTATTAGAGAGATCTAGTGGTGCACTTCTAACTAACAATCTCTCGAACCCAAGGATCAATACCTAAGAGATCAACACCTATTCGAACATTGTAATGCCATCATCTTGAGAAATGGACGGCAAGTTGTTGTTCAGGATGGAGAGAAAAATATTGAGCTACGAGAGGAAAAGCTACAATCAGAGATTAGGGACATTCAAATTGAAGTGACAAGTGGTGAGAAGGTGGGACATGACAAGGATGAGGTCAAGAGCACAAGGAAACAGAAGAGTAGGTATGAAAAATGGAAAGAATCCTTGGAAACCAATCCTTCAATGAAAATCCATTTCCCACAATGAATGATTAAAAATAGGCAAAAGGAAAAGGTAAGACTAGGAACAATTTGCTAAATTCCTTGAAATGTTCAAAAAGCTCCAAATCAACATTCCTTTAATCGAGCACTTACTAAGATGCCGCACTATGCAAAATTCATGGAGGAAATTTTATTCAAGAAAAGAAGATGGGATAATAAAGAGACTATTTGTCTAAGTGAATAATGTAGTACACTCATGCAACATAAGTTTCCACTTAAGTTGAAAGATCCGAGAAGTTTCTCAGTCCCAGTGACAATTGAAGATCACACTATCAAGCGTGCCTTATGTGATTTGGGTGCTACCATTAATTTGATGCCTAAAGAAATCTATGATAAATTGGAGATTGATCATGCTAAACCCACTAGTGTCACTATTTAATTGGCAGACAAGACCGTGAGAGTACCATACGGCATAGTGGAGGTTATGGTACTAGAAATGGAAAAAGACGTTAGCATTCAACTAATCCTAGAGAGACAATTCTTGTCCACCTCGCATGGTCTTATTGATGTCAACAAAGGGAATGTTGAAATTTTAAATTGAGGACAAAATTGTCGAATTTAATGTTTTTGAGTCTTATGAGAATGTTGATAATGTTGATGAATGTTATCTTATTGACTTACTTGTCCCTTGTGTTGATTGGTCGAAGAAAGAGACATCAGATGTTGAAAAAATCACACGCCCAAAAGATGACTTGGAAAGACTATTTATGTGACGGGGCACCTAACATAAATACAAACAATAAGTGAATTAAAAGCCCACGCACAAAGCACCAAAAATTTGAAATTGGTGACAAAGTAATGATGACCAAGGAAGAACTGTGTCGGTTAAGAACGGAAAAACTATGTGGGTTGGTCCATTTCGTATCATTAACATCTCACCGGGAGAGTGCATTTACTTGAAATATGGTGATAGAAAGTTTGTGGTTGGCAAGCATAAGTTGAGCTTGTCTCCTCGGAAGCCAAAGGAGAAAGGGCGAACAACCATCCTTTATATTGATACCTAGAGCCCGACTATGCCATAGTCAAGGGCTAATGACTATAAACAAACACCTTCGGAAGGCAACACAAGCTTTTCTTTCCTTAATTTATGCTTTAGTTTGAATCTATGTCTGTCTAGTTAATTAGGTTGTTGATTAAGGGCAATTAGCAAAAATTATCTCTAATAAAGTTGTTTGCTTATTTTTAAGTGCATATTTTTAAGTGTTGCTATGGATATGGATTGAGAATATTCTCTAAAATGTTGTTTCGATGTTTGTAGGTAAGGAACAAGTCTTTGGGAAAAATTGGGTGAAGGCTAGAAAATGGAGAAATTGCCAAGCGTTGGACAATGCGATGCCAAATCATGATCCCAAAATGAATAACCTTTATAGAATTGACATCGTGTTTTGACACCGCAGTCCCAAACTATTGATGAGAAGCAAAAATTAGCTAAGTGTTTGCAACCGTGGTGCCAAATTTGAAACCGTGGTCCCAAAGTTAAAAGTGCTACTAAAAGTAACACAGCAGTGTCAAAATCATGAGGAAAAGTTTGACACACAACCATGGTACCAAATAAAGATAAATGTTTAAGCATCTGGAACCATGGTCCCAAATTTGAAGAAGACAAAAACAAAACCGTTGTCCCAAACCATTAAACAGTTACCATGATTTGTATCTTGGACCGCGGTATTGAATTTCACCATAAAAAATGACATTGCGGTGCCAAATCTTGACATCTCTAAATTCATCACTTGGTCAAATTTCATTGCAAAAACTCCATTCTTCCAATTACCACAAATCCTAGCCTCTTATTCTCTCCTCAAATACAAGAAAATTCTCCCTTCCCTTCACCAAATTTCACCCCAAATTCCACCCAATCTCAATTTTTGCCTCATCAATCCTTGGGATCAGTGAATTGCAATAGGAACACTTAAGGAAAGCAAGAGAGAAGTGGTTTCAAGAACAAGAGGATTATCCAATTTTCAAATCCTAGCGGTAATATTGCTTCAATTTTGCTCTTGGGTCATAAGTTTTTGCAGTTATTGTATATCAACTCTTATATATAGTTTTCTTGAGAAGAAGTTTTGGTGGTTTTCACTTGGGTCTACTTGTTGAAATTGGTTGATTGGATTGCATTTAATTTGGATTGATAATGTTTATTTTGGTTAAATTGCATGAATTTGAGTATTCTAACTATGGCTAAAAAACAAGTGTAAGGGAAAAGCCGTTGCTATCCCCTCGGCTAAATGAAAGACCGAGGAAGGAAGTCAACCAACCGAAAAAAATGGTGATGATAATTATGATAATAACTTGTTTGTGAACAAAAAAGCTACTAAATAGTCCAAAGATCATAACAAGCATGCTATCATTCAAGAGCAGGGTATTTACTTCTCGAGTGATTGGGGAAACTTTGAGGGCCTTTGTAAGGAGATGGAAATACAGTTGAGGGAACGGCATTGAGGTTGCTTTGATGCCGAGGTTAGCCCAGGGTACGTCAATTTGGTTAAAAAAATTTCACTATAATCTATTTGGCTTGAGTGATGGAAAAGTTTTTGTGAGTGGCAAATGGGTTAGATATAAGTGAAAAGAAAATTAATACCTATTGTAAAGCCCCTAACATCCCTAGCAGTGGCTTTGCTAATCTCATGGATCCAAACCACAGGGGCCTAACTACAACAACAAAAAAAGTCATTTGTGCAATAATGATGTGGCTTGGGATATGAATGCTATGAAGAGAAAGTATCTAGGATTCTATAGAAATTGCCTTTAACTTTTGGCTAAGAATTTGTTCTACTTCGTAAGTTGTAGTATTTGGGAGTCGAGTACAGTTAGCTTTGTGTAAAGAGACAAGTCTTGTTTGATCTTTCTATTTAGGAAGATTTATCTATTGATCTAGGTAAAATCATTAGGGAGATTTTCTAAAAAATGCACAATCAAGATGGCTAACTTCTGGATTGCCTAATTTAGTTACTAAACTATTTCTCGATGCAAGTCATCGAGTTATGCCCGGTGAGGAACAAGTATATCCAAGGGCTGGATTGATGGAACTTATGTACAACATATGGTCAAGGTGTTTCAGAACTTGCAAATGACATCATAGGAGGATTGAGCAACTAGGTGCACTGCCTCCACAAGTAGCTCCATAAGATCCTTATATCAATATGCCTCGTGGATATGTGTACAACCCTCTCCAAATCTATGAGGAGCAGAACGAGATGCATGGCCATTAAACCTATAGCCAAATGATCCTTCACCACAATCTTACTTTTATCAGTCTATATCTCCATGCTACCACACTCAACAATTGGATTCATTCGAGGCCACCGCTTTTTTGGCACTATGGGCCTCCACATTAGCAATCCTTCTTCCAACCACAAGAGGAGTCGATGCATGGGGAACAACAAGCGCAATATGCTGAAGAAGAACCTTGGTTAGAAGTAAATTTTGAGAAGAGCCAAGTTGGTGGAGTCGGTGAAGGCTTCAACAAGGACTCACGTGATGAGGACTATGAGATCTAGGGGGAGGAAGAAGACAACAATGACGAGAAGAATTGATTGCTTGCTGCCCAATGAGAAAACCACACTCCCTTTGTGTCATTTATATTCTTATTTCTTCCATTTATCCCCCCATTTCATCTTATGCTTCATTGGTTGATTGATGAAACATTTTCACTTACATTTCCTAGTTTCTAATTTTCTTTACATTACTTAGTTATTTAGTTTGCTTTGGATTACTAGTCACTTTAATTGCTTTGAATGATTGGTAAATGTTAAGTATTCTAATTTCATGTTGAGGATAAACTACTACTATTTGGATTGGTGCTTAAGTGATGACTACTTATCCTTGTTTGGGAGGTTAGAATGACCGTTGGGCCAATTTGGTGTGGTCTTCTTTGGCATATTGGTGTGATCATCTTTGGATTTTTAGCTGAATTTTTTAGCCAGTTTGACAATATTCTACCTATGTTGTGACCTTTACATGCTTTTAATGTTATTAACTTTGCTTCTTGTGATAATTGTAGGTTGAAGGATGAATAGCACTCATCACTAAAGTGAAAAGCATAGTGGAGTATTTTTTGTGTTGTTTTGTGCTTGGAAGAAGGTTTTGTGTTTTTGTGAATAATTGTAATTGATGGTTGGATGGATAAAGGATCAAAAGGTTACTCAATTAAGATATTTTGACTTGCAATAGCATACGATTTGTGATAATTGGACTAGTCATTTCAATTTTATAAATGCATATTTTATTAGTTTCCGAGTGAACAAAAAGTTGAAAACCTACTTAGTGCCAATATGAAAAAACAAAAAAAAACAAAAAAAAAAAGGCATCATGGATTTTTTAAAAATTGGTTTGTGATAAACATCTTTTGTTCATACTCAAAGGTGTTACTTGTTTTCAAGTGTATCTTCCGGAAAAATGCTTAAGTGGTTGGAAGTGAGTTAGGCCATTTGTGTGCTTGCATTATGGAAGTATTATATCAATTTTATGGGCATTTTGTTATAGATATGATTTTGGGTGCACTTTATTCCCCTTCCTAGGTTTAGTTTGCGTATAAGAAAATATTTTGCTTTTAGAAATAAGGCTAGTCGGGGATTCGACATCACAAATGTTGTTTCCTTGAAGTGGCCATTAGAATAGACAATAAGGCTAGTAGGGGATTCAACATCACAAATGTTGTCCCTCTGAAGTTGTCATCAGGATTGCTTTTAAATGAGGCAAGTAGAAAGAAAACCATCGAAACAGCCTTCACATTTTTAGTATACCAATAAGTTGAGGATGAGATGTTGTATACTATGCATCATCAATGTTAAACCAAACACTTCAAATTAGATTAATGCTTCTTGTGTGTCATTTACATTATAGGTAGAATCCTATTGAACTTTTCACTTCCAAGTAGTATTCGAGATTGCTTGACTAACTATTGATTCTTTTGAGTAAAATAAAACGTGTTCTGCATAAATCGAGCTATTTTTTAAACCTTTTTTTTTTACTATGGATAATACTTAGAGTTTTGGACTATTTTGTTAATGATTGAACTCTCTTCTAAGCAAATTGAACAAGTGGAGTGACTACTAAGATCGCCTCAATTGTCATATGCTATTCGAGATATATTTGAGAGGATACTAAGTGAACCGAAGTATAAAGGGTTGCCGATTATTATTATGCGCATATTGGTGGTGTTTATTGTTTCATAGTTCTTAGTTCTTTTTCTGTTTCTTGTTTTGCTTGAGACAAGCAAAACAGTAGGTTTGGAAGTGTGTTCAATGTGGATTAGGGATGAAAATCTAACAAGTAATAAAAAGACTCAAACGTACACCAACTCTCACCCACACACTCCGATAAGCTCATAAATGTCGTATATTTCATATATTATTTACATCAGTCTTCATGTAATACAAGCAATAATTGAGTTAATTATGAGTTTATTTGGTTTATTTTTAGTTTGTGAAGGTCTTGAATGAACAAGGAGCCCAAAGGATCAAAAAGTTGGAGAAAAATCAAATGGATGAAAAATGTACACCGACAAGGAGCAAATTTGGACATTGTTCATCATTTTGAATATAAATTTCTTGTCCATACTCCAATTGAGGTGATTTAAGATATTTTGGAAAGTTAAGAGAGAGTGCTACAAGTTTCATGTTCTAAGTTTTCCCAAATTCTATCAACTTAAGGGTTAAAATTGAGGTGAAATTTGAGACTAATGCACTGGAATTTTGTCCACATGTGTGAATGAAAGTGTGTGCATGTGCACAAGTCGAAGAAAGGAAATTTTGCTTCCAAAAATTGCGCACATGCATGCGAAATTTTTACGCATGTGCAAACGATGTGCAGCAAGTTACGGAAATTACTTGTTTTTAAAGTTTCCTTCACCCAGTTGGACTCCTTTATAAATTTTATTGTATTTCTATCATCTAAGGGGCCAAAACCCTGATGTATTCCCTATAAATACCCTGTTGTATGAGATTTGAACATAAGTAGTAGTCATTAGTTAGATTAGACATTAGATTAGGAAAATCATGGACTAGGGTTTTATTTTTTTTTGTTCAAGACCTTAAGAACATCAACTCTTGTTCTTGCTATGCTATTGAGTTTGCTTTTTTCATTTAAATTCAGCTGAATGTAATTCCAATTTTTATTTCAACTCCGTAGTTCTAATTTAATCTTCCTGCATTTACTTTTCTAGTTCATTAAATTAAATTTGCTTCCAGTTAATTTTATTGCTTTCTCTAGTTTTACTTTATTGCTCTTTCCAGTTTTATTAGTTTGGTAATTGTTCTTAATCTCATGGTGGTTAAAATTAATTTAGTTAGGTAGTACAAAATCATGCAATTAATTTGTCTAACCAGTATAAAGATTTGTGAACCCTAGTACTAATCTAATAGTCCTCGTGAGAACGATTCTTACTCACCCGATCCACAAACTCACCTCGTATCCTTGCGAGCGTGTGTAGGTATTGATTAGGGCTATTAAAGCTTAATTATTACTTGTATGTGAATTGAATTGCCTAATCAATATTTACCCAAACAAGTTTTTGGCACCATTGCTAAGGACTATTCTTGGCACAATTTTAGGTTTAAAGAACCTTATTAGATTAGACTTTTTATTTCTTTTTATTAGTTTTACGGTTGCTTTTTGTTCTTTTTAATATTTCTTTTGGATTTTTGCTGTGATATTCGAACTTTGGTCTTTTTCTTATAGCTTATAGTACATACTCATTCTTCCAACCAACCACTACATCCTGGTGATTTGGAGATTGAATGGACTCTAACTAGAAACCATAAAAAGCCACAAGAATCAAGCCAATGTGAGAATTTAATGGAAAATCTAAATCAAAATGTTGGAGATCAAGAAGAAGTAGTGGGTAATCATGACAATGGAGGTAATGTTAATCCCTGACCCCATAGAGATTAGGCCATACCTAAATTTGAGAGGGGCAAGTTCTAGCACTTCTTGAATACTCGAACAACCCAACAACTTTGAGATCAAACTAGCTTTAATTCAAATACTCCAAACCCACGCTATGTTTGAAGGCGAGCCAAATGAGGATCCCTATACTCATTTGGTGAATTTTGAGGAAGTCATTGACACATTCAAATATAATAGAGTACATCTTGATTGTATGTAAGTGCTACGAATGAGAGCTTTTCTGTTTTCTCTGGGGGATAGTGCAAAGGCTTGGTTATAATCCTTCTAGCAAAATAATTTCATCATGTGGAATCAGCTAGCTCAAGAATTTTTGGCCAAGTACTTTCCATCTTTAAGGACCACAAAGCTCCGCAATGACATTACATCATTCCAATAATCAATAAGGAAAGCCTAAGTGAAGCAAAAGAGCGCTTGCAGGAGTTGCTTAGAAAGTGTCCACATTATTCCATTCCATTTTGGCTACATGTACAAACGTTCTATACTAGATTATTTCTAGAGACAAGATTAATTGTCAATGCAAGCATAGGTGTCACTTTTCCTATTAAAACTCTGGAAGAGGCACAAGAATTGTTGGAGAGAATGGCATCAACTCATTACTACCATGGCACAATCACTCCTTTAGCTAGGCAACAACAACAACAAAAGAAGTCCATCAAGTTAATGCCCAAAAAGAAGGTATGATTAATCTCAATGATGCCTTCTTGCATAGTTCAACAGGTCATGATGTTGAACATGATGTCAAATCTGGCGAAGGCCTTAGAAAATATGGGAAAGAGCTTGGTGAACTCCGTAGATTTAGTACCTCAAGAGATCTTAACTTGTGACTTCTGTAGAGAAAACCATCAAAATAGCCTTTGTGAAACACCTATGCCACAAGGTGAGCTAGTTAATTCATTACCAATCAAAATTCACGGCCAAGGAATCAGCCAAATTCTTATAGTAACACCTACAACCTATCGTGGCATAATCATCCAAATTTTTCTTAGACTAATCAAAACAATGCACAAAATCCATCCTTCCAACCCAACCAGCCACAGAAAAATTCTTCCAACCAAGTTTCATCCTCTAGATCATATCAACCACCGCACCAGAGGACTTACCAAAACTTTCATCCTCAACAAAATAACTCCTACCAACCTCATCGTTAAGACCCCCACCTCAAAGTCTCAATTATTCTCCATATGTAAACCATGATCAATCTAGTGAGGATACAATGTACATTTGAGAATGGACTTTGAAACTTTGCGAAGTGATTATAAGAATTTGTGAGCTTCTACAAGAAACATGGAACTGCAACCTGAATAGTTAGCTCTGCAAAATAATGAAAGATCTATGGGAGCATTGCCAAGTGACACTATTTTGAATCCAAATGAGCAATGCAATGCTATTTCACTGAGGAGTGGAAAGGAATTGGGTGTACAAAATGACAAGTAAAAGGTTGATAAGGAAGTTGAGAAGCAAAAACTGAGATAAGTGAAGATAAACTTGAAGCTGAAGGTGAGAAAGAAAAGATGATAAAAGGGAATGCAATAAAGGAGTCACAAGGACAAAAAATAGAGGAACCCGTGAAATTGGATCCTGTAGTGAAAGTGCCATTTCCTTAATGACTCATTGATCCAAGGAAGGAGGAAAAAGAAAAACAATCCCACAAGCTCCTTGATATGTTCAGAAAGCTTAATGTAAACATCCCTTTGGTTGACGTTCTCAACAAGATGCCTAATTACACCTATGCTCGGTTCATGAAGGATCTCTTGGCTCAAAAGCGATAGTGGGATGATGATGAGACAGTTTACCTCAATGCCACGTGCAGTGCTATTGTTCAACAGAGATTACCCCTTAAGCTCAAGGATCCCAGTAGTTTATCTATACTAGTGAGAACATAGGAGAACACAAATTGCATTGATTACTTTGTGATTTAGGGACGAGTATCAATATCATGTCAAAGACCATGTATGATAAACTAGGGATCACCCATGCAAAACCAACAAACATTACACTCCAATTGACAGATTTGTCTAAAATAAAACATATAGCTTGTTGGAGGATATGCTTGTTCAAGTGAAGAAGTTGGTGTTTCCTGCTGATTTATTGGTGTTGGACATCGTCGAGGATAATGAAATTATGTTGATTCTAGAAAGGTCATTTTTATTAATCGCACATGCTTTAATTTACGTTAATAAAGGGAATTGATTTTGTGAGACAATAATGAATTATTGGAAATTGATGCTTTAGTAATTATGATGATAATGTCCCAATATTTGTTAAAAAAATGTGAATATTATTCCATTGGTTCATTCATTGATAGGTTTGAAAATGAGATACCCAAGGTGGGTCAAGGCAATGCACTCAAAAAGGGTGTTGAAACAAATGAAGATTCAAAATTTGAGTTGGAAACAAAACCACCTGATGATGTAGATGAGCCGAGGAAGAATCATGAATTGGTTTCACAAGAGTTGAAAGGTAAGGGCTTGAGCAAAGTGCCCACGAGAAAGAAGAAGAAAAAGCAGTTCAAAGAGCAACTTGAGGTGATCATTTGTGCACTATCTCTAGTAAATGCATGGAAATAAGAGCAAGTTCAAGTTCGAGTCAGGAATCAAGCTTCATGAGTAGTGAAAATTGGTGATAAACTTTTCCCATGGAAGCCAAAACAAAAAGGATAGTCGACCATCCTTAAGTGCTTGAACTGATCTCAAGTGCTGAAATCGAGCCTAAGACTATAAACAAGGACGCTTCTATGGGAGGCAAACCAAGCTTTTATTGCTTTCTTTTTGTTCTTTACATTTAGTTACTTAAATATTAGTTTTTTTTTTTTCTTTATCCGAATTTCATAATGGATTTAACATTTTGTTTTTGTTTTCGTGTTAATGATGTGTTTCAACTTGCTTCATGGATATTTATGTCGAGATACACTACTCCAACCGTTCTACATTGCCAACGAAGCTTTTCTTTTCCCTCTTTCTACTTTTATTTTCTTTAACATTGGGGACAATATTTATTTCTACGTGCGGGGTAGGGAGTTATCTGATTTATATTTGTTTGGTGTAGTTTGCTCAATTTTTGCTTCAATATTTTAGCTTTTCTTTTTATCTGAGAGCTTTTTAAGATTTTTTAAAATTTTGGTGCGAATTAGTGTCAATTTTTGAAATTTTCAAAAATTTTGCATTTGCTTAGCATGTCTTTTTGATTTTCTGCATAATTATTATTGAGCTGAACCATCATGAGTGAGTAGTTGGTGTTAATCTCTATGGTTAAGATTTTCCTTACATGATTTCTAAGAATTTTTTAGCACTAATAGCCGTAAATTATTTTTATTTGTGACACTTAGAGATAATTATGTAAACTCATTTATATTGCATCCCAGAACTTATTTTATTACATTTTCGATGCAAATTTTATAGACAATTTGATTTGATTTAAAGATGAGAGTAGAGTATTTCTTTGGATGTTTGAGCCTTTCAATCCAACCTTATTGGAATTTTATCCCTATAACCCTACTTGAGTTTTTATTTGTAATGAATGGAGAGAAACACCAGTCGAATTCTTTCATAAAAACTCATTTTACCGACCTTTATAAGCCTAATAAATTCTTTAGTATTTCTATTCAAAAATTTCTTAGGAACTTTATTTCACACATTAAATGTTAAGGAGATATAGGGTAGAAGGTAGTTGAATGAGAGGGGTAAATTGTATGAGTGAATGGTGTAAATTTATGGGCCAAGAGGAGATATTGGGGAAAAAATTGAATTGAGAAGTGAAAATTTTTGACAAGTGCAAGTTGTGCCTATCACTGGTATCTGCCTTGTTGTGATACAGGTAGTACCTATCACTAGCACATGCATTTGCGGGTAGTGCCTATTTCTGGTATCTATATTGGAATCAGACATAAAAAAAATGATAAATGAATGTTCAGAAAAAGGTTGGCAAGGTGGATCAAATTTTAAAGAAGAAGACTTTTTGGTTGTTGTGTGAAATTTTTATGGGTGTTTGTTAATTAAGTGTGAGGTTATTTTGTGAAGGATTGGTATTTAATGTGTTTGAGGAGAAGTTTTATTTTGATGTGTGGCCAACATTAATTTAAAACTCTTTTATTTGTTTTGTGATATCCTCACCCCTTCTTTATTTAGTCAATACCCTAGTCGAACGTTACAAGCTAAAAAAGTCCTACCTTATTTAAATTAATTCAGTTGTCTATATTAGTTGAGAGGTGTAAGAAAAGTGAGTTATGTGGTGTTCAGAAAAATTCAAGAGTTTGTATGATTAAGAGCTGACCCTAGTGTCTTTAAAATTGAGTTTTTATTGAATGGTTGTATTCATACACACCGGATTTCATGTATAGGGTTTTATTGGCATTTGACTCTTAAGTTCTTAAACTACTCTTGATAGTGGTATGGCTCTTCATTATTTATATGGATAATTGTTGAGATGTGTTTGGTGTAGTTATTATGAGGTTATCTAATTTAATTTATTTTAACTTTGCTCAAGGAGGACCAAAAGTTAAGTGTAGGGTATTTGATAAGCTCATAAATGCCGTATATTTCAAGTATCATTTACCTCAGTTTTTATGTAATGCGAGCAGTAATTGAGTTAATTATGAGTTTAATAGCTTTATTTTTATTTTGTGTAGGTCTTGAATAAAAAATGAGCCAAAAGGATCAAAAGTTGAAGAAAAATCAAATGGATGAAAAATGTACATCGACAAGGAGCAAATTTGGACACTATTTGTCATTTTGATCATAACCTTCTTGTCCGATTTCAATTGAGGTGATGAGTAAAGATGATTTGGAAAGGTAAGAGAGAGTGTTACAACTTTTATGTTTTGAGTTTTTTCAAATTCCATCATCAACAGGGTCAAATTTTAGATGGAAGTCAAGACTGGTGCACTAGAATTCGTGCACATGCACGAATGAAAATGTGTGCATACGCACAAGTCGAAGAAAGGAAATTTTTGCTTTTGGAAACTGCGCACATGCACGAGAAATTTGTGCACATGTGCACACAACATGCAGTAGGTTACGGAAATAACTTGTTTTTTAAGTTTCCTTTGCCCGGTTGGACTCCTTTACGAATTTTATTGTATTTCTATCATCTAAGAGGGTTAAACCCCGATGTATCCCTATAAATACCCTATCGTATAAGAGTTGAACATAGGTAGTAGTTATTAGCTAGATTAGACACTAGATTAGGAAAATCATAGACTAGGTTTTTATTCTTCTTGTTCTATACTTCAAACATATCAACTCTTATTCGGGCTACGCTATTGAGTTTGCTTTCTTCAGTTTAAATTCAATTTAAGTCTAGTTTTTATTTCAATTCTGTAGTTTTAATTTAATCTTCCTGTGTTTACTTTTCTAGTTTATTAAATTAAATTTGCTTCCAGTAAATTTTAATTCTTTCGCTAGTTTTACTTTATTGCTCTCTCTAGTTTTAATCTGTTTGGTAATTGTTCTTAATCTCGTAGTGGTTAAAATTAATTTAGTTAGGTAGAACAAAATTGTGCAATTAATTTATCTAACTAATATAAAGATTTCTGAACGTTAGTACTTGTCTAATAGTTCTTGGGTGAATGATCTTTACTCACACGATCTACAAACTTACCTCGTATCCTTGCAAGCATGTGTAAGTACTGATTAGGGTTATTATGGCTTAATTATTACTTGTTTGTAAATTGAATTGTCTAATCAATATTTACGCGAACACACTCGGAAGTATTCGAGGTAGGATGACATGTAGTGACAAGTGAGTATCGTCCCACAGAAATGGAATATGGCAATTACTAGGTGTATTAGAGGGTTCTTGGACTACTTAGACAAATCACAGAGTAATATAGGTATTAACCACAAGAACTAGTGAAAAAACAATGAAATAAGAAGTAAGTTACTAAATTTTAAAATGAGAAAGCAAGTAAGACAATTAATCTAAAAGGAAAGTTAAAAGTTTTACTAACCACTACGCTACTAACACAATAAAATTATAAATAAAGCCATAAAAACTACTCTAGAAAGCAAGTAACAACTAATAAAAGGGACAATTAATGATTAACTAGTAAAGCAGGAAAATCTATTCTGCTAAAGCAAGGAAGGCTAAAGTAAGGGAATAATTAAGTTTATCCTAGTTAAAGAAGTAGAAGTAACTAAGAAAGTAATTAAAAATTACTCTAATAAAGCAAATAATCTAAAATAGGAACGAAAAAAATATAAGCTAAGGAGACACAATGAAATGTTGAAACTAAAAAGACCAAGATATGCAATAACTACACTAATAAAATTAGCAAACATCATTTTTTTACTTATTTTGGAGAAGTTAAGAACTTAGAAATAGAGTAATAAATAAAGGGGTCTAAAATTAAGGATTTTAGATAGACAATATTATTTTAGTAAAATCCCGCTATATTTTAACGGCTAATAACAAGAAATTAAATCTTAAGCTGGTGGATAATGCAATAAATGAGTCTAGTGATGATTTCTCTACCAAACAAGATGAAGATCTTAGTCACCAAAAATCCAAGAAAGAGAAAGACAATAGGCAATTAATATGTCTACTTGTCGAGAATAAAAGCCCACAAAAATAAAGCTAAAATGATTTAAATTAGCAAGAGATTAAGAAAGAAATTTGGATCAAAATGAAAGAATTGAAAACTAAAAGTTGACAAGATAGCTACAAGTACTCTACTCCTAAGGAAATAGAGGCCACTGTAAACGACACCTACTACTATTGTTTTTAGTGTTATATTGAAGGTTTGACTCCTTCTCCATGACTGCAGTTACCAGAATTCCTACTGGGAATTGGTGAAACACAGTTTCCAAGCATTGACGAAAATCTTCGTTGGCTGGTGACCGCGGTTTCTAGAATCTCTTCTACAATTTGGTGACTACAGTTTCCATTCTCAGCAACCTTGGACTCTTGTTTTTCAAGCTTCTTCTAATTGTATCTTTGGTCCTAAGCTTTTCCAGTCATTCACATTCTGTCCAAATTATAATTAACTCCTATGAAACACACAAACAATCACTTAATTAAAATGCACTTAAAACCACCAAATATTCATTAAATCCAATTTAGTGCATAAATACTACCAAAACTTCTAATATACCTCTAGAATTACTAAAGCCACTATTTGACATAGAATTCAAATAAATGTACTTAAAAACATTTAGAATGGTACTAACATGAAAAAAATTGAATAGTATTTAGACATAAACTAACTCTATTTACTAGAATTATCATACACCTAAATCTAGTGTTTTGCTATTCCCGAGCAAAACAAGAGAGAAAAAGAACTAAACACACCACCAGGAAATGAACATGAATTTAACATATTGAACTTGAGAACACTTAAGCACGAAAAAATAGAGTTTTAACTCAACAAACTCAATATTTTCAACCATTTGAACATTTCAAAAAATGTAACTAGTTTTAGTTGCAAGGATTACTTTGACAATTGAAGTATTCATAAAATGCCATTTCAATTTCATGTTAATCAAGAGTAAATAAATAGATTTTCTCAAATATTTGCTTCAAAGGTAGAGAGACTAAGACTTGTTTTATGAAACACTAAAGAGGCAAGTGAACATACAAGGATATTTATAGACACTGTAAGATTTAACAAAGAGCTTCAATAAAAACAATGTTTCACCCCCAAACCTTTAAGATCTTATAGCCTAGAATATGGATCGCTTAGAACTTTTAAAGCGTGTAATGTAGGCTAAGGTTGAGGATAGGGTAAATATGGATAAAAGTGTCTCAATTTACCGTAGTCATTCAAAACAAACCTTTGGATTCTTATCCCTTAAACAAAATCTCCAAACTCCACATTTACCATCAACTAACCAATCCACACTTCAAGTACCAAACCTAATGTAACTAGCTTGAGGAGTCATTTTGAATCTCCTTTATTACATCCATATATACAAAGCTTTTAGAAATTGAAATGAATAATTTTTTTTAGCAAATGAAAATTACAAGATATTATGAACTTTATATTAGCTAATAACAACAAAGGAAATTTGACAATATTAAACATTTAACTGCAATTCCAAAGAACTTGTGTGAAAATTGCTTTCAATCCATCGTATAGACTTCAACTTCCACATTGAGGTACCAATACAACTTCTACAATGACTAAGGTGATGGGATGAAGAGAGGATAAACAAACTAGTGAAATGGTTGAATTGTGTGGTTAACAAAGAATTAAGGCTTTAAGGGTCAAAGGGGATACTATGGATATAACTGACTTAAGGTAGGCTTTTTTGCTTAAATGGTCCAAGAAAATGCCTACATCATTTCAAAAACCTGGCTATTTGGTGAATGAGGTGATTCACACTACCCCAACTAATACCCTTCTCAAACCCTACAAACACATAAAACGTCCAGAATATAATTCATGCAAAATGACCAAGGATGCTTGAATCATTTCTTCCTGGACTATCAAGAAAATTCTCAAGAACTTTAGCATATTTAACCCAATCAACAATTAAGTGAAATTGGTATTAAATCAATATTTACAGACAAAGTAAGGATTAGCGTCAAAACTAGCCAATAAAAATATTTTGCATGAAAATGGTTGAACACTTTGTAAAGTTTAAAGAATTAAATTCCATTATGCACATGAAATGTCTACCAAGTTCAATATCCAATTCAATTCATCCCAAAAGCAAACAACCATCAAAATAATCCTAACAAAGGATTCCACCACACTTTTAACATTATTCACTTGATGAGTACCGCTCATCCATCCACTCAATGTAAAGCATAATAAAGAAAAATGAAGCAAAATTCTAACCAAAGAAAGTAAGTAAGCAACTAAAAAGGATTCTTATGCCAAAACAGCCCAAAGATCCAACAAATATTAAGAGTACGCATTTAATCAAAAAGCCAAAGGTGACCATGCCAAACCGGTCCAACGGTCATCCTTTAACATAAGCTCAATCACCAATGCTAAGTGGTCAAAAACAAGTACTAATCATCAATTACTGGACCACTTAGACAAAAACATTATTGAAAGTAATAAAACTACTAACTAAAATCCAACAATTTTAAAACTAAATAAATGAAATTATGATAAAAATGTATCTCCAATCTCTTCAATCATGCAACCATAAAAGTAAAATATATAACGGGGCCATGGGGTAAAAGAACGTAAAAATGAAGGGTAGAAGTGTCTTCTCATAAGGTGGCTTTTCAGGGCTAGATCTCAATCTCTCACTTATCATTACCCGCCTCCTCGTCCTCTCTGAAGTCCTCATCCATCCCATCGCTTGAGCCGACTAGGACTCTCTTCTCGACACCACCTTGCTCTACCTCATCCTCCTTATTTGTCCTCCTTCCTCCTCCGAGCCTTGTGGTTGTGCTTGTGACTCTCCTTGCAGTTAAAAGTAGGGTTGCTCAGAAAGAGGTCTGAAATGCCAAAGTGATGGGGGCCTTGAATGAACCCGTGTGTTAAGGGCTATAGAGTGAAGGGCTTGGCTGATGAGCATCAAGTTTTTGTGGAGGATCATTTACCTATACATCCAATACGCTCGCATTTCATCGCGCTCATCCTCTGTCTGGGGTAGATTCTAAACGTAGCCACTCAAAAAGTTGATGAGGAAGACTTATGAAGGTGCTTGTGGTTGTGGTGGACCTAGTAGTTCTGCCATTGGATGACATGTTCCTCATGTATTTGCCATTGATACGTGCCTTTTCATGCACTTGCTCCTCATTGGGGTTAACTATGCAACCTACATCCAAACACAACCAAGTGACAAGACTAGGCAAAAAAAAAAAGTTGGCCTTCCCAACTTGGAGTTCTTCAACAAATCCAAATAAATGAGTTTTCCACTTCTGATGTTCAAACCCTCCAGATGGTGAATACCACACAAATCTTGTCTCTCTGCACAAAGCTAAAAATAGTAGTCCTTAATAACCGGTAACACACAAAATTCAACCAAATTTTGGCTAGGAGTTATAAATATTGTTTGTCAAGTCTCAAGATTTTGGTTTGGACATAATTCATTGACCACTGCGGCACACCTATACATACGTGCCTAAATTTTATTGTAGTCAGGGCCCCCATGATTTGGATCCATTAGGTCCTTGTATCCACTACCCTCAAGGTTACGAAGTCCAAAGAATGTATTAATTCTCTTACCACTAATGTCTACCCACTTTCCCCAAACATAAACCTTATCATCTTTTACTCCACTAAAGTTGTAATGAAACTTGTTGATGAGGTTAACATACCTCAACGGGACTTTATCATCAAACACTACCCAGCCACACTCTTTAATCTAAACCTCTATTTCTTTGTCTAAACCCTCAAATTTCCCCCGGCTCTCAGAAAAATCAAGTAATATCACCCCTTTTGGATTATATTATGCTTAACATTTTTCTTGTACATCTCGGTAGCCTGAGCACTCACGAACGTATGGTCATCATAGGTTTTAGTGCTGCAGCAACTCGGGCCTGTTTTTCTTTTCTCGCTAACCAAAGCCATAGCCACTACCTTACCCTTACCTTTATCTCCAGTTGTTGCACTCAACAAACAATTATAATTAAGGGTGTAACGGATAATTAACAGTAACAACACCTATAACTCACCAAATAATAGTTCAAAATAAATTAAAAACCAACTACAATATAAAAAAAAAATTATTGGAAATAAATCCTCCAAAATTCCAAACGAGATGAACTGGATGAAAATTGAGCACTTACAAACCCTTTTGTGTGGCTAGGTCAAATTTACATGATGGAGTCATGATTAGAGTGGTTCCCTCAATGGAATCTTCAAGAACTTGAGCTTCCAAGACGGTAGAAAGCAAGCTTGAGGAGGTTGATAGGTTTTATGGTGATTTTTGTGGTGGGGGATGTATTTTCATATGAAAAGGGGGAAGAGGAAAGAGGTTTTCGATTGAAAGTTGTTGGAGAAAAGTGAAGAATGAGAAAAAAAAATTATACCCTGCTAGAAGTGGCACTGTAGTCAATGGATTTCCTTAAGAAATCTATTGAGTGCAATTGCCAAGTTACATTAGGGTTTCCAGAAAAAAGGTCTGATGACCACATTTACCAATTTTTCTCTTTGAAATAGGTGATCATGGTCGCCAATACTTAGAAAATTTTTGAAGTAAAACCTTAGTAACCGTGGTTACAAGATTACGGTTAACTTTCCAAAATACAAGGTTGTTATAGGGACCGTGGTTGCCAGATTGGTGACCGGGTCCCTAAAACTTGGAAAATTTTCAAAACTTTCAACAAGCTGGCGGTTGCCAAATTTTGTTTTTCAATGTGGTGACTGCAGTCACTGGTACTTAGAAATTTTTTTTTCAAGAAAATCTCCTAGTGACTACGGTTACTAACTTGTAGTCAAATTTATCAGAGAGCAACATTGCCCTGGTGACTGCGGTTACTAAGCTGGTGATCGCAGTCAGTACTTAACCAAAATGTCCACTTTTTCAACTTTCTTCAACCATTTCCACTGATTCTTCACTGACCTACAACCACAAAACTTCATGTTAGAGATCATTTTCAACCACAATTCCATCAAAACAACTAAAATAAGCAATTGATTAAATTAAAGCTAATTTTAAAATAATTAACACTACTAAAAACACAATTAACTAGCTAACAGCGAAATCAAAAAAAGCATGAACAAAAGGGAAGAAAAGCTATGGTTTCCTCCCCTGAAGCGCTTGTTTTAAGTTATTGGGTTGATTATGGCAATGAGATGGTCAAGTAGCCGCTAAGTGAATGGTTTCCCGTTCCTCTTCCAATGCCTCTCTATAGTAAAGTCTCAAGTGGTATTCACTTTGAAAATTGATCCTTCTCTTTCAACTCCACCGCTTCATAAGGAAATACTTGCAATACTTCAAATGGTTCACTCTTACAACCTTGACTTAAGCATGCCCACAAATAGCTTGAGTCAGGAGTTATAGAGTAACACCTAGTCTCCGAATTTGAACTCCTTCCTCAAGATGTGCTTGTCATGCCAAGTCTTTATCCATTCTTTATTCATGGAGGTCAAGGAGTCTCTTTTCCCTCACCCCTCTTCAAATCAAAGTTGAGACTCTTCATGGCCCAATGTGCCATATGTTCAATCTCTACCAAGAGATGACATGCCTTGCCATACACCATCCTATAAGAGGAAATCCCTATAAGAGTCTTGAAGGTGGTCCTATATGCCTATAACGCATTTTCTAGCTTTTTTGACCAATCCTTTCTAGATTAGCTCACGATTGTCTCCAATATTTGCTTCAACTCCCGGTTGGAAATTTCAACTTGCCCATTTGTTTGAGGGTGGTATGTGAGTACAATCTTCTGGGTGACTTCATATTTTGAGATGACGGATCCAAACAAGGCATTCTTAAAATGTGTACCCCCATCACTAATTATGGTAGCTTTAGGCACTCCAAACCTTGAGAAGATGTTTTTCCTTATGAAATTCACCACAATCCTTGCATTTGTTGGTAGTGTCGCTGCCTCCACCCAATTGGAAATGTAATCTACCACCACGAGTATTAATTTGTTGTAGTTTGATGAAGAGAAAGGTCCCATGAAGTCGTTCCCCCACACATCGAACACCTCACACACCATATGCTATTGAAAGGCATCTCGTCCCTCCTAGACAAGTTTCCAACCCTTTGGCACTCATTACATTGAAGCCTATAGTCCCTTGCATCCTTGAACAAAGTTAGGCAAAAGAATCCACTTCCGGAACACACTTTTGGACTACTTAGTCTCGGCACCAACAAAATAAATAGGGATTATCCACATGTAGTACTTTGCCTCTGAAACAAACTTCTTCTTTTGGTTTGAGTCCGTGGTACATAAGAGCACCCTGGCCACCAGATAGCCGATAAAATCCTCATACCATGGTGTAGTCCTTCCAACCACAAGAAATAGCTCATCCGTGAAGTCTTCCTTGATAGGCACTTCCTTGATAGGCTTCTTTGTTGTTTCCCACGAGCCCTTCTAATCTTAAAAGATGATCGTCCATGATATTCTTACTACTCTTCTTGTTACTGACTTTCCAATTGAACTCCTGCAAAAATAATATCCAACGAATTAATCTAAGTTTAGCATCAATTTTCGCAAGAAGGTATCTAAGAGTCGATTGATCGGTATGAACGATCACTTTGTTTCCAATAAGATAAGACCTAAACTTAATAAATGTAAAACAATTGCTATGAGTTCTTTCTTGGTAATCAAGTAGTTAATTTGTTCCTTAATTAACACACGACTAGCACAGTTCACAACATGCAAGACATTGTTCAACTTTTGGCACAAAACCGCTTCAATAGCATATTCACTCGCATCACACACCAGCTCAAAGAGTAAGTCCAAAGTGGATAGGAGCAGTGATCAAGGCATTCTTCAAAACATTGAAAGCATCATGTCAAACAATTCTCATCCAAGACAAAGGGAACATCTTTTTGCAAAAGGGCACACAAAGATTATACAAATCTAGATGTCTCTTATACACAGAGAAATAAGTAATAAAGCTGGAATAAAAATTGGCATGGCCTAGAAAGCTCCTCACTTCCCTCACATTACATGGGGGAGTTAGCTTCTCTATTTCTTTAACTTTTGACTTATCTACTTCTGTGCCCATGGAAGAGGGCTTATGTCGTAGAACTTTGCCTTCTTTTACCATGAGTTAGCTTCTCTCAAGCACCAAAGATAAGTTATGTAAACATGCATCAAATGAATTTCCAAAAACTCTGAAATCATCCATGAAAATTTCTATAAACTTCTAAATCATATCATGGAAGATAACAAACATACACTTTTGAAAGGTGCTTGGAGCATTGTGCAACCCAAAAGGTATGCGCTAATAAGCAAATGTGCCATAAGGGCAATTAAAATGGTTTTGTGTTCATCTTCCAGGGCTACGACTAGTTGAAAATAACCCGAGATACCCATCTAGAAAACAACAAAATGCATGCCCAGAAAGCCTTTCCAACATTTCATCAATAAAAGGAATAGGGAAGTAATCTTTTGTTGTGGCCCCATTTAGTTTTGAAAATCAATACAAATCCACCACCCAGTTATGACTCTAGAAGATACCAATTCAAGAGATCATTAGTCACTACCATCATCCCACCTTTTTAGGCACCACTTGGGTTTAACTAATCCACTTACTAACGCTTATTGGGTAAATGATCCTAGCGTCAAGAATTTTCAAAACTTCTTTTTTGGCCGCCTCTTGTAAATAGGATTTAAATGTCTTTGTGGTTGCCTACAAGTTTTGAAATCTTCATTCAAAATAATTTTGTGCATGCAAATGGTTAGGCTTATGCCCTTGATGTCACCAATGCTCTAAGCAAGTTCCTTTTGGTATTTTCACAACACAACATGTAATGTAGCAAGTTCATCACTAGAAAGGAGAGCACTAACAATTACAGGGTATGATTCCTTCTTTCCCTGATAAAAAAAGCATAGAAAAAGTGAGAGGGAAGAGTTTTCAACCAACCTTGGGGTTCATTGATATGAGACCCTCATTTACCTTTCCCTTCATTGTTGAGCTCCTTCCCATTCAATCTAGAACCTTTCCTTTCAAGCTTAGGTTGATTTGGGAAGAACCTTCATCATCATCCTCTTCATTTTCTTGTCGCTACAAAAATTTTCCACAATTTCATCAGACATGTCTACTCGCATGACATCATCATATATTGAAGGAAACTTGAGTGAATTAAAAACGCTAAAGGAAACTATGTCATCGTTCACTCTCAACTGATGTTTTCCCTTTTGCACACCAATAAGGGCTCTTTCAGTTGCCAAAAATGGTCATCCAAGAATAATCACAATGAAGTCTGTTAGCAAGAAGACTTTTCTCACTTTTACTATGACATCCTCAATAATCCCAACTGGTTGTTTGACGCTTCATTCCGCTAGTTGAAGAGTCATGTTCGTCGACTTCAAACCACTCCCAATTAAATTCTTGTTCAAAGAATGTGGAATCAAATTGATTGAGGCTCTTAGATCACATAATGCCTTCCTAAACCAACTCCTCCAATCTCACAAGGAATAGCAAAATACCCCGGGTCTTACAATTTTGATGGAAGCTTCTTTTGTATCAATGCACTATACTATTTGGTCAAACACAAAACCTCATCTCTTATTAGATTCCTTTTGTTAGTAAACATTTCATTCATGAATTTTGCGTAGCTAGGCATATTCTCCAATGCCTCAATAAATGGGATGTTGATCTCAACTTTCTTGAACATTTTCAAGAACTTTTTAAACTTCGTTTATTTGCTATCATCCTTTAGCCTATGAGGATAGGGAATTGGACGTTCCTAGTTGGCTCCAAAGGACATTTCTTGGCTTCATCAACGCTCTTGGGAGGGATTTGGTATTTCAATGACTCATCGATCATCTAATCCTACCCTTTTGAGATTTTGCCTTCTTCTTCATTTTGGGTGACTTTTCATCAATTTCCTTCACCTCTTTGTTCAACTCACCAACCACTTGATTGTCTGATTCCTTACCAATTCGGAGAGTTATAGCTTGCATATGTTCCCTTGGGTTAGGTATGGTATCACTTAGAAGTACTCTTTACGGCCTATCGTTCACTTGTCGGCCACTTGACTCAATTGGGTTTCCAAGTTCCCCATGGTAGTCCCTTGATTTCTCACAAAAGTATCATGCTCTCTTCATAGAGATTCATTCTCCCTCCTCAAATTCTCATAATCTCTCATTCTGTTCTCCATATCTCTCCTTGACATTTTATTTTCCCTCCTCGATGCTTCAAGTTCCCTCCTCAACTCTGCAAGTTAAGGTTGTACATCATCCCCTGTCTATTGAAGTTTTGAGGGTTGTTCAAGGATTGAGTTGAGTTATATAAGGCACTTGGTTATTTTGATCAAAGGAACTGGGTTGAGAGTGTTGAAAATTGGATTGAGGGTTTCTTTGGTACAGAGTTTGATAAGTTAGATGAGTACTCAAGGATGAAGCTTGTGATTGAAAGTTGGATTGGTGGGAGTTTGATTGATAACGGGCATTTTGAGAGTTTTGGTCATCCTATGAGAAATTGGGGTAGTTTCTCCAAGAAGGATTGTAAGTGTTGCCATACATGTTGGGAGGATTCCTTGAAGAATAGTTTTGGTAAGAAACATAGCTCATTTGCTCATTGACTACCATTCGCGCTTCACATTAGCCATCCATGTGGTTTCCAAAGAAAAAGTCACATGCCCAACGGTCCTTGAAGAGATGAAGATATAGTATCTGTGGTGCTTCTCCTACCTAGGTTATCCAAGGCCGTAGTCAAATTTGTCATCACATTCATCACCATCTCATTTTGAGCTAAAAATGCATCATTTTGACTTAAATGCAGTACCCTTCCTTGTGCTTGAATTTGTTACATATTTTGTTGGCCAACGGGTTGAGCTATGGGGCCATGTTGATAGTAATTTGATGCCATCTTGTTGAGAAGCAATTGAGCATCTTCTCCAATGTCTTAAGGATAAAGATTCCCCCCCGCTGATGTGTCTACTATGGACTTTGTCTCTTGATAAAGTCCATTGTAGAACGTTTGAATTTGTAACCATAAAGGGATGGCATGATGAGGACACTTCCTTAAAAGCTCCTTCAACCATTCCCAATCTTCACTTATGTCTTATGTCTTGCCTAAAAAATGTTATTTCATTCCTTTGCTTGGCCATCCTCGATGGTGGAAAATGCTTAGCTAAAAATTTTTGAGCGAGTTAATTCTAAGTAATGAACGTGCCTTGCTCATTTGATTGGAGCCACCAGTTGGCTCGGTCCCTCAAAGAGAACGGAAATACCCTCATGCGCACACAATCCAGATGCACCCCATTGAACTTAAAAGTATCCAAGACCTTCTCGACGTTCATGAGATATGTATATGGATCTTCATTTGGACTTTCCCTAAACATAGCGTGCATTTGTAACATTTAGATTAACTCCGGCTTAATCTCAAAGTTATTGGCTTGGACTGACAGAATTCTCTATGCTTGAGTTTGCTCCTTCAAAATTTGGTATAGTATAATCACAAAGTAGTTGCCTATTGGCTTGATGTCCATTTCCGTAATTACCCATTTCAGCATTACCATTGGTCCCTATTCCATTTCCAAGACCACCTAACCAATTGTACCCTACTCATTCCGCTTGATCATCATTCTTTAAATTTTCATCAATCAACCAAGCATTATTTTAGGGGTTCGCCATTTGACTTTCTTCATGGTCTTGTTGTAGTTTCTTGGCCTTTCGGATCCTTGTCAATGTTCTCTCTATCTCCAATTCTAAAGGTCTTAGTGATCTTCTACCAATAACCATAAACTAAACAATAAAACCAAACAAAAAATCAAATACAAATGACAAAGCACCAAAGGCAAGAAATAATTATGAACAATAAAACATCATTTAAATTAAACTAAAATTAAATACTAAACAAAGAAAAATGTCTAATATTCTAGTATAACCCTTAAGTATCTAATATTAGATGCCATTGCTAAACTATTCCCTAGTAACGGTGCCAAAACTTGGTTAATGTGGATTGGGGATGCAAATCTAACAAGTAATAAAAAAAAACTCAAACGTATATCAATTCTCACCCACATACTCGCAAGTATACAAGATAGGATTGTAGGTAGTGGCAAATGAGTATCTTCCCACAGGAATGGAAGATGGCAACTACTAGGCTTGGAGGATTCTTGTACGATTTACACAAATCACGATACAATATGGGCATTAACTACAAGAACTAGTGAACAAACAATGAAATGAGAACTAAGTTCCTAAATTTTAAACTAAGAAAGCAAGTAAGGCAATTAATCTAAGAAGGCAAGTTGAAAGTACTACTAACCGCTATCCTACTAACACAATGGAATTATAAATAAAGCCATGGAAACTACTCTAAAAAATAAGTAATAGCTAAATAAAAAAGACAATTTACAATTAACTAGTAAAGCAAGTAAACATACTCTGCCTAAGCAAGTAAGGCTAAACATAATTATCTAAGAGAGTAATTAAGTTTATCCTAGTTACACAAGTAGTAGTAACTAGAAATGCAATTAAAAATTACTCTAATAGAACAAGAAATATAATAGAGGAACAAAAAAATGAGCTAAGGAAACACAAGTGAAATGTTGAAATAACAAGATATGCAATAACTACACTAATAAAATTACCAATCATCATTTTTTTTACTATTTTGAGAAACTTAGGAGCTTAGAAGTAGGGTAATAAATAAAGGGGTAAACAACTAGGGATTTCAAATAGACCATATATTTTTAGGAAAAAACTCTCAATATATTAAAGGCTAATAACAAGAAATTAAAATTTAAACTAGTGGATAATGCAATAAATGTAGATCTTAGTTACTAAAAATATAATAATACAATAAACTAGTAATGATTTTTTTACCAAACAAGAAGTACATCTTAGTCACTAAAAATGCAAGAAAGAGAAAGAGAAAATTGGCAATTAATATGTCTACTTGTAGAGAATAAAATACCAATGAGAAACTAAAATAAAGGTAAAAAGATTTAAACTGGCACGAGATTAAGAGAGAAATTTGGATTAAAATGAAAGAGTTGAAAGTTAAAGTTGACAAGATAGCTACAAGTACTTTACTCCTAAGGAAATGGAGTATACTCTAAACTGCACCTACTACTATGTGTTTTGGTGTTACATTGTAAGGTAATTCCAAAATCTGCTAGTCAAAGCTGTGACTCCTTCTCCATGATCGCGGTTACCAAAATTCCTACTGGGAATTGGTGACCACGGCTACCAAGGCGTTGACCAAAGTCTTCGTTGGCTGGTGACCACAGTTTTTAAATCTCTTTTGGAATTTGATGACTGCGGTTTACATCCTCAGCAGTCTTGGATTCTTGTCTTTCAATCTTCTTCTAATTACAGCTTTGGTCCTTACCTTTTTCACTCATAAACTTTCTACCTATATTCCAATTAACTCCTACGAAATACACACCAATCACTTAATTAAAATGCACTTCAAACCACCAAATATACCATTAAATCCAATTTAGGGCATAAATACTACTAAAATTCCTAATATTCCTCTAAGACTACTAAAGCCACTATTAGACATAGAATTCAACTAAATGCTCTTGAAAGCATTTAGAATGGGACTAACATAAACAAAATTACATAGTATTTAGAGGCAAACTAACTCTTTTTACTAGAGTTATCAAGCTATGATAACTCCAGTAATTTGAGTTATTTTACCACTAAAAATTATGGAGTTTTGGTTGTGTTATTTTCGAATTATGTGTTTTTATGTGTATTTATTTGAATTTCATGTTTGCTGCTAGTATTAGTAGTATTAGAGTAATATTTGATTTTTTGGTAATATTTATATGCTAATTGATGATTATAAGAGTACTTATTGTGTTTTGATACTTCATTGTAGGGATAAATTACAATTGAGTAGCAGCTTGATAAAGTAAGATGTCAAGCACCAAAGCTGGAATTAGAAGAGTCTGGAACTGTGGTGTCGTTTTTCAAGCATAAGATTTTCACACCGTGGTCCGAGCTGTCCAAACCCTAGTCAACGCCAAGTCAGCACTGCGTTTCGAATTTAAAGAAGGAAAAAATGATACCGCAATCCGAACACTTTTCAGACAAAGGAAACTTTGGCCATCATTACAAAGGTTGCAAAAATTGTAAATTGCTCTAATGTGTGCACCACAAACTCATAGTAGAAGGTATTAGGATGTTTAGTTTTTTGTAGGATAGGATAAGGTTCTCTTTGAAGTAGAAAAACTTTCTATTTTAGCCTAGAACTAGCATTTTTGTCCTGTCTTTCAAATTTTCAGCACTTTAATCTTTGAAATTACTCTCTTTAATTGATGCAAGTTTAGAATTCTTTTTTAGATTATTGTTGCCCTTATTTTAGCTACCTCTAGATATAAATTTCTCTCAATTCTAAGCTTATTTGTTCATCTTGTTATCATAACTAGTGTTACCATGCTTATGCTGTTCTTAACTCTTTCCTTAGTAGTAATTATGTCTTGCTTTCTACCTTTCTATGTTATGTTTTAATTTAGGCATGTGTAACTAAACTACTAAAGGATTGTGTTAGAAATGTGAATTTTACCTGTGGATGGGTGATCTAAAATAGATAGACAAGTAAATGGTAGATATTTGAGTAGCAGTAAATGGTTGGTGATTTGGTAAGAGGGAAAGGATACTCCTTTGAACCATGTAAGTGGCTTTAGCACAACAAACGAGTGTTGAGTGTTAATTTCCTAGACAGGTTTACTATTTGGTTAGGACGATTAGTAGTCGGGTCAAGATACTAACTTTTCTTATTAATTCCTAGAAATTCATGATGTACATTACTCTAGAACTATGAGCCAAGACAATGGATTGGTTCATAGTTGGGAGGGAATTCTCAATTTTACTTATTAAATATTTGTCTACTAGAAGATCCCACCTAATAAAAGGATCATAACCTAAGTTCGATCCCCCTTTTATAACTTGTTAATCTAATTCTTTAAATTATTGTTTCTATTTACTTGTCTCTTATCATCTTGTCTCAATTCATGTCTTGAATTGGTTGTCTAGATAGTACTTGCATCCTTAAAACCCTAGTAATTGATATTACCATCTTAATGGGAAAGATCCCCTCATCACTAGGTACAAATCTTCCACGTATACTTGTAGGAGTATGGATTATAGTTTAAATACATTAGGTAAGTTTTATTACTTGAAGAGTAAGTTATTAATTTGAACACTTAGAATACGCTTATCACATGTAAATATATTGCATTAGGCCACTAGAGGAAAGAAGTATTTGTATTATTGATGCTCAAATTCAGGAGTATACACAATTTTCTTTTTTAAAAAGAAAAAGCACTTTAGTACACAATTAAAATATCTATATAAATATGAGGAACAAATTCATATTCATAAGCTTAAATTAAACCAAAATTTTAGAGTATTACAATCGATGAAATCCAAATAAAAATATTTTTCTTCATGCCTAAACGAATTAACCACTCCTGAAGTGTTTGCACTTTTTGATGAATGAATTATTTTTAGTTTTTTAAATTTGTCTAAGTAATCATTAATGTATCCAACTGGATTTTGAATTATCCAATTATATTCTCCAAAATTGAGTAGATCTTTTATTTACACAAGATATTTATATTTAAACCCCTAACTAGAATTTTATTTTTATACCTATATTTCTTTATTCTAATATTTATTTTTAGAAAGTAAAACAATATTTTAGGGTTCATATTAATACTTTCAAGATTAAATTACTAAATATATGAATCCAAAAATTTAAGAACTAAAATAGAATTACATAATAAGAGTTCAAAGTCACCAATATAATTAATCAAATAGGAATATCAAATATTATCAATAATATTTGATTTTGTATTAAATGATAAGTGCTTATTCCATAAAAAAGTTTATAAACTTTGTACAATAAGAATAGACCTTTGGACTTTAAGTTGAAAATACATAAAATTAAACCAATATTTACAAAAATAAATTGAGTTATATTATAGATAGATCAACAACATTTGGTAATTAATTTATAAATTTTAAAACATTCAACAAATGAAAGTTAACAGGCTTAAAGGCATAAAAATTTATTTTATATAGTATGTTAGGACAATTCTGCAATCCCACTAACAGGTCATACGATCATATATGATTTAATATTCTATTTAGGATTTAAATCGTTTTGATCATGTAAGATCAAAAGATTATAAGATGTAGGATTGAAATTTCAACAACTAATATAACAATGAAATGTAATTCAATTGACTTTTTCTTGTGATCTATTAATTATAAATTTGAACCGTTAAGTAAAAAAATTTAAATTCGTAGAATTAATATATTTATTAAAAAAAAGATAATGACATCATTTACTCACTCTTATTTATAAAAGAAAATATTTAGATAGATTCGATATTTCTTGATTTTATCTGTAAATTTTGTGGTCATAATTAAATTTTAAAAAATTTTATTTACATCAACCGATATCATAAATTTTTTAAAGTTTAATTTATACCACAAATTTTACAAATAAAATCTAATCTAAAAATCACATCTACTTAAATATTTGCCATTTATAAAGAATGATTCCCCCATTTCCACGTGCAACTTTCCTCTTTATTCTCGCTAGTGCGCTCTGTGCATTAGGCACACTGCCAAATCTTCAATGGCAACCACGAGACAAATATTGGATATATTTAGATAGATTCTATTTTTAATATTATTTATAAATTTTATAATATAAATTAAATGTTATGAAATTTATAACATCAGTTAATATAAAAAAGATTTTATAAAATTTAATTTTGATCACAAAATTTACAGGTAAAATTAAATACCGTGTCTATATAAGTATTTTCCGACAAATATTGTAAAACAAAGTGTACTAGTTTTTAAAGTGGAAGTACAAAAAATTTAGAAATATTTAGGTAAATTTAGTTTTTTATCCCACTTATAAATTCTGTTGGATAGATTAAATGTTATAAAATCTATGATATTAACTAATATAAGAAAAATTTTATAAAATTTAATTTTGATCATAAAATTTATCGAGACAAAAAATCGGATTCTATAACTATTTTCCCAGAAAATTTACTCCATTACTTACAAAGCCACTCCTCTCCTTCAGCTTTGTCTTCCCTCTCAATTTCAGACACGATCTAACAGCAAAAGAAGGGTCAAAGACAGAGATAACGAACCATGGCTGTGACTAGAACCTCTACTGCTGCTGCTTCAAGAAACACTCCTACCACTCCTCTTTCCACTTCCAAAACTATCCAAAAGGGCCAAAACTCAAGAAGCATTACCAGAAAGAGAAAGTATGACAACGCCACTTGCTCTACTTCATCAGTTAAGCGCAATATGTCACCAGGAATAAGATTCATCGGTGGAAGAATCTATGATTCTGAGAATGGCAAGACTTGTCATCAGGTACTACTTCGTTAATTATCAAATTCTTGCTCAATCTACACATGCATGCATGTTTTCTCATCACTGCAACTCATGATCGAGCTATTAAATTTGTAGAAAATGCCAAAAAATTTCCATTTGAAATTATGTTGATGGTAGTATTTAAAAACAAAAATCCCTCTTACTTACCTGCTCTCTGAGTCAAATCCTTACCAATAAATTATAGGAGAAGCGTCGTTTCACCTAAGTTGTATTTCAGTGGTAGTAATGTTCTAAATGATGGGATTTTGTTACTATTTTCTTGTAGTGTCGCCAGAAGACCCTGGATTTTTCAGTTTCTTGCAGGAATTTTTCTGGCAACAAGCAATGCGCCTTTCATTATTGCCACATCTGCCTCTTGAACAGGTTTTTCACTTTGCAACTTGTCTTTGAATTGGCTAAGTTGTTTCTTTTTCTTTTGTTTTTTCTTGAAAAGTACTTCTTTTTCTTTCTCATCATGACTGAAAAACATGCATTTACAAAATATTTGAAGTATACATAATTAGAAAAATTTTTAGGTGATCAGACCTACCATAACTCTTTGATTCAAATTTACCTCATCACTTTAACTCATTAAAATAAATTTAATTTTAATCTAATTTTTTGTGATGAATGTGAGCTAACGGGTTGGTGCACCTAAGAATTTCTCATATTAATTATACGGACAAGTAAAATAAAATTTTGTGAAAGAATCTCTATTTACCCTTAAAAAATTAATTTTGAAAATTTTTTAGAATCCAAATCGTTCACAATGCAAATGATGTTTTATATAAATGCCCTTCAAAAACATTGAAAAAATAATAACTTTTTACAGTTTGATTAAACAACTTTATATTTTATCAGAATTTGAGGATTCCTACACCATCCAAATTTAAAATATAAATTTAGTGACAAAATTCTTTACGAATGAATTAATTTTTTTTTATATGATGATCAATGAATGAGATAAAACTAATGAAATGTTCATCTTAAGTTTAAGTAGTGGTAAGACGCTTTTCGAATGGCTTATAAATTTTGGATATGGGTGGAGCATGGGTTCGAATCACTAAAGGAAGAGTGAGTTATAAAAAAATTAAAAAAAATTAAAAAAAAAGAAGAAGATAAAACTATTGAAATATTCAGAGATTACGATTATTTTTTAAAATTTTAATTCTTTATATATAGGTAAATAGATAAATTGTGTGAAATAAATTGAAAGGATCCAAATCCTAGTTATAAAGGTAGTTGTTGTAAAGATAGGTTACATAGGTACCTGTGCTGAATTGGGCATAAAACAGGTATGGAGAGAAAGCTGAAGAAGCAGCTGTATTGGGCTGTACATGGAAATGCCCCAGTTGCAGAGGAGTTTGCAATTGTAGTAGGTGCATGTAAGTCTTTCTATGGCAAAATTAAAATTGGGGCTTCTGCATATTGAGTTAGCTTTTTGGTTATGCTGTATTTTTGTCGATTGGATGAGAAGTTGCATTTTCAGGAAGCAGCGAGGTTGCAAGCCTACTGGAATACTTCTTCACACTGCAAAGGCCAATGGGTTTTCTTCAGTTTCAGAAATGTTGCACTTGGAGGAAATGAAAAGGCCTGAAAAAGATGAGGGTGCCTCCTCGAAGAAGCGGAAGGCTGCAAATGAGGTCCAGATCTACATCTATTTCTTGCTGCATTTCTGTCCTTAAATCATTGAGAACTTCTGTTTGTTTGTTGATTCTGTTTGACTGATAACATTGATGAGCTGTAAACGATGCATTTCAGGAGCATCGGGTTGATTTGACAAGAAATTAATGCAAGCGAAATATGATTGCAATTAGAGTATTATGCAATGAGTTTCTATCTGCTCATTTATCTCTCAAATTTTATTTTACAGGAACCAGCAGCAAGTTCAAAAATAGGCAGGAGAAAAAGTGGTCTAGATGGAAAAGAAAACTCAATGTGTCTACACAGGTCTTTGAAAACAGAGGGCAATATGAAGGGAAGTATGACTACTAAGATGGCAAAAACAAGAAAAGCTGATGGAAAAGATAATTTTGCCAAGAGAAAGACAAAAGGAGATGCAACTCCGTGGAAGAGAATAATTGAGAGCACCACTACTTTCAAGGAGGCTGATGGAAAAGATCATTTTGCCAAGGGAAAGACGAAAGGAGAGACAAGATGCAACTCTACAGAAGAGAATTACTAGGAGCTCTGCTAATTTGAGAGAATTTCCCAAGGGACAAGAAGAAGTTAATGTTAAGGCTGATGGTAACTTAAAGCCAAATGAGAATATATCAAGACAGTTAAGCTACTCCAAAGACATTGATGCCAAAGAACCTGTCAACATTAGAAGTTTTGCAGCTGAAAAGACAGTTGAGGATGTTCAGCTTAGTAGGAAAGCTGCAGCTGATGTGGATGTCAAAGTTTCAAATGCGGAAATTCCCCTGCCACAGGGTGCCAAGTTGACCAAAGTGGCAAATCTTGATTTTGATGCTGAAGACATTGGCCATGCATTGCAGTTTTTGGAATTCTGTGAAGCCTTTGGACAGGTTACCAAGACATTTCATTATTCTGACTGAACACAGTGCATAATTACAGATGTTAGTGCGTAATTGTTACTTGTGCTAATGACATTGTACATTATGAAGATCTCTATTTCACTGAACTTAATCTGATAATAGACTTATATTTTGCTTTTTCTGGTAAAGTTTGCATGTAAAGTGGCCACGCAAACTAGTTACAATGTGGAATGTCCAACTTTTCTTTCTCTATGGATTTTATAATCTTGGGTGAATGTAATGCCAATTCTTAATACTATATTACTTTTGTATTTGCAATGAGCACCGACTGCCATCCCTGAATGCTTGTTCAGCACTTGAGATGAATTGTGCCATATATGTTTCCTGAACTATTTTGTATATTTTTCATCTTAGGTCCTTGATTTAAAGAAAGGGCAGCCCGAGTTTCTACTTCAAGAATTAACATGCTGTCAGAATACACGTAGAAGATGTGATTTTTCACTTCAAAGACTTCATATTAAATTGCTGTCCATGATACAACATGATTCAGAAAATGGGTAGGTACCTTCTACTTACTGAGCAAATGCTAGTGCGGCTGAATAAAGTACCAATTTTGGACCTATTTTTGATGCAGATGCACCTCCTTGATAAAGCAAGAGGTAGAAACTCATGGCTGGAAGCATTAGTGAAACACATTTCTGGTTGCCCATATATATCAAAAGAATTCATCTTGAATTTCTCTCATCTGAGCCGTGAAGGATATGAGAAATTAGAAAGCTCAAAGAAGCTCAAAATCCTGACTTTTCTGTGTGATGAAGCTCTTGGTACATCGTAAGACATAATATGTAAAAGATAAACTTTATATATCCCTTTTCATGCATATTCTGTTGAATAGTTATATCTACTGACAGACAGCTACGAATTTGGATTGACACAAAAAATTTGGAGTCTGTTCAAGAAAGAAAGAAAGCAAAGAAAATGCTTCTTCACCAGGTATTAAACTGCACCATCTTTACTCATTAAGGTTAAATTCTTTCTTTTGTGGCCATCTAAAAGACGATTGATGCAGGAGAAGAATGCAAAAATGAAGCTGCAGGATGAGGTAGCTAAAGCTATTCTTTTGAGAAATGGAGCTCCTCTTTCCATTACTGAGGCCAGTACTGATAACATCAGAATCTTGTGTCAAAAATAAAAGTGGAAATTTGTAAGCCTCTTCAGGGTAAGTTAGAAGCCAAACACACTGAAATAAAGAGTATGCTTTTGGTGGATATGCTCCTAGCTGCATCAATTAGGTTAAGAGTACGCAATATGCTAATGTGCTAATGTTTGATATAGACACTTCTTGCAACTGAAATCATAAGAAGCATTGCTGGTTAAAGTATGGGAAGAATCTTTGATTCTCTATGTCCTTTTGTTCCTTTTCCTTTTATTTAGTTCATGAGAGCTAAAATGTCTCAAAGGAAAGTATAGATACATTGCAAAATGATAGATTTCCTGCCGAAAGGATTAGGTAGGGATCTCAGTCTCTTAGTTACTGAGTACTGAGAAACTTCTGAAATTGTGATGATTGAGAGAATGATTCTTTACCAGTGATAGATTTTGAAAGTTATGTCAGGCACGGGGAACTTCGCATTCAAAGAACGCGAGTTCATTGAGCGCACATTCAATCAAATGTGAGTTCAGACAAATCTATGTTTTAAAAAAATAAAAACTAAAAAATTTACCTTAAACTTCGCGTTCGTTGAATGGAGGTCTGTGAAGAATTACCGATCATATTCAAGCATTAGAATGAGACAGTGAATTAAGACATTAAAAGTGTTAAGAGATTGCTAGATCACATTGAAACAGACATAGCTAATGGTCTCCTCCTGCTTTCTTTGTGTTGGCATTATATACTATACTTTATGATGATCAAATGGTGAATGGAATTCGGTTTAGAAGAACTTTTACGAACTAGAAGAAGTTTAGAATAACTTTAAGAGTAATTTCATTGTCCTCGCATTCATTTAGAGGGAAAAAAAAAACCCTTGTGTTTTGGTTGAACTCGCATTCTTTGAATGTGAAGTTCCCTGTGCCTAATATAACTTCCAGAATCATCACTCGTAAAGAATCATACTTCCAAACATCACAATGTTAGAATTTTCTCCTGGGTACTTCATTTTGCTGCTCTGAACTTGCACCTTTTGTTTCACAATCAAAATGGGACTTCTGAATAACCTAATTGCCTTTGTGGGAGGGCAAAGCATCTCATCCAACTTGTTCTATCACCACCTTGAAGATGCCATCTCTGATTTCACATAGTTGGTATTTCACTTTGTTTTTTTTCCATCAATGTCATACTGTGTTGTGTCGGCACTGAAATTACGTCTATATGTGTAGGTAATTTATTTCTATTTTGTCTGACTATATAATCAATGTTAAATTCAGGTAAGACACAAAACTACATATTATTTCTCTTGGTAGATACTTATATTTCCCCAGAAGTTCAAATCATGCAGAATGGTTTAAAATTGATTGAATTTGACTAACCATCATGTACATGCTGTGTCAGCAGTAGTGCCACAGTCATCTGTTGTTAGATCAGATCCAATTCTTTCAGATGCTGACGGTCGCAAATTTTGGAAGTTAAAAAGCCACTCTGGAGAAATGGATGTTCTGCGTCAGGGTTTGTGTGTACCTTCTGACTTTACCATGCACTTCTGCTATCATCTTTGCAGTAGGTTTAACCATTTTGCACCCAAATGCAGATGTTTCATGTCGAGATCAGATTACTACAGAAGAAAAATGGTTTTTTTATGATGTTCATCAAAAGGCAGACATTGAAAAATATATCTCATCAGTTAAGGTCAGCATAACTTCTTTCTCCAAAAATTTTCTTTTGCCATGTTAGATTCTTTGTGCTTGATAAGACTTAGGTATACATAGAACTCTTCAAAGCACTCGTGTGAACTAGGTTTCTTTTGATGATAATGGTTCTTGTTAGCAATGAAATGAACTAGAAATCAATCAAACTATAGATAGCTATAACAGGTCTATCTGCTAATGCATTGGCATTCCTCTAAATTCTTTTACAAGGAGCCAAATTTGCAGATTCATTTTGTTCATGAAAACGAATGGTGGCTGGTACAGTATGGTTGTTCTTTTCTTAATAGTGTATTCTATTCCTGCTAGGATTGCTTTTTTATTCCGGAAGATGTCTTACACGTTTAATTCAGTTAACCGGTAAGAAGAATGTGTTATTGGAGATTCCCAATCTCAATGATCCTGCTCATAGCCTGGTGTACAAGAACCCATGCTTTTACTCAGACTATATCTTATTCGGCTGCCACAAACCATATGCATGTGATTATGCAGCATGACAGAGAGTTTGGACTTGAGTCTGTTTAAAATGGACTATGTACGGATTGTTGAAGTTACTTTTGAAAATTTGCATTGAGAAATCTAAAGCAATGGGTTTACAATCTCATTCTAACAGATGTAAAATTTTATTGTCTACCTGCTGAATGATTTTTTGCTGATACTCTTTCTATTACTTATTTTTTAAAGACCTTGTCATTCCCATGGATTTTCTATTCTGGCTGCAGGAGGCTTGAGTTAATCTAGGCAAAGTTATGCATTTGTCTAGCGTTTTGATCCTAGCTAGCTGACAATTGATGTTTCTTCTAGTGCCTTGCCCCACAAAAATTGGTGAATCTTGCTAACATCACCAGAAGAAAATGAGGCTATCTGTCTTTTGAATCAAGTGCTTCAGAAAGATGTGAATATGTATGCACTTGAAGTTTCCCAAGCTTGGAAATATACACTACTGCCATCTTACTAATGCTGAATCGTTTGTAGTTAAATATTAGTTGTCCATTAGTAACTTCTCAATTCATTTTTGACAAAAAAGTATTGTTTAGGTGATAAGTATGACTCTTTAACTTAATGGCCATTGGTCATTGGTCATTGGTTCCTAATTAAGGATAGGGGAGGGGTGGATAAAAAAAATAAAAAAATAAAAACACTTCTCATATAATTAGTATCTAAGGCCCCACAGTTAAAGATATTCTACCCCACTTGTTATCACATCCTCTCTCTCTAATATATTGTCAAATGTCTTATTGAATCCTTTTCAACCTACATGGGAGTTTTGGTAAATTATACTTGGCAGCATAATAGAAAGTGAGATAGCATAATAAAGATTGGGGTGTCTCTGTACAAAATGGGATAGAAGATTCTTAAAGATTAGGATAGAGAGTGGGATAGAGATTCTTAAAGAAAAGGTGTGGTAATTTAAGCATTTATAGCCGCTCTCCTCCTAGTCAATTATGATGCAAAATTATTACCTATTCTATCGTCAGTTATATATAACACAATTTCGAACTAATCACAATGAACCAAACTTAATTGTGAAAACAAGTTGAACACTCAAATTACTTATAAATTCAGTTTGAATTTTCAAGCAATATATTTTGTAATTTGGTTCTGAAAACATTTACAATGAGAGAAGGTTTACCTAATCAAGTCTAAAAAAGTATTACGGTATCAGTATCCTAAAAACGCTCCAGAAAAATGGAGTGAATCAAATCCTAATGACGCAACAAGAAGCAAGTTGAACCCAACATTACATATGTTTTAAGTTAGGTTCAATATGGGAATTAGCTTGTCAATGTGATTCTTTATTCAAACTATAAATTTAAAGGAGATTTGTATCGGTGATGATACATGAATTGTTATCCAATTGGGTGGTATTACTTGCATGCCATTAAGGACAGATTAGTCTATTGCATATATATATATAGTTGGGATACTATAAAAGTTGATAAATAAGACCCAACCCTTCATTTATTAGGGATTCCAATTCATTTATACCAAATAAAAAATAAATTATTTTCTCTCTCTAAATCTTTCTTCTTTTTCTCTAACTTTATAATACTTTAAGAATTATCAAATGGCTCCATCAAATCAAATAAAAAATCATATTTTCTCTTTTAAATTTTTTTTTTATTTTAATGACGGAGAGAAGATTACACAAAAAATATAAAATAAAAATCTACTTGCAAGGACCCAACAGTCGAGTAGGATGAGTTTGGCGCGAAACATCTGGAGAAATTGTCGACCGATCGGCCTTCTTGGAGTCCACACAAGAAAAAGCTAATCGATCGAAGCCATCAAAGCGAAGCAATTGAAATTGAACAAATAATTATGACTTTAGCTGGGCATGGAAACTGAGGAACTGATCAAGGAGGACAACAAATTAAAATCCAAAGAATACACAATCAAATAACACCAACTGAACAAGGCATTTGATCGTATACATGACCTAAGTTCAAAGACGGAACTGAGTCGTCTGACTTAACACAAATTCGGAGTTCGGCGGTGACGAATAATGACCTCCATCATAGTGCCACCGGCAGGTTTGACAAAGGCCTTGCACCATTGTGCCGAACAAGTATAAACGACATTGGGAATGCATCCATGCACGAATATCATATGATTTGCATGGTCATAAACTTAATTTTTTTTACTCAAGTCAGTTTCTTTTCTTGGGTACCAAAGCCGAACAAGGACAACAGAGAAGTCGAACAACAACATTGACTTCTTATCCAAATCAAGGTTCGGACAAGGATGAACTACAAACTATGTTTGGTAAAGCCAAACAACAGGCTGAAATATCATTAAGCCGAATAGCAAAGGGGTCGAATGAGGAAAAAGATTATCTTCGCACCAAAGTAAAAAGTTTATGAGGTTGAGCAAGAGTAAGAAATCAGCACCACAAAAAAATATATCTTAACAATTGGAAGCATATTAGCAAATGGGATATGTTCTTATCGAAAACTCATACAAATTGCTTAAGAAGGAGCTCTCCGTTAAATTTCATAAAAGGGTGGGTCACTTTCTACTGGAAAATTTGGACAAAAAAATATTTAAAAATATAACAAAATTTGTCGAGGCGTGTAATCACTGTCCTTGAAACTGATTTCACCTCTATGGGATTATTATCTACTGAAACAAATGGGATCACTGTGTTAAGATTAGAGGAAATGAAATGGCAAGAATGGGGTAGGAAACAAGTGTTTTTCTTTTGGAATTTGAGAATATCAAAATCTGTAGAATTCGATGCGTGTATATCTCTTTCTTTAAGGTTTTGATTGCCCCCACTATATTCAATAGTTTGCTTTTGGGTGAATAGCAATCTACCTCTAGGATACAACAAAGTTCTTGAAGATTTTTTATAGCAAAATTTAAAAATCTTCTCAAGAACAATTTATAAGAAGAGACAGATTTTTTTAATTTTCAATGTTGTGTTGAATTAGTGGATATAACTCTCTTTTATAGAGATGGAAGATCAGAGGAATCCATTAGAATACACCTTTTCAATCCATGGAACACTCTTCTTGAACAAAAAGTTGCAACTCTCTCCATTTTACCCGTTTTTCAATTTCAAACGGATACAACTGCAGTGGCACGTGCACATGCACAGACTGTAGCAGCGCATATGAGCTGAACATTTCTGGCTACTGCCTTCAGCGCACATGCGCTGCTACAGTGGGCGTATGTGTGCTGAACATTTTATTTTTTATTTTTTTTTAAATTGCAACACATACCAACCAATTTTATTTATATCACAAACTACATATTTACATTCCCCCACTTAGTTTGTAATATAAATACAACTCACTATCTCTTTTAACATCATACATAAAGAAAAGTGACTATTGTCTTAAACTTTTATAAAGTAGTGTAAATAACTCACCAGACCTAATCAAATCAAGGTAGCATTTGTTGCTTAAACCATAATTTAAATTAGACTAGAATTATCACACACATGAACTTGTTAACCTTATACATATGTTCACAAAATAGCTTTAGCACTATTACCGGCCATGCGCTCTATCCTAATTCATGATCATGTACAAATGAGAACCCAAAACTTTTGTTAGAAGCGGCACCACTTCTTATGATCATATAGGTGAAATCTTCTCAAGCTTTTAAGGTTAAAAGCACAGCAGGTGATTTCATTAAGAATATAAATATTTATATATTCATCCTTCCCACTTAAGGGTTACCATTTACACTAACAACATGGAATGGTATACAAATAATTTTAGTGCTCACAACTACTTATTAGCAACTTGTTTTTACGCTTTAAACCTTTTAATCTAGTGGTAGTACTAGAATAAAGGTTGGATTACCATTACTAGTAGTTTTAGACAAAGGGTTTCAATCCCATTCCTAAATTCTAACATGATGTCGATCTCACCAAATCTCTCACAAGAAATTTAGTCAATGGATCCGCTAAATTATTGTATGTTCTTACATACACCAATGATACGACGCCATCATTTAACAACTGTCCAATATAAGTATGCCTTAGACTTATATGTCTAGATTTACCATTGTATATTTTATTCAATGCTCTAGACACTGTGGCTTTACTATCACAATTCAAAGTAATGGCTGGCATTAGTTGAGGCCACAACTTAATGTCTAATAACAAGTCTCTCAACCATTCCACTTCTTTACCAGCTGAGGCCAAGGCTATGAATTCAGCTTCCATTGTGGAATGAGCAATTACGGTTTGTTTCTTTGAAACCCATGAAATTGCTCCTCCACCTAACATAAAAATCCACCCGCTTGTAGAGTTTTTATCACTAATACTAGTAAACCAACTAACATCAGAATGTCCTTCAAGCACAGCTGGAAAACTATTGTAGAAGAGTCATAAATATTTAGTTCTTTTAAGATAACTATATAAAGGGTCAAGGGCTCTCCCAATTACTTTCCAATGATCATTTTCAGGATTTTTAGTATATCTAGACAATCTACACACAGCAAAAGAAATATCTGGCCTTCTACAACTCATTGCATACATTAGACTCCCTATTACACTTGCATACTCAAGTTGAGCAATAGGATTGCCAGTATTCTCACTTAATTTAAAGTTTGGATCAAAAGGAGTATTTGATTCTTTCACATTTAAATGTTGATATTTATTCAAAATTTTCTCAACATAATGTGCTTGACATAAAGCATAACCCCCACTATACCTTTTAACTTTAATCACTAAGATAGTATTGAGAAGACAGATACTTCTTAGTTTCAAGTACACATTTATAAGAAATACTAACAATTAGCATATCGTCTACATATAGACAAATAATCACACCATATTCTTTAATGAATTTAGAATAAATGCACTTATCAGCATTATTATATCTAAATCTATTAGAGAGTAAAGCTGATTCAAACATTTCATGGCATTGTTACTGATGGCAAACTGGGTGCTTGTTTTAAACCGTATAGAGATTTAATTAGTTTACAAACTTTATGTTCATTTCCTGGCAATGTAAAACCTTCTGGTTGTTTCATATACACTTCTTCATCCAAGTCACCATTTAAAAAGGCTGTTTTAACATCTATTTGATGCACACATAAGTTATATATGGAAGCTAATGACATTAGTACCCTAATGGATGTAATCCTTGCAACAGGTGCATAAGTCTCAAAATAATCAATTCTTTCCTTTTGTCTAAAACCTTTAGCTACAAGTCTTGCTTTATATGTCCATATGGATCCATTAGTGGCATATTTTCTCTTAAACACCCATTTACATCCAATAGGTTTAGAACCAGGAGGTAAATCCACTAGAACCCAAATATTATTTGATAATATTGAGTCCATCTCATCATTTACAGCCTCTCTCCAAAATGTTGCATCCCTTGATGACATAGCTTCACCAAATGATTTAGGATCATCTTCTACATTTAATAAGATTGGAATCTCATTAAACAAGTGATCTCTATTGCCTTCAACTAAGAAAATAATAGCTTGTGAAGATATGAAATCAGAAGACAAATATTTTTCTTTCCTTTGTCTTTGACTTCTTCTAAGTTCAAAAGGAGTATCAATTTTCTTCCTTTTATTACTAGAAGAAGGATCAACATTTGGAATCGGTTCTTGTACTTTAATTAGATCCAAATCAACATTTGAATTTTTAAGAAATTTATTCTCAAAAAATTCAACATCCCTTGATTCAATAATAACATTAGAATCAATGTCAAGTAGTCTATAGGATTTAGAATTTTCAGCATAGCCAACAAACACACTTTTAAGTGCTTTCGGTCCCAACTTTACTCTTTTAATATCCGGGACTCTATAATAGGCTATGCATCTTATAAACTTTAAGATGGTTAAGTTTGGTTTGGTTTTCTCCCTTTCCATATTTCATATGGTGACAATTTAACAGTCTTGAGAGACAGAAATCGATTATGTAAATGACAAACAAGAACAAAGTCCCTTTCTTGCCGCAATTATAACATATTCTATTCTTTTTGAACTTGTCCTTAGAATTAGTATTTACAGAAAATTTTCTTTTAGAACTTGTAATTTGACTCTTATTTTTATTTACAAAATTCACTTTTGAAACAAGTTCTAAATCCTTCTTATGAAGATTTCTAGTATCATCTTCGATTCTCATATGTTTCAAAACTTGATCAATTGTTAAAATTTCAATAGTATGAAGCATTTTATTTTGATAATAATTCCAACTAGAAGGCAATTTTGCAATAATTGCCCCCACTTGCAATGATTCAGAAATTTCAACACCAAGATCTTTTAATTTTGAAACAATAATTTGAAGGTCATGAACTTCATCCAAAATAGAAGAAGAGTCAATAATACAGAATTCAAAATATTTCTTAATAAGAAATTTGTCAGCACCTTATTTTTGTGTAGCATATTTATGTTCCAAGGTAGCCCAAATTTCCTTTGGAGATTTGACCACTATAAAAAGATCGATAAGATGGTCTGACAGGGTATTGAGAATGTGTCATCTACACACAATCTCATCCTCCTTCCTTTTCTCCCGTTGTGCCTTGAGTTCCTCTGAATCTCCAATAGTTGGTGCAAGAATTTCAGACAATGCAGGGTTCAAAACATAAGCAACTTTTAGTGCAGTGAGGAAAAACATCATCTTGTCTTTCCACCGGTTGAAATTTGTTCCAGTTCTATCAAGACGATCCAATTTTACGAAATCTTGATTCATTGCTTTAAAGGCAGACTCACCACTTGTTTCCATGATTACTCACAATCAAAACCTTAAGATTGTTAAGATTAGAGGAAATGAAATGGCAAGAATGGAGTAGGAAACAAGTGTTTTTCTTTTGGAATTTGAGAATATCAAAACCTGTAGAATTCGAGGCGTGTATATCTCTTTCCTTAAGGTTTTGATTGTCCCCACTATACTCAATAGTTTGCTTTTGGGTGAATAGCAATCTACCTCTAGGATACAACAAATTTTCTATAAAGGAACTTGAAGATTTTTAATAGCAAAATTTAAAAATCTTCCCAAGAACAATGTATAAGAAGAGACAGATTTTTTTAATTTTCAATGTTGTGTTGAATTAGTGGATATAACACTCTTTTATAGAGATGGAAGATCAGAGGAATCCATTGGAATACACCTTTTCAATCCATGGAACACCCACTTGAACCAAAAGTTGCAACTCTCTCCATTTTATCCGTTTTTCAATTTCAAACGGACACAACTACAGTGGCCAGCGCACATGCACGCACTGTAGCAGCACATGTGCGCTGAACATTTCTGGCTACTGCCTTCAGTGCACATGCGCTGCTACAGTGCGCGCATGTGCACTGAACATTTTTTTTATTTTTTTAAATTGCAACACAAACCCAGCAATTTAATTTATATCACAAACTATATATTTACACACTGGACGGTCATTCTCCAGGATTCAACAACAGTCTCGGTCGCGTGCACTTGCAAGCAAGGTTTTGAGATCAATACTGGACTACTCAGTAGCATCAAGGGGAACAGAAGAAGAGAGTTTTTTCAGTGTGTGTTGAAGAGGACCTCAAGGCCTCTATTAGGTTACTTGAGAGAAAGAAAAAAAAATCTGTCTGCCATGGAAGAAATGATAGGAACTATATACAAGTCAAGTTAACACAAAATAGGTAATTAGCACACGAAATAGATAATCAGTACAGATCAAAATATAGGAAAGAAATATGTGAAGGAAGTAAAACTCTAATGGCTCACATGCACCACACCGAGCTGTACCAGGCAAGCTAGCGCGCTCGTGTGTTCGAGGAAAATCCCCAAACCATCAACCATGCACTAAACTCCCAAATAATGTTGCACATTAGCAAAATACCAAATACCTATAAGGTGAAAAACATCCAACACAAAACTCCAATGTGGAACTAAAAATTTCACAAAAAGAGGGAACACAATTGGAGGGAAAATCAAATTTAGTGAAATTGTATTTTGGAGACAAACTTTCAACAATCCCCTACATGATTTGAAAATACAAAGTCGGACATGGTCCTGACTAAAGAAATCTAACACATAAATGACGATGTCTTTGGACTTGAGTCACACTTTGTGCATTCAACAAAGAAGTATACAGAAGATAGGTGATCAAAGTCTAGAACCTTCCTCCTTGTAGCACACTCCTATAGCTGGGCACATATTAGACTTTGATCCATTGTAACCTCTTGGTTTGGTTTCTTTTCGGGTCATGCACCCTACCTAGATGTTGATGAGTGCTCTAGAGACAAACCCGTTAGTCTCATAGGAAGTGGCCCCCCACTTCCACACTCATAAAGGTAAGTTTATCAAATGTGTACTTCCACACACCACCCATAAAGGATACAAGTTCATTAAGAGTCATTGATTCAACCCTCACAAATTATAGACAGTAAGCACTATCTACACCACAAGGAGAGACCACATTTGATATTCCAATTGGAATATCTTTGCGACTTATTATTACCCATTGAACCTATTTCATGGGATCTCCACTAATGTAGGTTGGGTTGCCATAATCACATTCAATTCCCATCAACTAGTCTAAGTCACATCCCCCTCGATGTGTCTTAGACTAACTTTCGATTCAGTCCCTTAGTCAAAAGATCAGCCAAAATATGTTCAGACCTCACAAAGTCCATGGCAATGGTCCTACTACTCATAAGTTGTTCCACAATATTGTGTCTCAAACGGATATGCTGACTCTTCCCATTGTAAATTTTGCTTTTGACTCTAGCGATCGCTGCCTGTGAATCACAATGTAAAGAAATAGAAGACACAGGCTTTGGCCACAAAGGAATGACAGTCAATAAATTACAAAGCCATTCTGCTTCTGAACATGCCAACTCAAAAACAACAAATTCAGATTCCATGGCAGATCTAGCATTACATGTTTGCTTAGATAATTTCCAAGAAACAGAACCTCCAGCAAGATAAAAAACATAACCACTTGTAGAGTTAATTTTATCATTATCAGACACTCAATTAGTATCACAGTAAGCTTCAAGCACAGAAAGACTACCCCAAAAAAATAAAGTCCTAAATACATGGTGCTTTTTAAATATCTAAACAATCTAAATAATGCATTCCAATGACTTTTATCAGGATTATGCGTGTATCTACTCAATCTACCAACAGTCTATGCAATATTAGGACGAGTACAATTTATCAAATACATCATACTCCTAATAATTTTAGCTTATTTAGTTTGTCAGAAACTATCACCCTTATTCGTTTTCAAGTGCACACTATGATCATAAGGTATATTTATAGAATCCAAATCAAAGTGGTTAAACTTGTTAAGGATTTTTTCAATATAGTATGACTGAGAAAGTCTAAAACCATTGTTAAATCTAGTCAACTTAAAGCCCAAAATAACATCGGCTTCACTCATGTCTTTCGTTTCAAAATTAGAAACAAGGAAAGATTTGGTTAGTTTAACAACAGTTTCATCAGTTCCAAAAATAAGCATGTCATCAACATACAAGCAAATCTAGACTCCAACATTTTCATGAAATTTTCTATATAATACATCTATCAGATTCATTTACTTTAAAACCATTAGAAACAAGAGGCTCATCAAATTTCTCATGCCATTGTTTGGGAGCTTGTTTAAAGCCATACAATGATTTAACAAATTTACACATTTTATGTTCTTGTCCTTCAACAACAAAACCCTTAGGTTGATGCATGTATATTTCCTCATCCAACTCACCATTCGAAAAAGCAATTTTTGCATCCTTTTGGTAAACAATCAAATTAAATATGGAAGCAATAGCTATAAGCACTCTAATGGTAGTGATTCTAGCAATAAGTGAATAAGTGTCAAATAAATCAATGCCTTCTTTTAGTGCACAACCTTTGGCCACTAAATGTGTCTTGAATTTATCAATAGAACCACCAGGCAATAATTTCTTTCTAAATACCCACTTACACCCAATATGTTTACTTCCTCTAGGCAAATCTACTAATTCCCAAATGTGATTATACATTATAGACTCCAACTCATTTTTAACTGCATCTTTCCAAATCAACTAGAATCAATTAAATTCATTGTCTCTTTATAAGTTTTTGGATCTTCTTCAAATCTGAAAGTAGTTATAAAATCAAGCCCAAAATTAGTTTCCACTCTTGCCCTTTTACTTCTCAATTCTTGAACTTCTTCATTATCATATTCTTCTGAATCTTGAATTTCTTGAGACAACGTTTTTATAGAATTTTTATTCATTGGAAAAACATTCTCAAAAAATTCAGCATCTTTAGTTTTCAAAACATGATTAAACTTTAAAATCAAGAACCTATAGGCAGCACTATGATGTGTATTCCTAATGAAGACACTATCAATAGTTTTAGGCCCAATTTATTCCTTTTAAAGTCCGGTATCCCTGGCTTAGCTAGAAACTCCCACACTTTGAGATACCCAAGGTTAGGAGAATAACCTTTTCAAAGTTCATAAGGTGTCTTAAAAGTTTTCTTGTGAGGTATTCTATTAAGAATACGACAAGCAGACAGAATAGCCTTCCCCACGTGTTGGTAGGTAAACCCAAAACTTATTAACAGTACATTCATCATGTCTGTAAGAGTCCTATTTTTCCTTTCTGCGACCCCATTAAATTGCGGCAAGTAACGTGAAGCAATCTCATGAATTATTCCATTTTCTTCACAAAACTTCTTGAGCATATTAGAATCATATTCACCTCTTCTATCGGATCTAAGTCTTTTTTTTTTTTTTTCTCTAACTGATTTTCAACTTCATTTTTGAATTTAATGAACATTTCTTTAGTTTCATCTTTCTGACTTGGGAGATATAACTTAGTGTATGTTGAGTAATTATCAATGAAGGTGATATAATATTTCTTCTCATCTCTTCTCATATTATTCATAAAATTTCCAACATCACTGTGAATTAATTCCAAAAAACTACTAGTTCTTTTAGTGGACTTAAAGAGTTTCTTATGATGTTTAGCTTTCACACAAATTTCATATTTTGTGAAATTATGATCAGTCAGATTAAGAATCAAATTTGAATTTTTCATTCTCCTTATTTGTATGGAATCAATATTGACATGTCCTAATCTAGCATGCCACATATCAATAGAATCAACAAAATAAGTAAAAGTACCATTCTTATTCATTCCATTGCAAGTAGAAACAAATACAAATAAGCCCCCACAGTAAAAATCCTTTCCCACAAAGTCCCCATTCCTAGTCAAAAGTAATTCATCACCTTCAAAAATAAGTTTAAGAGCAGCTTTATGAAGTAAAGAACCAAAAATTAAATTTCTTCTCATGGATGGAATATGCAGCACATTGGTTAAAGTAATAGTCTTTCCAAAGGTAAGAGTCAAAAGGGCTTTTCCCCTGCCTAGAACTCAAGCAGCACGAGCATCTCCAATAAAGACTTGTTCCCCATCGCTCACTCCTTCATACTCAAGGAATTGATATTTATCAACAGTAATATGCTTCGTGGCTCCATTGTCCAGAATCTATTCAGTCACATTATAGGCCAAGTTTGCTTCAGAGACAACAGCAGCAATTGCCTCATCATCGCCTTCATAACAAGGTCCACCTGATTGGCTGGTTACTGTTCTTGTTCCTTGTGAAACTTGCATTTGTTTGCTTTGTGACCTGCAACTCCACAAATATAGCAAGGGCCTTTAAACTTTTTAATAATCTTACCAAACTTTTTAATCTTACCAGATTTCTTGCTATCCTGACTCTGACCATTATTTTCCAGACATTTTTAGGTCCACGACTTTTGCCATTGAACCTTTGAGGAGCTCCTTCAGGCTTGCTGTCCACCAGGTTCACCTTGGTTGCAAACTCATACTTCAGATGATTGTTTTCCTCAATCTGGATATGAGATATCATGTCATCAAGGGTCATGGCAGTTTTGTAAACTCTTTCCAAGACGGTGGCAATTTCTCAATCAGAGTAGCAGCCTGGAAAGCATCATCAATTTTCATGCCTTCCTAAGTGATGTCCAAAATAATATTCTGGTATGCATGAATTTGGTCGGTGATAGGTTTGTCATCAACCATTTTGAAATCCAGGAACGACCATGTGCTTTTATCTTTCCAACATCTTTGGAATTGTACTTCTTGTCTAGGGCTACCATATTTTTTTGGCAAACTTATATGGGCAGTATAGATCAAATAAGGCATCGGTCATGAAATTCAGTCCGAGACCCCTAGCGGTTCGGTCGTCATCAGCATAAACCCTAGTGGATTCGGAAGTGTAGCATCTCCGAATAGGACGTAATCCACCTTGAGAGTTTACAGGTAAAATAGAATCTTCTCGGACCAGTGTTTGTTGTTCTTACTGTCAAACAGTTGTAGTTTTGACATGTCAGCATACTAGCGCTGGCCACCACAGTGACACAAAAAAATCACTTACAAGAATATTGGAAAATCTGGATAGAAAAATAATTAAAAGCAGAATGATGTAATCATTGTCCTTGAAAATGATTTCACCGCCATGGGATCGTTATCCATTGATGCAAATGGGATCATCGGGTGGTCAATCTCTAAGATTCAATAGTAGTCTCGGTCCCGTGCACTTGTAAGCAAGGTTTTGAGCTCAATACACCGATGGACTATTTAGTACCAAAGAAGAATAGAAGAAGAGAGAATTTCTAGTGTGTGTTGAAGAGGACCTCAAGGTCTCTGTTTATAGTGATAAATTCGGTCAGAATTTGGAAGTCACAACACTACCTTAAGAGAAAAAATAGGTGACTTGGGTGAAAAGAAAGAAAATCTGTCTGCCTTGAAAGAAAATATAGGAACTATATGCAAGTCAAGTTCACACAAAATAGTTAATTAGCACACAGAATAAGTAATCAGTACAGACCAAAAATATAGGAAAGAAAAATGTGAAGGAAGTAAAACAATAATGGTTCACACATACCACACTGCGTCGTGCCGGGCCAGGCAGGCATGCGCTTGTATTTGAGAAAAATCACTAAACCATCAACCATGCATAGTCTAAGCTCCCAATTAGTGTTGCATATTGGCAAAACACCAAACACATATAAGGTGAAAACATCTAACACAAAGTTCCAATATGGGATTAAAGATTTCACAAAAAGAGGGAGCACAATTGTAGGGCAAAATCAAATTTATTGAAATTGTATTTCGGAAGAAAACTTCCAACACTTTCAATTAAGAAGCCAAACTGAGAATCCTAGAAAATGTCGGGAATCTTTCAGACTACTGAAGTATATTTGAAAGTGTTGGCACTAATCGGTGATCACTGATTGACAAGATGATTTTGACCAAAATATAATGGCGAAGCCGAATTGAGATATGGCCGAAGAATGGCTACTATGTAGGGCTCCAAGGCAAATCAGTTCGTAGCATGGGCAATTGCACAAATTTGAAGTTAAAGTTAAAGCGAGTGCCATAAATATGGGAGAAATTATGTAGAACACGGAGTCCAAGACGTAAGCAATGCATTAAACAAAAAGAGAGAAATTGGAGGGAATGGTTAAGGAAATTCGAAAAGAAACCGTTAGCAATGGTTACAGCACTAAAATGCACAAAAGGAAAAGGAATGGGATAAAAAAGACACAACGATCAAGATCCAAAAAATATTACTCCAAAAACACTCTCCAACCAAGGAAGTGTTCTTAGTTTGCAGTTTATTTCTTAGTCATTATAGGTGTAAGTTAGCATTGGAAAGGGGTACCGGTACAAACATACAAATATCAAAGTCAACAACAATCAGGATCAAATTTCACTTTTCCCAAGCACCAAATAAATAGAAACAATCAAACCAACCAAGTAAATATATCAACAGACAAAATAAAGGTAAAAACTAAATAAATAAACAAGCACAGGACAACAAGATTTTACGTGAAAAACCCAACTAAGAAAAATCACGAGACCTATTCCAGTCAAATGATCTTTACTTTACAAATGATGGGAATGCAAAGTTTTTCTGAAGCATTCGAATGACAAAAACATCAATTTTATCATACAAAAGTGTGGATCAACAAATATTCTGTCCCAAATACTACTACTTCAAAAGAAGTGAGTTTGTAAGGATGTTACAAAATAAGGAGCAAACTAAAAATCAGAACCAATAGATGTGTAGAGCTTGTTGAGAGAAACTCCTGGTTCCTAAAATTTTATCAAGATCGGGCTTCGTTTCACCATCTGATCGTGGCTTCAAAATTGCAGTTCTTCTTTCTCTCTCTTGCACACTTTCTCCCTTTTTCTCAATTTTCTCTCTCCTCACTTTGCTCTCTTGTGACTGCTACTTCTCTCATATGGAAGAAGAAGACTTTTTAGGTTTTTAATTCTCAAGTCAAACATGACTTGGTAATGGGCCATAGACCAGCCCATATTTGGTGAAACCAAACTCAACAGTTAGATTTACTTTGTCTTTCGGTCATTGGATCTTTGTGTGTCAAGATCCTAGTAAAATTGTAGGGACTATAGTCCAGTAAATCGAGTCTTAAATTCAATAGCAATGTTTGTAATCATGTTCATAAGTGTCTTCGTTGTAGATTTCAATTGTAGCCATTAAGTAATGGAGATTTTCTTTCACACACGTCTTCAAGTATCTAGCATGAATAGTTGCTTCGTTACTTTAGCAATCATTTTCAATTTCAATCATATTTTTGCGATTTGAAGCCCTTAATTTCGTTTGAGGTGAATGAGCAACAATCTTTGTGAGGTCAGGTAGTAAAAAAGTGAAACAGTTAATATTCTTCTTAAACATTACAGCACACTTAACATCTTGTAGTTAATGAAAATTTGGTTTGTTTGTCGTTTTCGGTCCAAGTTGCCAAAATTTGTGCAAACAAAATTTGGCACGCCTGGTGGAATGGTTTTGAAATTGATAAGTGTTTAGGAATGGCAAATGATAAGGATTCAGTAAAGGAAAGGATCCTCAATTTCTAGGAAAGCATTTGAAAGGGAAAAAATGGTGGTTAGTCCTCTTTAGGTAGCCGAGTTAACCCAATGAAAGACTCTCTACCAAGATTCTTCATGGAGAAAATGTTTGAAACAATGTGATTCAATGTAGGATGGTAAAAAATTAACGAAGACATGGATAAGATAGCCGCAAGAATAGAGGCTAAATTCAAAATGTTGATGTGTTAGGTCAAAGGGACAAGACACGGGAAAGAGGTAAACATTGTGTATCTAAAAGAACTAATCGAGATGAGTTTGGCATTGATTCAAACCAATAAGGTCGTCAACAGACTCGGCCATGTCATGGATGAGATGGGTCTCAAGTACAATAGCCATGTTGACCATCTAAACATGGGTAAGAAGAGGAAGAATGCCACTTTAGAATCTGTGGCTAAACCATTGTCTGCTTTGGCCCATCTTCAACAGTGGAAAAATGAGAGGTTTCCAAGATGTTGGTGACTTTGATGTTGGTACCTAGAGCAGTAGAAAAGCAGCTAAATAGCTTGGCTGCAAGTTCGTCCCATAATAAGCCAAGCAACAAAAGCCATAACAATGTGGCTAAGGGAAATGATGTGATGGTAAAAAGTCCAAACCCTGATCAGATGCCAGACAAAGGTGCAGATCAATGCACTTCAAATGGGAGCATGGATAACCAGCCATAGAATGCTATTGGAGTTCAAGGCTTGACGATGGTGGGAACGCCCAAGATACGGTTCACCAAAAACAGAAAGCTAATCTAGATTTGTTGCATTCCTACCTGTGAAACCCAGTATTTTAATAGCCTTGTTCTTTGATTTTAACTGGTTTAAAGATGTTTTTTATATTATTTTTAGTCATAAAGTACTTCAACTTATTCGTTTTTCAATTCGGCAAATTTTTCGATTTCGGGTCAAAAGTTGGACTAAGTGTAATTAGTGCATTGTGGTGTGTGAGTGTTGTTTGATGGCTGATTTAAAATGTTAATTTAGTAGCAAAAATTAGTTTTTGGGTTAAATAGTCAACTTGGAGACTATTTGGTCAATGGGGAACTATTTGGGTCAACTTTGGAAGTTTTTTTAAGTCTTCTTCTTGTTGTTTTCCTCCTCATTTCTTCCCAGCAGCAGTCGACTCCTCTTCTCCATTTTTCCCAAAAAATTTTCTTGGATTTCAAGTAGAAATCACTTGGAAGGTAAGATTTTATGTATTTTAGCATTTTTCTCTTATTGGCTTTATGATCCAAGCTTTAATTTCTGTCTCTTATACACATCTAGATGTTATATAAGAGAAAACCCTCTTTGCAGCCTTATATGTGTTGATTTATGTATGTTATGGGTTGTTTTTAGTGTTTTGGAGGTTGGGAAGTGATTGGGATTGATTTTTAACAACTTTCCATGGTTAGATTACAAATTTTAAGATTATGAGTTAGGGTTTTGTCTTCCATATGTGGCCTAGAGTGTTATGCTATGAATGCTTATGTCTATGCACATAATGATGTTTTAGGAGTGTTTTAAGGTTAGTTTGGAAGTAGGAATTGAGACTTGATTTCATATGGAATAATTCCAAAACTTGGTAAGTAAGCGCAATGTTTAGCGCAACCATCATACACATTTTAAAAACTATCCAATGTTTAAAGGGTCTTTAATGATCTTTTGATGGTTTTAGGTGTTTTCCATTGTTGTGGAATGCTATTGACATAGTCGGCTATTGCTCGTGAATATGGATTTTGTTGGTTTTCAATATGTTTTCCCAGTTGGGTTTTGCACTAAAGGTTCCCTTCAGATTTGTTAACCAAGGTCCCTTGAATACCTTGGAATTGGATTTTATTGGCAGGGAGATAGCCTAATTATAGCCTTGCTAACGCGGTTAAGACTTTCGGAAATACAAAGATCCAATGACCGAAAAAATGTAAATCTAACTGTTGACTTTAACTTTTACCAAATTTGGAATTATTGTCTCTTAAACACATCTAGCTATTTTGTTAATCATATTATATGATTAACATAATGTTTGGAAATGTTTGATTTGTGGAGAACGGTTCTATAGTGAACTATTTGAGGGTCTTGTGATGGGATAACTTGACCTCCGGTGACCGTCATACTTTGAGCCTAATAGATACTCATGCTATTTCTTTATATTCCGGTTTGAAACTTTACTTGGATTTGTTCGCTATGCTTTAGCATACTCAATATTGTAATGATTGTCTCTTATACACATCTAGATGTGTATAAGAGACAGATTTAAACAGAGGGTAGTGTATTAGATAGGTTTTGTATTGATGAACTTTGTTTTTGTTGTAGCATCTTTTGTACTAAGAAGGAATTTTGTAATTCGTATTTTTGTGTAAAAATGAACTTATTCGGTTTTATAGTTAAGAAATGGTTTGATGGTTCTATTACATTGCGGTTAAGTTTGTTGCTCTCTTCGTTTGTGCCTTGCGCTTTGGACCGGTGTGCCATTAGCCGGCATGTTACGGTCCCATTTTTCATTTTGACACTACCTATGAGAGATCAACATCGTATAAGGTTTGCTGATATAGTGGGAATGCATAATGTCCAGAACCTCCCGAATTAAGATCGGCCAACTCGACCGATGTATGATCCACTCCGAGTGAGAAATGGAAACGAACCACATTGGGGGATGATGAAGTTAATACTGATGAAATGGAGAGTTATATTGACGAGAAAATAGCGAATCATTCTCTGAGGCACATGAGGAACTCCCAGAATGATAAGGGCTGAAAGAAATTGAGATACTGGGTTTTCATGTGAGGGAACTACTAGAGCTGGTAGATAAAGTCAACTTAGATAAAAAAAAGTACGTGAAGTGATGAATAAGGTTATCAGTGAAATAAACAACCCTAGGGTATGCATGTAGTATCGTAAACCATTTCCTGAGTGGATGACAACACTTATAAATTTCCTAGAGGTTTTTGTTTGTTAGATTTCACAAAGTTCTCAGAGGATGATTACCAGTCAACTGTTGAGCATATTGACAGATTCACTATCCAGTGTGGTAAGATAGGTCACCATAACTTTCTTAAGATGAGATTGTTCCCTCATTCATTTTCAAGACTGCTTTTGAGTGGTACACCAAACTACCACAAAATTTGACCAAAGAATGGGGTAGGATGGAGGATGTTTTTCATCAACAGTTCTAACATTGCTAGCCAGAAGTTAAGTTTACCAATTTGGTCCAGATTGTGCAAAAGGCAAGTGAAATGTCCAATTAATGAGTGGAGAGGTTTAAAGTTGCCAGAATAAGGATTCAGTGTAATGCTCAAATCCTTGAAGAGGAAATTGTTGCTATAGCTTTGGTAGGTATATGCAATTCTGAACTAGTGAAACACTTTGAAGGCAAGGTGTTTAGGGATTTGTTTGAATCCACTAGTGGGGTTGGCAACTTTGAAAAGATTCAGCAATGTGAGGTTGAAGTGAAGCTCATTCAAAGGAAGAACATACTATAGAAAGAAGTGGATAACAAAGTCTCCTTCATACAAGGGGTGGTATGAATGAACACAGGTCAAAGAGGTTCATGCAGAGAGCCCATTTACTTGCGAGGCATTAGTGCAGCTGAAATAACAACAGCTTGTAATCTAGTCGAAGATAACTACATTAAAGAAGAGGCCTGCTGAGGGAGACTGAAGATATAGTTTTGATATTACTCAATTGGAGGACATTTTTAAGTACTTGAAAGCTAATAGTAGGGTAAGGCTCCTAAAGAATTATAAACACCCAAAGATGTAGGAATTATGTGATAAGGAATTTTTAAAATACTATGGCAAAATAGCTGATCTCACTCAAAAAATAACTGCATGGTGTTTAGGAACTTTGTATAAAGCTCAATTAGAAAAGGTCTCTTTCAATTCAATAAGGAAAAAAAAGGATTAACTAAAGTGGAGAAAAATCCTTTCCAATACATGGTGGGGACTAACATGGTTAATGTGGAATTGTCTGCAAACAGCAATTTAGACGCGGCTCAGACAATAGAAGGGGAGCATGGTAGTGCCCATTCATCCAATCAACATTGTTCAGATGAGCATAAATGTGATCCATGTGGCACTCATTTGGAACAGGTACTTTACTTAATATCCAAGCTAACAATTATAATAATGATGTGAATATTTCAGGTAGCAATTTGATTGGAGAAATCGAGTCAGTTACTTTGGACATAGATTGAAAGCCCTATACATGGATCAAAATGAAACAACCAAAGGAAGAAATCCAGGAAAAGTATAAGGATGTGGTTCGACAGAGTTCTAATTCAACTGAATCCTCTACATTAAAAGAGGCTGCAGAGCATTAGTTAATGCAGTTGTTAAAAATTGATACTTCAGGTGAATGAGTATTCATGAAAAGTTGGGCGACTAAACTCAAGGCTGTGATAGCCATGACCCGGGCAATAGAGGGAAACTTTCTCTCGAGAGTCATCGACAGTATGGAAGTCAAATGAGCACATGGGAGAGCCATGTATACGAGGAATTCAGACAACATGGTTACACTGAATACAGAAAGGTCAATAGCAAAAAAGCAAGCTGATTCCCACTAAGGCATTAGCCTAGAAGAAGGGTACTGACAGATATGATGGACACGGGCCTAGAAAGGTCAAGCCCGCCAATCCAAGAAGGAACAGATGGTTAGTGTATGATGGACATGGGCCTAGAATGGTCAAGCCCGCCAATCTAAGATAGGAATAGATGGTTAGTGGTTCAACATCCTAAAATCCCATGGAAAGTTGATCCTCGAACTATGACCAAGACGTAAAAGCATAGATGGCAGAGATGGAAAGAATGTGGAAAGTTGATAGAGCTGGCAATGAGACAAAAGAATCGAGGAACAAATGGGTTTATTAAAGAAAAGAAAAATAAGAGATCGAAACGATGGTTAGAAAATCGGCTGATAGAGCCAACGACAATGATGATGTCGAAGCCAGTAGTAAAATCACAACCTTGGTAAAAATATATGGTTTAGAGCCGATGCTAGTAAGCATGGTTGTAGCTTTGCCCAGGAGCTTTATGCCAAGAAGAAAAATAATTCTATTGGGTAGTTAAGCTGGAAGAAGTGAGCCAATTCGACAAATAGCTGAGATATTATTAATTGAAGCAGGAAAACACGAGAAAGTTATCGAGTTGTTGGGGATGGCTGAAGTTGAAGAAAGTGTCCAAATTATAAAAGGACAGAACGTTATTGAGAAAATGGTATTAACAAAGCTGAATACCGATATGGCTTGTTATTTTAGGCCATTATTCGTGCAAGGGAATATAATTAAAGTCCCCATCCCCAGGATAATGATGGATAACGATGCAACAATGAATATTTTACAAGTCAAAATTGATTGACGGACTGATGTCAACAGTTATAGTGGTTAACAGTTTCACAGGAAGAGCTACAATGGATCACAGGTAACTTAAGCAACTTTATTTGTAATTGAAACTTTATCGTCTTCCTATAATGCTTCACTAGGAAGAGATTGGATTCATGCGGCTGGGTGCATTCCATCTTTGTTACACCAAATGCTCCTATTCTGGAATAGGGAAGAGGCAGAAGTAGTAAGAGCTATTCCAAAGCCTTTCCTAGCAGGAGTACACGCACCTCTTAGCTTCATATCTTTTTATGATAATATCGGCCCTCATCGAATCATTAAAAATAAGTTAAACGACAAACAAGAGGTTGCCAAAATTATGGCACCGATCGTAGCCAAAGAATGAAAAGCCGTGAACAAAGAGCTATTCAGCCAAACAACATAGGTTGAAAATTGAATAAAGTGGTTGTGAACTTGTCCAGTGAGTATCATTGTGATAACCCTAATAAATTAGGGTTGTTCCTATTCCTTTCTTGTACGATTTTTGCACTAGTATCAGCAATTTTATGTTTTCATGCATTTCTATTTACATGTATTAATATATGTTTAATATAGTATTTTTAGTGTTTATTTTATGTTATTGAAATTATATTTATGTGTTTAGGGTTGTCTTTAGATTGTTTACCTAATTCCTAGTAGAGTTAGCATTCTTCGTGCGTTCTTGTATATATTTTGTTTATAGTTTTAATTAGTATTTAAGTGTTATTTTTTCATTAAATTTTAGGTATTAATGTGTGTTATTGTTATATGGTCGTGTAGGAATAAAAGGTGCGTCAATAGGACATCGGATAAGGAGTTTAGAGGCAAAACGGTGAAACCACGTGAAGCTGTCAGGGCCACTCGCCGACTACGCGTGACCCAAGGCAAATCAGTTGTAGTTAGCGAGTAAAACTAAGTGATACCCACAATCTAAGGGTGATTCAAGGAAAATCAACTGCCGACTGTAGTTGGGGCAGTTGGAGCAAACTGTTACACAATTTTGACGAAATTTAGAGTTCCACGTGTCCGTTTTGGGCCCGTAAATAAGCGTTTCAAAACTTATTTGGAGCTCTACACTTTGTAACATTAGAAACTATAAATATGAGTGTTTATGGCCTCAAAATCATGTTCTAATTCAGTCTCTCCCTTGGGAGCTGCAAATGAGACTAGGATTTTTTTACTTTTCTATGAAGGGTTGAAGAAGAGGTTCAAAATTGACAATCATGGATCAAGAACGTGCGATTCTTCAATAGAGAATATTTCTTTAATCTTTTTATATCTTTATTATCTTATTTAATTTAATGTTTTCTTTTGTGTAATTGCTTTCATTCATGTTCTAAATAGTATGGGTTAAGGTTAGATGATGCCGATTCCATTGGATTACAATTAATTTGATCATTAATTGGAACAATCATAATAATTGGCTAATAATTAACATAAATAGAGAATTTTAAGGAGTAGCTAACCTTAGTTTTGGTTAGATTGCCTAAGGACAGCTCCTTATAATCGGTATAAGGTTTTTAAACCATCGTCATAGTAGGCTAATTATTGCAGACCAAGGTGGCGGAATTGATTAGTTGATTCACCGAGTTTTCCTGAAAGGAAACTCGAATTTCATAAAGATAATCACTCAAATTGGTTAGGGAGGCAAGAGAAGGTTTCTCAAACCCTAGTTAATTATTTTGATAGGATTCAATTACCGATGGCTTCGAGGTTATGGGAATAAAATTTCCATTAATTATAATTGAACTAATTAATTGAATGAAATAAAAATCAGGAATTGGCTGGTCTTAACCCTAATCTATTGTTTTCATTTTTTTAAAGTCTTTAATTCTATTTTATTCAACTCTTTCTCTCCTATTATTGATTCTTCAAATAACGTTTGAGCCAAATAACCTATACTTACTAAACCAATCCTTGTGGGTTCAACCCCTACTTTTGCTATATATTATTTTACCCTGTACACTTGGGGTACGTTGTCTAGTTAATAGTAGAGTTAGATAATTATAAATTATTATAACTAGATATTCATTGCATCAAATTTTTGGCACCATTTCCAGGGATTGATTTTTTTGGCAATATTGATATAATTTGTCAAGAATACTACTTTGGAGTATAAATTGTGACTTATTTGTGTTGGTGTCATTATGTGTTCTTTAATTTAAAAATCACCAAAAAGATTTTATCTTTTTTAATGGATAGTTTAGGCTAGCTACTAGTCTAAATTTTCTTATTTTAGCTTTTTGTGTGCCTTTTGTGTTAAGTGCTTGTTTTTGTTTTTTGTTTTGTGTTGGTCTTATAAGAACATGCAAAACTTGAATTAGAATCAATCATGCCAAGGATATTATCATCATTGTGATTATGGAGACATGACTAATGAGCATGATTCTTATGATAAGTTGGATGCACTCATGATTTATATTGATAAGATTTCCATCCAATAAGCTGCTTTAGAAGAAAAAATATGCGATCTTCATGCTAATTCAATACCTTATAATGGTTTATCTTGTGATTCTTATTAGGTAGGTAACCATACTCATCAGGAATGTGCATATCTACACAATCCTACCCTTGCGATTATCAAATTTGATGGTTTGACCATCCAAATTCCCTTCCAAGCTGCTAAGATTTTCCTTGTTCTTTTCCTACACCTCAAGAGCCTATGTATGAACAAATAGAGCCCCAAGGTACATACCCATGGTCCACACTGATGAATGCTACCCAAAGAAACTTCCATAACCAACCAAACATTATGGAAGGGCATGACGAAAAAGCTTAGATGAACAATTACTACTCACCATTACCTAGGGGACAATACCAATTTGGGAAGAATGACATTCATAGAGACACTTATGATTACTATAGTTATGACTACATTCAATCACCATCAATTCAAGAAGAAGATGCTGATTGTTAATGGAGAGCCAAGTTAAAACTTTAAAGCACCTAGAAGAATCTTTAAAACTCCTAGACGAATCCATAAAGAGAATATCAGGCCAACTTGATGAACTCATGAGAATGAATCTATTTTTCACGCCTAGCTAATGAAATCCAAGGGACTCCAACACTCACAATAAATGAAGAAGACTATGGACACTTAGAGGATAAATGTGGAAAGGTCTAGTTATTGAGTATGTTCAACGAGAAAGAACCATAAAACTGCTCAAATTTCATGACCAACATACCTAAAAAAGTGCCATATGAAGCATTTGTTAAAAAAGAATCGGTTCAAGGAAACAAGAAAGAAGAATACATTTTAAAAGAAATTGGTTATAAAAGAACTCTTGAGCTTGATTCTCAACCATCGGGTCACTCAACACTTGTTTGGAAGCATTACCGACATATTCTTTGAATGAGTGGGAGTTTGTTCCAATGATTGCAAAAAAGGTAACATATGGAGTGTTTGTGGAAAAATATGTGGCTCAAAGTGCAGAAGAAGAAGGATATTTTCTAGAGAGAATGGGGATATGATGGCTAAATATGACAAAGTTTAACCTGTCCTTGGGAATTTCGGATATGCTTTGCAATGCAGACAGCTGACACAAAGACAACAACATTCTTGACAAGCCTCCTTGGCTTTACTAGGGGAGTGTTTCTTTCAATTTTGCTTTTATTTATGTTTTAATTTTTTATGTGCTTTAGTTTAAAAACCCAACGGGATAATAAAGGCTTGAAGCCTCGTGACTAGTAAGTTTTATGTATTTATGTGATGTGAACTATTTTTTATTATGCTTGGATAATGTATTTTTAGATGATGACAAATTAGTCTAATTTAGCTAATGATGGTGGTCATATGCTTACTTGATGAATTGTGGTTGCCATGAAATTCTCAATTAAACTTGAACTTCTTTTTCTATTTGGTCGTGGAATTTCTAGTTTTTGATACATTATCTTTGCTAGTTGAGTAGTTTGGCGAGAATATTATATGAATGCTTATTATAGATTTGGATTTGTTTTGGTTGTTGAGTACTTTTTCATGCTAATTATTATTACTAAGCTAAGTTGGGGGGTACGAATTGGGCATTTGTGACCTTTGTTTCATGATTGTCAAATCTTGTTACCTATAGTTAATGATTTTTAGTTTTAGTTGAATTATTGAACCCCGTGAAGTCCCTATGATCCCTACTTAGTGTGGCCATGTTGGCTGAAAAAGGAAAACAATTTGTCGAACTCATGTTTTCCATTGAACCTTGCATTTATGTGATTCATTTATACTTCCTCATTTGCTTAATAATGTTTAGGAGTGCATTATTGAGTAATTTTTGTGATTGAAAGTGAAACCCTAGTTTTAAGTTGAATTTTGATTATTTGATTGCTTTCACATTCGTCTTTCGTGCATATTATTCCTCATTTCATAGAGTTTTGATTGTCCAAGTATATTAGAAGTGGTTCACTAGTGTTATATTTATCTATGTTCATGTTTTTGTGTTTTGAAAAAAAAAAGAAAAATTTCCAAAAATTCAAAAAGATTTTTTGTTTCAATGTCTTAGTAGTAGTAAAGAGTTTCATTCATGAGGATCTAACTGTTTAAAAGACTCCCTAGCTACTGGAGCAGATAGCCTTCAGGATTTCTATACCCTCTTTGTCTAAAGTATTGTAGAGAGTTAAACAAAAAGATTTTCTATTTTTAACTTTTGTGTTCATTAACTTTTGTGACATGTTTCAATAATTTAAAAATATTTCAGGGAGATTATGTGTTAGAGTTTTTGGATTGAAACTGTATATAAGTTTCTTGCTTTTTGAGCCCCTTGAGTTATGAAATTATTATCACTATATGCATGAATTTCCTTAAGTGAGAGTGTGAAAGTGAGGTGATTTTCAATGATTGTTAATCATAATTGCCTTGCGATATTCGTTTTGCTTGTGACATTCATTGGAATTATATGTGATTTTTATACTTGTAAAGTAAGGGTGAATTTTAGACTAAAGAAATGATTTAGACAAATTCTTTGGACTGTTTGAGTCAAAAATTGAACCTAAATGTCGTTTTATCCTTAGTGTCCCTTTTTGAGCCTTATAAGCTGTATTTCTTTGTTTAACCATATTATTTAACTGCCTAATTATCCGTTTTACTTTTTCTTTCTTTCTACCCATCACCTTAGTAGTTAGTGTTGGTGATGCGCAACATCAATATTATGTGCACAATGTTATGGATGGTTGGGAAGAATATGAGTTATTTTGTCAGGAAAAAAGTTTATTTTATGACTTTAACATTTGTAATAATCCCCTATGTTAGGTAATGATTTTTAGGGAAAAAAAGAAAAAAAAAAAGTTGAAAAAGAAAAAGAAAAAGAAAAAGGAAAAAGGAAAAAATAATAAAAGAAGGACAATTCCTTCTAGGCTGTGTCAAGTGTTGTGATAAAGAAGGAAAAATACCTTTTAAGTTGTACTAAAGAAGGTACATTTTTACCTTCTAAAGTGGTAATTGATTAAATTCCATGGTTGTTAGGGGGTGATTTAGAGGATTCTGGTTCAAAGTGATTCACTAACGTATCCAAGGTGATATGAGCTACTTTTATCGAAATGTGTATCCTACCTTTATCTCTTAACCAATGTTGCAAGCTTTAAAATGTCCTATTTCATCCTTGGTTTGAGTTTATTTGTACTAGCAAGTATTATGTGTGCTAATTTCTTCCAACATGTTTGTCACTTGCTAAACTTTTGTTCAATGGATTTTTCATCAATTAGTGAACAACTGATAGCTGCTTTTATGAGAGAAAATATTGGAAATTTCATAGTGATTTGGGGTTAATTATCAAAGTTTTTTTATATTCATGTTTGGTTCATTACTCTACTAGTATAGTTTTCCTTGTTACGATTGTTGATACATTGAATAAAATTAATGTGTTTTGTGTCTTTATTTATTTTGTTTTACTTGGGACTAGCAAAACCTTAAGTTGACGGATATGACAAACCTAAGAAATCAGGGTTATTCCTATTCTTTCTTGTACGGTTTTTGCACTAGTTTCGGCGTTTTTAGGTTAAATGTGTGCTCATTTTCATGCATTTCTATTCATATGTGTTAATATATGTTTAGCATAGTGTTTTCATGTTTATTTGATATTATTTAACTTAGTGTATTTATGTGTTTATGTGTTTATGTTTGTGTTTAGGTTGTTTACATTATTCCTACCTAAGTGAGTGTTCTTCGCGCGTTCTTGTGTTTGTTTAGGTTATATTTTTAGTCAGTGTTTAAGTGTTATTTTTTAGTTAAATTATAGATATTAATATGTGTTATTGTTCTATGGTCATGTAGGAACAAACGGTGCATCAATCAAACGTTGAACAATGATTTTAGAGGCAAAATAGTGAAATCACGCAAAACTGTGAAGGGCCACTCGCCAACTGTGAGTGACCCAAGGCAAATCAGCCACAGTCAGCAAGTAAAACAGAATTATACCCACAGTTTGTCAGTGATTCAAGGCAAATCAAACGCAGATTGCGGTTGGGGTAGCTTGGGCGAACTGTTAAGCGATTTTAACGATTTTTTGAGTTTTGGGTGTCCGTTTTGGGCCCACAAATATGGATTTCAAAACTTATTAGGAGCTCTACACTTCATAACATTTATAAACTATAAATAAGAGAGGTGTTTAGGACCTCAAAATAATGTTCTAATTCAGTTTCCCCCTTAGGGACTGCAAATTAGACTAGGGTTTTATTACTTTTCTAAGAAAGGCTGAAGAGTAGGCTCAAGATTGACAACCTTGGACCGAGAACTTGTGATTCTTCAGTAGAGTAGCTTTCTTTAACCTTTTTATATCTTTATTATGCTATTTAATTCAATATTTTCTTTTGTGCAATTGCTTTCATTCATGTTCTAAATAGTATGGGTTAAGGTTAGATTCTGCCGATTCCATTGGGTTACGATTAATTTGATCATTAATTGGACTAATCGTAATAATTGGCTAATAATTAACATAAATAGATAACTCTAAGAAGTATTTAACCTTAGTTTTGGTTAGGTTAGCCGAGGGGATAAGGTTTTTGAACCTCCGTCACAGGCCAATGTTCATTTATTACACTAATTATTCCAAACCAAGGTGGCAGAATTGATTAGTTGACTAACTGAGTATTCCTAGAAGGAAATTGATATAAAGATAATGACTCAAATTGGTTAAGTATGCAAGAGAAGGTTAACTAATTAATTTGATAAGATTCAATTACCGATGGCTTCGAGGTTGGGTTGAAATATGGGATTAGAATCTCCATTAATTATAATTGGACCAATTAATTAAATGAATTAATCAAAATCAAGAATTGGATAGTCTTAACTCTAATCTATTGTTTACATTTTTTAACATTTTTAATTCTATTTTATTCAACTCTTTCTCCTATTATCGATTCTTTAAATAGCACTTGATCCAAATAACCGATACTTGCTAAACCAATCATTGTGGATTTGATCCTTACTTCCACTATATAGTATTTGACCACATACACTTGCAGTGCCTTATCCAGTTAGTAGTAGAGTTACATGATTATGAATTTTATAAATAGATATTTAATGTATCACATTGTAGGGAAAAAAGAGGGAGTGATGGCGTCAAAACAACATTGTAACATGGTTCAGTGTGACATTAGTAAGAAAGATTAGAAGTTTCATGGACTTAATTATAGGATTTAAGAAAAATAGGAACCCATCAATAAACTGGGCTGATGTAGTGTACGAATTGATAAGAGAGCTTAAGAATGACTATGGCCGACGAATTGGCCATTCAACCAGCCAAGATAAAAAGATGCACGAGCCTAGTCCAAAGACACTTTAGTGGAGGTGAATTTGGGGAATGGTAATAAAAATCAACTGACATACATCAGCAGTTGGCTAAATGCTAGCCAAAAGGCCCAGAGGATTCAGTTGTTGAAAATGTTGATTAACTGTTTTGCATGGAATTATACCGAGATACCCAGTTTGGATAGAAAGCTAGTAGAATACAAAATTCCTATGAAGCTTGGATTTCAGCCATACAAGAAACCTTCGAGGAGATTCTCAAATGATATGACCACCAAAGTTGAAGAAGAGATTAAAAGATTGTTGGTTGCTAACATCATCCAAGTGGGAGTATATGTAGAAGAATTAATCATATATACACTGTCACGTGTAAATAATTTTTTACATCATCAAGTGTGGATAAATGCCACATGTGCAAAAATGCATTTGAAATTAAAAAAATGCATGTGTGGCATGCATCTACACCCAATGATGTAGAAAATTTTTTACACCAATGGTGTTAAAAAGATTAATCCTATGTAGAATGGTTGTCGAATGTACTTCTAGTGTTGAAAAAGAATGGGAAAACAAGGGTGTGCATAGATTTTCAGAATCTAAATTTGGATTCACCGAAATATGAGTATCCGATGCTAATATTAGCTATGCTAGTTGATCAGGTAGTGGGCAATGAGTTCATGACCTTTGTGGTTAATAATGTGGTGTACAATCATATATTCATTGTTGAGAAAAATGTCCACAAGATGGCATTTCGATATCCGGGAGCTTTGGACATATGCCAATAGAAAGTGATGTCATTCGAGTTAAAGAATGTAGAAGAAACATATCAGAGAGCAATGAAATATATATTTCATGATTTTATTGGAGACTTCTTGTACATGTATACATAGATGATGTGGTGATGAAGTCATCCAGTTTCAACCAATGCTTGGAGCACCTGGACAGGTAGTTTTGAGAATGCAAAAGCAAAAGTTCAAATTGAATCCTTTAAAATGCACATTTAGAGTCTTGGCTGGAAATTTTTGGGTTTTTTGGTGCACCAGAAAGGGATAAAAGTATATAAGAACAAGGCAAAGGCCATAGTAGAGACCTAGCCGCTGAAAAGTAGGAAGGAGTTGCAGCTGTTTTTAGGGAAAGTGAATTTCCTTCATAGATTCATATCAAACTTAGTTGGCTGAGTCAAAATATTTTTGCAGTTGTTGAAGTTGAAAATGGTTGAACATTTTGCATGGTGGCATAATATCAGAAAGTGTTTGAGTCACTGAAATAATATTTGGCTAGACCTCCTATAATAATGCCCCCAGATCAATCGAAGTCGTTGGAATTGTGTTTATGAACAACAGAATCAAGAACGTGTAGTACATTACCTAAGTAAAATTTTGACACTAAGAGACATAAGCCTATAAAAAAAATGTGTTTAGCTTTGTATTTTGCTGCACATAGACTTTGGCATTACATGTTGCTGGTTGTCATTCATGTAATTTCAAAATTTGATCTTATTAAGTACATGCTTTATTGGTCCATTCTTAGTGACCAAATTGGTAAATGGGCTTTATACCTTTTGGAATATCCGTTCTTCCATGTATCACAAACGGTTGTTAAAAGTCAAGCCTTGGTCAACTTCTTGGCTAAACATTCGACAAACCTAGATGAAAGAATGAACGAAACCAACATAAATATTAATCAAATTAGAAACATTACATGGAATATGAGCTTCAATAGGTGTAGCATCGAAATGAGCAGTGGTGCTAGCATCATAATCACTAATAGCCAAGGAATCAAGAGAGGTATTCTTTTAAACTCATGTTTTTGAGTGCTCAAACAATCAAGCCGAGTATAAAGCCTTAATAATTAGATCCTAGTAGCAATGCTCCTCAGAAGATAAGAAGGCAAGCTTATCCATTCACTATGTGCTATTAGATGGCATGTTATACAGATGAGCAAAGGATGAATTGCTCTTGAAATGTTTGAGCAAACATGAGTCATATAGAGCTATGCTAGAATTACATGAAGGGATTTATGGATCGCACCAGAGAGCAGGAAAATAATATGGATGTTACAGAGGCATGGTTTTTATTAGACCATCATTATGGGGATTACATAGAATTTGAGAGGGAATGTATAAAATGCCAAACGCATGCAACATTTCAGAGAGCACCGGCAAGAAAAATGGAAATAATTGTCAAGTCGTGGCCTTTTAATGTTGGGGAATAGACATAACTAGCAAGATTTTGCCCATTTCATCGTAGCAACATAGTTATACAATAGTTACTACAAATTATTTCACAAAGTGGGTTCAAGGTGCACTGATAAGGTAACCTGACCAAAAAATAGTGGTGGGGTTCATTAGCTAGTACATAATCCATTGACTCAGGCTGCCCAAAACAATTTTTATGGACCACACGTTGTGCTATCACTGGAGCATTTATTAAATTTTTTTTGAAGACATCAGGTTCAAGATCATGCACTCAACACCATACTTTGCCTAGAGTAATGGCCAAGCTGAATCAACCAACAAAACATTTCATCCTTGGCACCAGCATGAATTGTTATCAGAAGCTTTGTGAGCATATAGGGGTCGTATCAAACTAGTACATGTATGTCTCCTTATGCATTAGTGTGTGGACACAATGCCATTTTGCCAGCTGAAGTTACATTATATGCCTTACGGTTAGCTCACCAACACGACCTACTCACTGATGCATATAGCCAGTCTATGATAGATGAATTTCAAACAATCAATGAAGAAATGAGTTGCATTGGATCATTTAGAGGCAAATAATAGAAGGGTGGCAAATTTATACAACATAAAAGTCCACACTAAGTATTTTCAGACAGGTGACCGAGTTTGGAGATATCCTTCTAATAGGCAAGAAAGACCTAGCTTCAAGAAGTGATGTCCAAATTGGAAGGGTGCCCATTTGTGATAAATGAAGTATTACGCGATGGAGCATACATGCTTACTATTCTGGATGGCAGAGTGTATAAGAAGCCTATTAATGCGCTCTACTTGAAGGAATTTAACCCTTCAGCATGGGAATGCCTAAAACATGAAGAACGTGAGGCAGTGTATAGATTGGCTGGAATAGAATACCCCGAAAAGGATTATAAACAGACGAGGTGCCAGAATTTCAACCACTAAAATGTGGGTTCATGTAAGATGTAAGGAGTCAAGCGAACACCAAATACTAGTAACTTCAAGCAAAATTCTTTCGGCCAAAATATACTTTGAAATAAATGAGTACTCGGTCTTATGGCTGTTACAAGATAAATGAAAATGACCCAAACAAACCGACTGCTCAAAAGTTGAAATAAATTGTCAAGTAGCTGGAGCATTAACATTTGAAGCTTGAGTAGAAGAGACCTGAGGAGGCTTGACTAAAATGTGGGAAAAATCATTCCTCACACTTGGAATAATGCCATAAGGAGCATCATCGACTTGCTTTGAGTTTGAGGCATAAGGCCTTGACCAAGTTCCCCAATTCCTAACATGCCGATTACGCTATTGCAAAATGAAGTATAAATATTTCCAGTTCGACTGGTCTCGGCATCTGTACTGATCCTATCAATCTCCAAACTGGTAAGTTGATGCCGAAGGAATCCCAGATCTGACACAAGGGGTTGAGCTTCTCTTTGAATTTACACTGCATGTTTAGAGATGCTTCTTTCAGCTACCTAATTTCATTCATTTGTTGGAGGATGGATTATTCTTTTCTGTTCAAGTCATCAACCAATTTGTTGAACGTCTCTATTTCAGCAAGTGTCGGCTTTATTTTAATAGTTAGGCCCATGAATTGTTCCTGAATAGACCGATAAAATGCAAAAATAGAATTGCCTTATTTGTAAGCTTCATCTCGAGGAAGCAGGAAGGAAATATAAGAATCTAAAGTTTGTTTGCCCCTATTTGAGAGTTGATTCTTAGCAACATGACTAAAGGGGCTGAATGAATAGTGACTTGATTAGTTCATCAAATTTGTTGAGGAGAACTTTATGGATAAATTTGGTGATGAGGGAAACTAAAGAGTGTTGAATGTCAGCAACATGACCTAGGTTCATACTAGATGGGCATGAACTTCTAGAAGAGGCCAACGAAACGTTAGTCAAATCCTTATTCGATCCAACAAGGTATGCAATCCGGTTAATTGGACTAGTGTTAAGTCAAAAGTAGCCCAAACATAGGAATAGTGAGAAAGAGAGCCAAAAAATAAGTCATTACAATAAAAGGGAGAATAAATACCAGCATTGTTTGTGCAAAGACTTTTAGCTTGGAAGTCTCAACAGTAGGTTAGACACTAGCATCAAAAGGATCAGCATGGTCACCCAGGTCAATTGCATCCACAATTACTCTTATCGACTGAGAAGTTTTCACTAGGGTAGAAGTGGTTAAGGTCTTCAGCAAGTTGATCGCCACTTACAACAGAAGAGGATTTAATAGGGAAAGATTTGGTCAGCCTCTTTTAGGCCATCTAGAAGTACTGGCTGAGGATTTCTTTGGGTTGAAAGGCAACAGATCGTGACTTAATACCAGCAGTCTGCAAAAAGAAGTTTTGAAACATTAGTAGAATTGATTGGCAAGGAAAAAAGAAAAAGAGTGGGACATTGAGAACTGGACAACCTTGGCCAAACAAGTAAGTTTCCTATGAGGAGCAATTGTTAACACTTTTTTGTGCTCACTGTCCTTAGACGAATCGATCTTATTGAGTTGTGCTTTAATCGATTTTGCCTCTGCAAGCAATAAGAAATTAATAGATTAGAGCTGAAAAACATATAAGGAGGAAAGAATGATAAGTACCTAGATAAGATGGAATATTTCCAATAAATGAAACCAAACTAGTCAGGAGACTTCGATCTCCAGGATCCTAGTAAGGAACACCATTTCACCAGACAAAGTAGAAACACTAGCATGACGAAGCTCATCCAGAAGATCAAAGTCGGCCGAAGTAAGCCTGGGAGCTCCCTGAATTTGGCTTCGAGTGAAGAACTCTTTGAAAGCCAGGCAGTTGGAGCTATCATTAGTCCAAATCTGATACCATTCCCTCAAGTAATGATCTTAGTGAGCCTCGTGTTTTTTGAGGAGCACTTGATTGGCTTCGGCTTTGATTTCAATACATAGAAAGGGATTTCACCTAATGTTGTAATTATTTTCAAATGCCTGGATCTTCCTTATCAGCTCACCTTTGGAAGCCTTCTTTCTCTTCTTAGGAGGCTCGATCTCTTGTGAGGCCAATGATGAGTTAGAGGCAAAGGACCAACATAAAAGAAGTTTATCAAAGAAATTAGTCATGGTTGCAATATTGTTGTTTGAACATGGTCCACCATGAGTTAAAAAGCTCAGGGAATAGCTTGCTAGATAAAAAGGGTATAAAATCAAATTGTACAACAAGGATTGGTTTTGTGCTTAAAACACATCGAATTCGCTTTCCTTGATGAAATCATGATTTCAAAACCCTAGTTAATTAATGAAGGCGGGGAAACCAGCCAGAAAGACTGAATCCACCCAAGTTAACAGGCCACAAAATAGCTCAGGTAGAATTCAACTCCAATATTAGCAATAGAAATGTTATTACACGACACCGGCCGGATGCCGAAAGGTAAGTTTCAAGTTGTGATGCAAGAAGCCCAAATTATGGCCCGTTCTTGTTCATCCTCCTCACTTATAAGGTGAGTAAGGAACGCAAGCTTGAACCAAGAAATGGATAGATGTTGTCGTGATATTAGTATTGCAAATATGGGTTTGGAAGCATTGACAGCACGAGAAAAGAGATTAATGTAATTAGCAAATCTCTTAACTCTAGGATTAGAAGGGGGATCAAGGTCTACAAAGTGCATACCGAATATAGCAGTTGGTAAACTTACATCAATAAAGGTTGGTCTAATAGATAGAAAATAACTTTGCAACCATAGCGTAGGATCCACATCGGTCCTAGGATGTCTTCCAACTTTTTGGTTTCAAATTTGGCCAAACCTCGGTATAGGTTCAAAACAATGTTTCTAGCCACGGCCAAAGCAAGAGCATTACTCTCTACAAAGGCGACTGCAAGGTTGTGATAACTTATGATCATTTAAAAGGTAAGGGGACAGGAGATATATCGACTAAGCCAAAAAGCCAAGAAACTGGTATGTTTCTCTTTGGAGACTAACTAATACTTACCGATGGCGTCTTCGAAATGATCAACCAAAAAAGGGCTGTAAGACTTACTAGATTTTAAGGAGTGACCAAAGTTGCCCCTATCATTTACTAGTGGCAAGCTGTAATTTGCTGTTTGACCATGAGGTCTTAGTCCAGTCAATGGTCCCATATCTAGGATAGTTGGGGTCATCGACTCACATGAAAACATAAAACAATTGATATTGGAATTCCAGAAATATCTAGTGGCCAAAATGAGCTTATGGTTTGGTTGAATGACTTTGGTACAGAGGTGGATGGGTTCAAAGATACCGACTGATTTCTGCACATTGAAAGTGGGTTGTAGATGTTTGGCCCAAGACACCAGCCGATTGTGTATAAGAGACGATGCCCAGGTTTGTGGACCACGGGGCTCCTCGAAAGGAAGGAAAATAAGTCGATTTATGCCTAAAAGGGTTAAATTGGCAGAGAAATAAAGTTTTCTCAAAAGGATTATGAAGGGAGAGAAAGTCGAGGATTTGTTTAGTAAAGCTCTCATAACTGGAACCCAGGATGCAACATAGAGAACCATCGTCTGGAAAATAGGGTCAATACCTATTCAGCAATGGGGAAAGTTGCAGTCGCATCAGCAGGATTGCCAATCCTTAGACCTTCAGGAGTGGATGGATTGATAGCTATGGATATTAAATATGGAGGCGAGGATGAAAGAGAAAAAACGGGGGCAATTATGTTTGCAAATAAAAGGCAAAATTAAAACCCTAATTCACAACTAAAATTATGAGGTGTATTTGAAATAAAAGTGGAAAGAGGATTTCATGAAAAAGCCTCAAATTTTAAGTCAAACAGGAGTCCATCAACCGGAAATTTCGAATTTCAAAATATAGGCGACTTTGAGCAGTAAGGGTGAGGCTGATTTCAACAGATAATTATGAGATAGGTAATCTCAAATTCCTTAGGAAGAGAAGAGGTCAAAAGGGGTGATACAGTAATGATGGCTGGCACTAGCTTAGTCATGATAAATAGCTCAAAGTCTTGAAAGAAAGGGATAACCCATAAGCACGTGAATTCAAACGGTCTATCATTAGACCTAGCCAATAATAGACATTTGAAAGAGGGGCAATTGTTGTACTAATCGGTGATCACCAACTGACAAAATGATTTCAGTTGAACTATAAAGGCAAAGCCAAATTGAGATAAGTCCGAAATATAGCAGTTACACAAGAGCTCAAAGGCAAATCAATTTGTGGGTAATTGTACAAATTCAAAGGTAACGTGAAAGCGAGTGCCCAAGATGAGGGGAAATCGTGTAGAACATAAGCGTCCAAGATCTAGATGTATGCATTAAATGGAAAGAGAGAAATTGGAAAGAACAATTAAGGAAATTTGAAAAGAAGCCATTAACAATGGACTTTTACAGCACCGGAAGGCAGAAAAAGAAAAGAGATGGGAGGAAAAAGACACAATGATCAAGATCCAGAAAAAGATTACTCCAAAACACTATCAAGGAAGGGTTCTTACTTTGCAACTTATTTCTTAGCCATCATAGGTGTAAGTTAGATTTACTTTGTCTTTCGGTCATTAGATCTTTGTATGTCAAGATCCTAGTAAAATTGTAGGAAGTAAAGTCCAGTAAATGAGTCTTGAATTAGGTAGCAGTGTCTATAATCATGTTCATAATTATCTTCGTTGTAAATTTCAATTGTAGTCTTTAAGTAATGGAGATTTTCTTTCACATGTCTTCAAGTGTTTAGCATGAATAGTTGCTTCATTGTTTCAACAATTGTTTTCAATTTCAATCACTGATTTGCAGTCCTCAATTTTATTTGAGGTGGCCGAAGAATAATATTTGTGAGATTAGGTAGTAAAAAAGCACAATATTCAATTTTAACATTCTTCTTAAAATATTACAGCTTATAATGCTCAGCATCTTGTACTCAACTGAAATTTAGTTTTTTTGTCGTTTTTAGTCCAAGTAGCCGAAATCTGCTCAAATAGAAAGAATCATAATACAAGTATATAGGGTTCTGACTCATAAGCATTACTATCAAGTGGATTCCCATTCAAATGCATAAAGCACTCATCTTCTAGTTTGGCTATAAATACGAATTGGTGACTGATGGAAATTATCGTCCCTTTTCAAACAAAGTTGGTCAGCTATGACTTTTTGATGGGTTGACTCTTTTCTTAATAATTTCATTCCTTGAAGACCTACCATTAGTGTTGATATATTGATGGTCAATCAGGAAAGACAAACTACAAAAAAATTTTGGTTAAAGATGAACCAAATTTCGAAAGATTTAAGCCAAACAAGACAAGCTCGGTTCCGACCCAAAGCCAAGATTTGCCAGGTAAATGCCAAAATTTGCAATAACCTGATCTACATATTTCTTTGAAGATGTTCGAGGAAGGGTTCCGACTACAAACATGAGCATTTCGTTGCCGATCTCTAATGATGAAGACCTAATAAGACTCAGACCGAAAGTCAATCACAAAAAGAAAAATCAAAGCTCTTTGTGGGCTCAAAATAAAAAGGAAGAATCAAACTTCTTGCCATCAAAATAGAGGTCGGAGTGGATGAACTACAATTTCTGTTTGGTGAACTTCAATTTTGTTCCGTGATGCTAAATGACAAGAAAAAGATCTCAAAAAATAGGTTGAGATATTTATGGGGGAAAAAGAAAAATACAGATAGAAAGAGAGGAGAGAGAGAATAAAGAAAAAAGAAAATTAAAAAAATGATAAAATGAGACCGATAAGCCCAAGAGGCAATACCAAAAAAAAAAAAAAATGATAAATGAGCGTGACAAGCTACCAATGTACTCAAAAGGTCTGAACCCAAAATAGAGACAAAACATCAATTACGATCGACTCACCGATGTACTTAAGTGGTCCGAATGCAAAACAGAGGCATAATATCAGTTACGATTAGTAGCCGGCAAATATAAATAAAATAAAAGTGGTTATAAACCCAAAAATGAAAAAGAAAGAGGCTATAACCCAAAAATGATATAAAAAAAGCTTTTTTAAGTCCAAAATTAAAAAAAAAAAAAGAGGCTATAATCCCAAAAGTGACATAAAAAAGGCTTATGAACTTAAAAATAATATAAAAGAAGTTTTTAGCATAAAAATTAAAAATAAAAATAAAAAGGCTATAATCCCAAAAGTGATATGAAAGATGCTTATGAGCCTAAAAATAATATAAAAGAGGTTATGATCCCCAATTATATGAACCCAAAATGAAAAGAAAGAGACTTTTGAAACGAAAATAAAATCGAAGAGGTCAATAAGTACAAATGAAATAAAAGAGACATACGAGCCCAAAAATAAAAAAGAGTTGGACACACAGAGAGATGAAAAATGAGCCCAAAAGCAAAAGCCAAACACTAAGGTTGATTAATGCTTAAAAAGGGCCAAAGCTGAACCAAACATATACGAACAGAGCCAGACATCAACAAAGCAATGATAGAGCCATATTGACCAAAACTAACCCAAGAATAATAACTTGGATATTGATATGTACACTATATGTTAAAACACATAGAGAGCATCAATCAGGCAATCAAAGTCAAGAAAGATCGAAGCACTACTGATCGAAAAGATCATTAGCCTGGGACAGCTGAATACAGAGTAAAGGTCGGCTACGTTTGATCGGCAAAGATAATGAACCTAGTTGGGAGACCATTAATGATACACGAATTAATACCCAATTGGGTGGTACTACTTGTCAAGCCTATTAAGTACAAATTGGTCAACTGTATACATATAGTTGGGAATTCTATGAAAATCTATGAATAGGATCTCAACCCCACATTTATAAGGGATACCAATTCGTTTATACCAAACTGAATACAAATCAGTTTCTCTCTCTAAATTCTCTCTCCCTTTTCTCTAGCTTAAGAACCCTTTAGGATTCATCAATTAATTTTGGTGTAAGTCGAACATGATTATTGTCAGTACTTTCTTTTTTGTTTATATAATCCATAGAGCTGAGCTTAAGCTGCTTAACTTTATAGTTTGACAATTTTTATCACATGTATTTGATTAAAATATCGAATAATTTTGTTCATACTCTAAAGCACTGTCCTAAATATATAAAATAGGAGTTTCCCATAGTTGATGAAGAATGGTTCCGTATGCTTGGTGGGTAATTTTGTGTTCTTTGGGGTTATATATGGCATGCTAATGGAGTAGTGGAGGCCTTTGTTACTTGATTTATGGAGAATGATTGTGTTTGCTCTATGGTTTGCCAATAAAATACCATTAATGGACAATCATGTCTTTGCATGTATTGAAGGCTTTGGTTTCCTCCTTGTGGCATTTTGAGACTATATACAGAGAAGCAGTAGCAGGTTTTATTTAGAAAGTCCTGGAAGTTTCTCTGTTTCTTTACGCGCAGGAGATTTGTGAGTCTTCTTTATGCGTTGCTATTTGTTTTGTTATTTTTTGGAAAATTGAGAATTTTGGACTAAGATTCATATACTATTGTAGCAGCTTTGGTAATATTAGAATTTGCAATTTGCCTTTCGTCTGGTGTGAACAATTTAGCCTTGCATGTATATCATGGATTTAGTAATTGCTTAAATTTAGCCTTCCATGTACACCATGGATTTGGTAATTGCCTCTGTATGAACAATTTAGACTTACATGTATACCATGGATTTGGTAATTGCTTAAATTTAGCCTTGCATGTATATCATGGATTTGGTCATTGCTTTAAATAAATGAGATCTAGCCTCTGATAGATTTTAGCACACCATGCATGATAACTTGATTACAGGAAAAAAAAATTACTCTCAAAGTTATGAAATTGTTTCTTTCCTAATGTTGCAGGAAAAAAAATTACTCTCAAACTTATGAAATTGTTTTTTTCCTAATGTTGCATGGCTATAAATGTTATTTGTTCTGGTAATCATTGGATCAGGGAATCCAAAATGATTTATTGATATCAAATTGAAAGCTTGCACTATTTTCCTGTTATTTTAATGTTGAAAAGCAGTTTGAAACTCATTTTCACTATTGTGTTTTAGCAAATTAATTTTTGGAGTTTATAGATTGCTATTGCTTTAGTCTAGTTAAATAAATGCATGGGAGAGCCTTGGATTGGAAGTTGTACCTTTATTCATTAATTTGCTTCATTTTTTTTGGGAAAACTTGACTTTGTACCAGCTGCTAAATGGCAAAGTTATGAATAGTAATGAGGTGTTTCGTAATTCACTGTTTTCAAAGATTGCTACATTCTAGCTTATTGGATTTGCTTTATTTTTTTATATATAAACTTTTCTTTGTGCCAAATTTGTGAATGACAAAATCATCAATACTGTGTGTGGTGTCTTTTGATTAACTATTTGCAAAGATTGTTGCACTTTAGCTTACATGGATATTAGTATGGTGGTAACTTAATATCTACAATAAATCATTAAACTTGAAGCATATTTGCTGGTTGTTTTCAAGGGGCCTTAGCCATACCATCTTTCTTCACTTGGTGTTTATAGAGGTTACAGGTTTGGATTCTTAACTTTGACTGTAATTCTTATTTGCCTTGTTTAGGCTATGTTTATGCTTTAGCTATATGTGAGTGTTTCTTTTATGTAGTTGTAATTAGGGAATATCAATATGTGTGCTTTTTAATTCTATTTAGATATATAACCAACTCAAAGTTAATAGGCTTCTGATATATAGTAGTTACTAAGAAATTCTTGATAATCGATATAAATAATGGCACCTAAGCGAAAATATACAACCTTAAAAGATGTTTATGCTGAAAGAAATCAGTGTTGCCATGCTCACGACCGTACATCATCACTTGCAACAAATGAGCCCTTATTGAAGGGGATTTCTCTATTGGCATTAATAGCAGTCATACCTGCTGAGGTATTAAAAAAATCAGGCTACGATTTAAGCAATCCTATGGGATTAAAACCTACTGATACATCACATAAGAAATCAAAAACCTACTGATACATCACATAAGATGAGTAATCAAAAACCTACTGATACATCACATAAGAAATCAAGTAGCAGTATTAAGATGCCCAAATGTAAACATTTGGAGAAACATATTCTCACTGAAGAGGCAGGCTCTTCCACAGTTAATGAGAATGTTTTTGGTTCTACTTTAAGTACATCTACAACTCAGGAACAAGGTGTAATACATGAGGCAATGGAAGAAGATAGCTCTAACCAAGCTGATGAGCTAAATAATATTACAAAACATATCTTTTTATCTGAAACCAAGCTGATGAGCTAAATAATATTAGTACAAAACATATCTTTTTATCTGAATTCCCAGGCTATATCTATTATGGAGCAAAAAGATTTGATTATGAACCACCAGGTTATTGCTGCTCTTCTGGAGAAATTCATTTGCCGCCTATCGAAATGCCACGAGAATTGATGCTTCTCTATCTTGGTGATTCTGATGGTATGCATTCTGATGGGTTATCATCAAAGAGGTATCATGGTGTTTACATTTTCAAAGTACCAGGGGCAGATGTACTCTTTCATTAATTAGTTAAACACCAACTGATGGTAAAAAACCAACCAACTTGCGTTATATTTTTTTGACACTAATCCTGAAACAGTAAATCGAGTGGTAATTTCCAACAAATTCACAGAAAGCCTTATTACAAACTTTCTGAATTTCTTAAAGTAAATCCATTTTCAGCTTTTTTTCCGAAGCTTACAAGATGTGCCTAATCTAGATAGCTATAAAATAATGCTACAATCTACTCATGGTGTTGATCAGCGAACCTTTAACAAACCAACTATTTCACAAGTGGGAGCTTAATGGACTGAGTTTGGAGAAGCTGAACAAAATCAAGCCATCACATTCAAGTTTATGCAAAAGAATGGAAGATCCCAAATTGTAAAACACTATTATGGTTATCATGATTTTTTGCAATATCCGCTCATATTTGCGAATGGTGAGCCAGGATGGCATCTAGGGATAGAGCGTTTGCTCGGCATACAAAGGCTACTTCCTCCCAACAAAACATGTCCAGGAGAACAGATAAATGCTCCAAACATTTTCCTTATTACAAACCAGATAAAAGAGATTGAAAAAAAAAAAAAAAAGGTATTGATTGAAATGCTTTGGCATTACTTATTCTCATATCTAATCTATATAGAACTCAATAATGAAAAATTCACTCCCTTAGATGGCTTTTTGTTTATGTACAAATTCAGATGAGAAAAAAAAAAGAAGCACAAGACAGTTCATGCAAAGAATATTATTGCTCTATATTGGCAGATTACTACAGCGATATATATATATATATCAAAATGGAAACATCAAGATTAGAATTCTCTAGGCAACAAAAGAACCAGAACCAATTTTGGACTGAAATACTACAACGATCGCTAAACAGTCTATCAAAAGGTGAATTTTTTGGTTCAAATGTTGAAAAAATAATTATTTTGTCAGCATCATTCATTAGAGGGCCAAGAGACAATGCGACGGCGCTAAATGGATGCAGTGGCATTAGTTCATTGAGCAAATACAGAAAATCAGATATTTTTCTAAGCATGACCTATAATTCAACTGGCCAAATATTAAAAATAATTCGCTTTGGACAGATGAGAGAAAGAATTGGCTAAATTTCGTCGCTCGGGTTTTCGCTTGGGTTTTCAATGCAAAAGTGCAAGTGCTCAAGGATTTGTTGTTCGAGAAACATGTTTTGGGCAAGATTGCTGCCTTTACATGTGTAATTGAATTTCAGAAAAAGGGCCCCCATATGCATATTTTTTTATTATATTGAAACAAGCTTCAAAATTGTTTTCCCCACAGGTATATGATCAAATAGTGAGTGCAGAGTTTCCAGATTAAAGAATACATACGTACTTACATTCATTGGTTGTTAAGCACATGATACATTGGCCATGTGGCTAGCTTGATCCTAAATGTCCATGCATGAAGGCTGAGGGAGGTTGTAAGGATTATTATCCCAAAGAATTTGTAAAGATTCGACTAATTCTTATCCTATTTATTGATGCATAAGAGCAATAATAAAAGGACAGTTAAGATCCAAGATCAGGAATTGGATAATAGATGGATTGTTCCTTAGAATCCATATTTATTGTCTAAATTTAATTGTCACATGAATGTTTAAATATGCTCAATAGTTCAAGCCGTAAAGTACATATATAAGTATATCTACAAAGGCCATGACAAGATTTTGTATTGTAAAAGTAGCAAATGAAGTCATTGATGAGATTAAAAATTTCCAGAGTGCAAGATATGTTTTAGCACCTGAAGCAATGTGGCACATTTTCAGCTTCGACCTAATTGAAATGCAGCATGAGGTAATTACTTTACCTATTCATTTGGAGGATGAACAGTCAATTTATTTTCCAGAAAGACAATCTCTTTACAACATTGTTAAGAAGCAGTCTATTTCAAGGACCATGCTTGCTAAATTTTTCAACAAGAATAAACATGATAAGAATGCTAAGGAATTGAACTGTCTCTATGCTGAATCCTCGAGCATTTTGTATGGGAATTGTTCAAAAAGGACGGCAATGGCATTTACAATGGCAAAGAAAAGTAATTGTGAGAATTTCAAGTGCTCATCCTACACAAAGGGAATGATATTATCTATGAATGCTCTTGCTGCATGTCAAGAAACTAACTTCTTTTAAGGACTTAAAAACTATCAATGGTTATACTGCATCAACATTCAGAGAAGCAGCTAAATTTCTTGGCCTGCTGCATAATGATTACAATATTGAATATTGTTTAAGTGAAGTTGTTTTGTACCATATACCAAGTACTTTCCAATATCTTTTTGCTACTATCTTTGTGCATTGTAACACAAAGAATCCTAAAGAATTGTGGCTAAAGTTTGAGAATTACCTATGTGAAGACATTAGAAGGGATAGCTCAGTTCCTCAACATATGGTTGGAAGAAAAGCCTTAAAGCTGACAGATAATTTTCTGCAGTCTATGGGGAAAAGATTGGTTGATTTTGGTTTCAATGATATTCCATTGGATTTTCTAGACTATAATACAGAAGCAAAAGAAATTGAGGCAGAAAAATATCATTGTCACTGGGAAGATTTAGAGTTAGTAAACAACTTGAACATGGAGCAAAAATGAGCCCATGATTGAATCCTCAGTTGCATTGACAACAATGAAGCCAATGCCTTCTTTGTTGATGGTCTAGATGGTACAGGTAAAACATTTCTATATAAAGCTCATCACGCAACTATAATATCTCGAAAGCATATAGCATATAGCACTTGCAACAACAACATTTGGAGTTGCATCATCCATTTTACTTGGTGGCCGGATAGCACACTCAAGATTCAAAATCCCTATTAATGATGATGATTCTAGAACTTGCAACATCAGCAAACAAAGTGCATCTGCACAACTATTGCGAGTTCCAAGCTAATCATATGGGATGAAGCCACTATGGCAAAAAGAATGTCTATTGAGATTCTTAATGAGAAGCTGCAGACATTCTGAGTACCTCAACCTTATTTGGCGGAAAATTTATTGTTTTTGGTAGCGACGACTTTTGACAAAGATTACTAGGGATAACAAAAGGTAAAAGACTAGACATTGTCAATACAAGCCTAGTTATGTCTCTAATTTGGCCTAAGTTGTAACAGATAAAGCTCACTGAAAATATGCGTGCTCGGTTAGACCCCGAGTTTTTAGCTTTTCTCCTTAGAGTTGGAGATAGATATGAACCAACTAATGAGAACAGTAAATTTTGCATACTTCCCACTTTCCATACCTTTTACCAATGATAACATTTCTCCGAATCAACTGTTACAATTTGTGTTCCCAGACATGCATAACATGGGCAACAATCTGAGTGCAATGATCAACAGAGCAGTACTCAAGACGAGAAATGACTATGCATGAAACCAATGATTTGGTCATCAGAAAATTTTCAGGAGAAGAAAAAATCTATTTCAGTTTCAATGAGGCACCTGACTCATCAAAACAAATGGAGCATCAAAGACTTATTTCATACTTGGATACTGAAAGGACTTCCTCCTCGTGATTCTGTTAGCTACTACTTATAAAGAATTATCCAGTTATGCTTCTTAGAAAGATTAATCCAACTGAAACACTATCAAAAGGAACAAGGCTTATATGCAAGGAGTTATCAAATAGTATGATCCATGCAAAAATTGCATTTGGCTCTTTTGCAGGCAAATCAGTCTTCATCCCTCGAATTCCTCCCCAATCTTTAGATGACAAATTTTATTCCATTCCTTGTAAGCGAACACAATTTCCTATAAGGCTATGTTTTGCTATGACAATAAATAAAGTACAAGGGAAAACATTAGACTTTGTTAGTGTTTACCTGAAGGAACCAATATTTTGTCATGGGTAGTTTTATGTTGCATTATCAAGAGCAAAAACAGCTACAAACGTTACACTACTCATTAGGCCTTCGAATGCAACTCTGCAATCCATAAATTGGACTAAAAACATTGTCTATGATGAAATTCTTTATTTAAAATCACTAGCGCCATCCATTATATGCAGTGTCCTTTTTTTTATTGTGAATAAGTGCTTATCTAATGGAGTATTTATTAACTACTTTTGCTTGAATTTTCTCTCAAAGATCTCCATATCCAATATTTTGATTCTTTCATTGATCATAGACTTTATTGCAGTATAATGTATATTTATTGTTACTATTCTCATCTGATCATTTAAAATATAGCTCTCTAAGTTAAACTATAGACTCATATAATATTCTATTTTTGCTTGCATTGCTGGTATAATACAACTATATCTTGCTTTATCTATGTTCTGAACCATAGTGTGAGCCTAATACATAAAAGCAGCAAAGTCTTATATAATCTACTTTGCTCTTCATTATTACAGGTACCTATAATAGTGCAATGTATGGATAATTACTAAACCTGATTACTATATTTTTTTAACTACTCTACTATTCCAACATTATTAGCTGACATAACAAGAATTTATCTATTCCATTACTTTTCCTCCTTACAGATAATCATGAAAGCCAAATGTGTGCATACCTCTTCATGACAAAACTACTAGATCTCATATCATTGGATATCAAAACTGATTCTTGTGGAAAAATCAAGCATTAGGATCAGCAAAGATAGGAAAACGTCTTATCAAAGATATCATTTTGCTGATCCAAATATAAGCTTCTCTACATTTGCTATTACCATGCATACCTGTTCTTTAACACATTATCAATTTATGATATGCAAAATACAATTGATATTCACCACATACAATACTTTCTATGTAGCAAACACATAATCCAAGGAGTTAGTTACACAAAAGATGTTGGAACTTTAAATCATATTCTGGAATTGGAAGAAACATACTATATTGGAAATACTGCCATTGTCAAAATTTCACACGAAAAATTTCAATATGGTACATTACCATATCAGCTAACTTTGACAAAGAATGCTTTCGTCCATCGAGTTGATGAGTCTAATATGTTGACTGCTGATGGAAACTATGATTTGACTCCATTCAAGAACTTCTACAAATTCATAGATGATGGCAATATCAGAATCAGTAATATACATCTTCTAAACTAAGTCTTACTATCTACTGAAATTATAGTTACAATCTTATACTCTACATAAATCATGTCTCTAAATTTTGCTATTTAGATGTACTTTCTTCTGTAGTCCATGCTCTACTACTTGAAACTGTCATGCATGATGGGAGAACAGTCCCTATCCAAGAATTTGTAGTTCTGAATGAAGAATAAGATTACTCTGCATTAAATATGAACACCTTCCATCCATTGTATAATATTCTAACAAATTTCCATATAACACAGGTGCAGACCGGTGATATTTACAATGTGGGAAGAATTCTTGGATATTCAGGTTGCAAAACCTCTAAGCATCACACCCCAATTTCCAGTTATGCTAATCACGAGAGCAAAATCAACCTCATTTGATGGTACAAAAAGTTACTCACCTTAAATGTTTGTTTTTTACAATTATGATTCTATAGCTCTCCAAGATTCCATAAAAATGAGTATATATTATTATCACACACTACTTTCTATTTGCACACAATTGTTAGTAGCAACAACCATCATTATGCAGAATCCCCCAATTCTTGAAAACGCAATTGTCAAAAACTGGAAATAATACCCACATATATATAAATCAGATTACTACTAATTGCAAAAATATATACACACACACATCCACACAATACACACACATCCACACACATACACACACTACTAGTAAATTACTTAGAATAATACAATTGACTATCCAATGCCAGGGTGAAATCAAACAAAGCATACATGGAGAAAGTTGTTCTTCAAAGGATGTATGATAGGAATCATCATATTGTCGAAATGTCAGATGAAATCAACTGCTGCAGGTCAGGCATATTCAAAGCACAACTCATGGGGTAATTATACACTTTGCCTCCTTCGTATCCTAAATACATTTATGCCTATGAAAAACCTAAATAGAATCCAAATATTTACGTGCCTATTTTCCCTGACAGACAAAAACAATATGGGTAAAGGTACAGGCTTACATAGCCAATGCATATAAGAAACTATATGTACCTCACTTGACCAAACTGTTTCAAACTTTGTGGAACAGAGATTTATATGGATTTTACATTCCTTCATTATAATATGCTTGAACCCAAACTATACCCAAGGTAGGCTATATGAAAATGTAGCTTAAAAATCTTTACCAAACCACATATATTAACACTATCCACTAAACTGTCAAAGCAAGGTTTTACATCCTCATCAAGGACAATAATGTAATAATTAATGTTTAAATTGATGACAAATATGCTGAGTTTATTCTTGGAATCACAGCTAAAGAAATACTCCAAATGGAAGTAAAGGTAATTATATGCTTAGGCTATCTTTCTATCCCATTTTTATTCATGTATTACAGACTCTTCTTAAAAAATACTTACATTTACAAAAGGAAGACCTTGATATCAATTTGGTGAATGAAAGGCTAAAGAATGAAGAAATCTATTTCCAAGTGAAAATAACTTTCTTCACAACAGAAAGAGGCTTTATACTTCGCCACAACGTGCTTGCTTGGTAGCTGCTGAGGCACAACCAATGCTCATTGCTATGGCTGATAACATTAGCAACTCCCAACCAATAGCTAGCAAAAGTTCCACACCAATGATGACTCAAGAATAGACAATGTTGCCTCAGGTGAAGAAGATACTCTGCTAGCAGCCTCAGAAAACAGTAGGAAAGGGCCTGCGGTAATTCAGCAAACTGGAAAAACCTAGCAGTTGAAGCTTGACTAAGCCAATGGAAAATTATATTTTTCTTGCTAAATTATAACTTTCTAAATGTATTAAGTTGCCTCTTTTGAAGTTGTATTGTACAGTTAATCACACCTTAACTTATTTCACAGGTGTGCTTTTGGAAACCTCATGCATGCATCACATCTCCTATGTAAATTAAACTCATGTTAACTATGTATCTTTATATTGTCTTCCAAGTCACGGGAGATAGAATTTTACAATTCAAGGATATTACATATGTTGTCTAGTCTTAGTTTTAAAAACTAACAAATTACGGCTCCGTTTCTTGCATATGCAAATAATCCCTTATTATTTAACAAATATTATTTGGGTTTTTACTTTAATGATATTTGAAAATAATGTTGATTTTTAAAATAATGAAATTATTATTTAAATACGAAATAATATTTCAAAATAATCGCTTAGATTGCAAATAATGAATGCCTATTATTTACTTTTATTTTTTTAACTATAAAGAATTATAAACTATACTAATTAGACATTATGGTCTAATTATTTTGCTTTCCAAGATTTAATGAGTTCAGAGGGCCGAATGACTAAATCACAGTCCGAACGATACTTACTGATCACATTGGGTACCTTACTTGCAACCGTTCGGTGGGTCGTGTTCACCAATTGGGTTTAGGGAACGGAGTTCTAAACTTCACACACATTGTTAACATATACAACAGAACTAATTCACCTCTTGCCATAATGTTTATCACCAAAGAAGCTGTACAAATGTAAATACTAACAAATCTGGAAGAATTAAATTTTGACGTTTTAGGTATAATTGTATATGAGAAATTTTTTTTTTTTTTGAATATGTATTCCATTTCTTCAATACCAAAAAAGAACAACATGTGTGATTTTTTTTTTTTTTATTTTTTTGTAATTTCAAAAAAATCAAACAAAATTGAATAATAGAACATTTGAAATAGTAGATCTACTACAAAAATTAAAGGGCCAAATGGGGCTCTAGAGATAGGAAAAGGGGGTGAAGAACCGCTACGATTTACCTTGAAAATTTACCAGCACCCAATTTATCAATCGAGCAAATTTCTGTCTCTAAAGAGTTTGAATCGAGTGGATTTCTTAACCAAAATAGTTTCTTTTGAAGGAATATTTACTGTTCAACTCATAAAGTTGAAGTTGAATGGAGTATTAAGTTGTCTGAAACGTGAAAGATAAGCTTTAATACAGAAAATTTGTCAAACGTTCAGATGATTATTTCGGAAGTTAATAGAAGATCAGAAGTCTGAACTTCTAAATTTCAAATTATTGCTAGTAATGACTTCTTCCACTTTGTTTTTTAGTCCTTGGTTTCAGTAGCATAATTATTTCTGCAAGCCAAACACAACAATAATTGTTGATTTTTTTCAATATAAATAATTGATGTTTCACATTAGATGAATAGTACAAATAATGGATAAAACAAAACATGAATAATGAATAATATTATTTGGTAAATAATCGTCATTTGACCAAACAACATTTAATGTTGATCAAATAATATTTGATAAATAATTACCATTATTTGGTAATTAAACGAAGCCGTTTACATTACCCTGCTATTCATTATTAGATTAGTTTCCTATAATCTCATGCCCCACCCATACTCATAGTCTCAAATCATATTTAAAATTGGGCATGCTGAGGTGTGAGTCTCAACAAACTAGTACTATTAAGTTTGGTTTATTGAGCTATATGGTTCTACCAATTCAATATAGTACAACTTAAAACACAAGCATATTCTTTTTATAATAAGGTTTATGGTCATCATTGAGCAACTATTAAACAGTTTATTAGATGGGTTGTTCAATAACTAATGTAAGACACTCATTTATCAGGGTGTTCATGATTTTTGAGTTGTGGATTTTTTTATTCGAATTTTCAAGTCAAAAGTTTAAAACCTAATTTAATCCAACTAATATAAAAATTCAAGCAAACCCAATATAAGTATTATTTAGGCTGGTTACTTGGGTTTGCAATTTATTTAGATTAAATATCCTTATTAATTAAAAAAAACTCCGAACAATTTAATGATTTTGAAATCATTTATTACAAAATATATTTGGTAAGAAATGAAAGGAAAAAAAAGCAAAGAATATATTAGATAAAATGTTAAGTCAAAGAATAAAGACGAAAAAAATTATAAGTTAAATGAAATGGTTGTAATAAGAACAAAAATGAAAAAATAAAATTATGAATAAATTGTGGAGTTATCGTGTTATTTAGTTGGATTCAATTTGGATTTCAAAACTCAATCCAACCAAAAAATTTCAAGTAACTTAACCCAAATAATTTGTAACTCAATCTATGTTATCACAAAATTTATTTGGGTTGGTATATATTTTCAGATTGGGTTGGTTTTAACACACTCACTAATTTGGAATAAGTGATTCACTTTTCTACAAAATATTGGTCCATGTTTCCCTAATTAATGGATCACCAATTTTAAATGGGAGCTTCCATTGTTTGAGCAACTATTTGGTAGTGCTATCACTGGGTTGAGTCTGGGCTTGTGTCCATACATAATTTGGATTACCTAGATCTAATTAGGATTCGTTTAAGTGTTATAATAAATTAATTGAATATGAATCTTGTTGTCTCATTAAGTCTAGGCCTGAATCCATATATAATTCTGATTATCTATATCCAATCAAGATTCGTTTAAGTGTTATAATAAATGGATCGAATATAAATCTTGTTATTATGATCCGGTTAACACTTAAATCAATTAAATATTTAATAATGTATAGTAGAATCACTTATATACATACATACATATTAATCTATATATGTATACATACTTTTTTTGAAAGGCCAACCATTATCAACATAATTTATATTTTATTATAGAATACATACGTAATATCCAGTTATCAACTGTTTGAAATTTGTTCAATAATTATAATACGAAAAATTTGTTCAATAATTATAATAAGAAAATGAATCTTAAAAATTTTAAAAGTAATAAAAATAATATGGAGCATGAATCTATTTTGTAGGCCAGGCTCATATGTGGACTTGGACTCGGATCCAATAATACTATTTGGATTCGAATTTAAATTTATTAAACGTGATTTGTTTGTACTCTTATTATTAGAATACAAAATTAATTGCAATGAACCAAATAAAACTTACCATATTATTCACCGTTTACATCTTTTTCGAAGTTAATTTACTTTTTTTTAAACCATTTTTATGCTTCCCTTGGATTAGTGGATCCCCCGAGCCCTAAAAACTTTCACACTTGCCCATCTATCGCTTCCATCCAAGGCCATCGCTCCGCCCCCGACCACCATACACCGCCGTTGCAACTGGATCAAAATTCACAGTATAGTTTAAAAGAACGCATTCACTTCTCTGCCTCCATCAAATTCATGCAGTTGGTCATCTGAGGTTAAAACTTTTATCAACCTTTAAAAAATTAATATTCTTTTTAATTATTTTTTACTGTTCGCACATATTTTTATACCTATCTGCATTGTTCGTACATATTTCTGACGTTATTTTTAGGATTAAAATTGTATTTTTTTTATTATTATTGATTTACTGTGGTCTATTTTATTTATTTATTTTTGTTTTTTTTTTCCTGATTGGGTTATAGTAGGATCCAGATTGTTAAAGCTTCCAGCTTTTAATTTTCCAGGCTTGATTTTTATGCAATAAATATTGGTGAATTTATATAATCTATGGACTAAAATTTGTAAAATATGGTATATTGAAAGTTCAATTGAAGTATGAGCCCACATTTTTTCTAAAAACTGTTTGTTTATGTATTTTAGGAAGTAGATTTTCCGGACATGTGGATGATATTGTCCATGATTCTCTCGAATGTGGTAACTTGTGAGTTGTTTTTAGTTTAACTGCATTTGTTGCTAAATTTGCAAAGACTTGCTTTTTCTTTTCTGCTCCGTGTTTTCCGGTTTCTTTTTTAGATCAGGATGAGGTGGGTGGCCTTACATTTCTCCTTCTCTTCCATTTTGACCGTATCCCATTGTAATTACTATTGTTATCTATCTGACCATATCACAGTTTTTAAAGTGAAGATATTCAAGAAAACAGTCATCTAAGCACGGCATATGAAATTATTGGGAAAATGAACTTTCTGTTTCAGTCTTTATTTTACCACAAATTGCAAATATATCCTTTTTCTTCCCGGTTTCCGTTGTTTCTATTGGTGTAGTTCTTCTTTTGGCTTATTGTTACTTTTAGAGTATGTTCTTTAACTCTCAACAGCCAGTTGACTGGGAGTCTGGTTCAAAAGTAGTACATAGAAGGGAAGGATTAGTTGACCAAAATAGTGAAGCGCACTGGCTTTAATTCAGTTGATAGTTGGGTTCTCTTTAGTTTTTTAATTACTATTGAACTTCTATCTTTTTAAGTTTTCCACATCAGAATGATGTACAAATGTTGGTGATTTTTCTTGATGTCTGTTGTTTTGGTTGAAATGTATGTATTGTGTTCTTTTCTCTCTGATTGCTTCAACTTGTACGGTTTCAAGAGCTTTGTATGTTGAATAATTTACTTTTGTGGGGTATGTTTTGAGTGCCATTTAGTTTATTAGAGACGATGCTCCATGGGGATTCTGGGAGTCATGAGCTTGTAGGCAAAACTAATGGCTTTTCTTGTTCTCAAGGCTATGTGATTTTAGACCTTCATAAAGCCCATCATGGTGGGAATCTCATGGGTTTAGGGACAAAATATATGCACTTCCATACCACGACTAAAATTTCGATCATGGGACTGCATTGCTGTTCTTGTATCTTATCTCTGGGATTTGCCCTTTTTCTAGTTTTAGTTTATTCATCTTTTTCTAATGTTTGTTTGATCTAAACTGCGTTTCTGAACTGTGGAAAAACCAGAAGAGTTTTATCAACCTCCAAAATTGATATATTTGCTAACGACTTTTGTGTTGATTTTACTGGAAATGATTGTTGCTTACACCAATGAGAAAATGTGCAAAGGTTCACACTATCAATTGTAAGGCTCTTTTTTTTTTTTTTTTTTTTTTGCTTCTTCTTTAAATGAAATATTTACCATCATTGACTAGCGATTCCATCAATATGCTCAGTGTATATTTTCTTGAAAGGAAATATTCAGCTAGTGAAAAAGCAATAGATTTTCCTGGGTATCAAAAGATACAGGCCTCTAGGCTTTTAATCACCATGAGAGATCAGACTTTGGATGTACTTTGGAAAATGACTAAATCTGCGTCATTAGCCTTGTTCAGTTTCTTGTAGCCTTGCATCGCTGTCGTCTTGATGTATACGTTATTGCTGCATTTTATATCGTGCTTCCTTGCCTCCTCCTAATTGGCATATCAATTTTGACCGAACAGTGAAGTGTCAATAGATAGCATTTTAGATGATTATTCTGCAGTCAAAGGGGCAAGCCTTATTCTGTATTATTTGCAATTGGCAAAAAATGTGGTGACAATTGCGGGGAAAAAAGAAGCTTGTTTTTGTTTTCTTGATGCAATATTTGGTTGCTTCCGTTGGACCACATGGACTTTTTCCTGTTCCTCTAGTCAGTCTTCATCATATTTCTGTCTTGTTATTAATGGTTTGCTTCAATATTTATTGTTTCACATCTTTCTGACTGATGGCTATCTTTTTGTGAAGAAATGATATTGGTGGATAATTGTCATATAAATTCTGAACACGACATGGTCTCGGATACTCTTCAAATTAACCATCCAACAAATGGAGAAGCTGAGAACAATCTTCACAAACAAGGTGAAAAAACTCTACGTCGACCCTTGAATGGAAGTCGAGATGTTGGGTCTGTGGGATTTGGTGGTAACTGTACCCATGCTGATGAAGAATCCTTGGACATCTCGGGAATCATTACACTCTAGAGATTCAGAAGGCTCTTCAAATTCCAACATGCATCTAGATGTAATACCTGTATGTGAAACAATGGGACTCTACCTTCCCTCCACAGTTTTCTTCCATTTTTTGTCCATTTGGACTGTGATTACATGCCTTGTAATCTTGTGCATTGCCTTGATAATTCTCTGTTGTGTGATTGCTGCAGAAAAGTGGAAAAAGGCAGAATGATATGACATTGGAAGACATATATAATAAAGAGTATAATTTTGATGATGATGATGATGATGATGACAGTGACTGGGATCCATTAGAGAAGAATATAGAAGTTTTAAAGTGGTTTTGTGTTAACTGTACAATGGTTAACTTTGATGACATCGTACATTGTGATGTATGCTTCAGCTACTAAGATTATCTTCAACATGTTTCATATTCACTTCTATTTCTATTTCCTTTCAGAACTATATGTGTAGTATGTTTTTTAATGTTTGCACACGGTAGCTTCTGCTTGAGATTTGATCTGTATCTTTCCTGTGTAGGTATGTGGTGAACATATAGAATCTGGAATTCTTAGGCATGGGTTTTTTGCATCTCCCTTTTTGCCTGAGGGAGGTCTTGGTGAAAATGGGTCAGAACTAGCTAAAAGATCCAAAGGTTGTTCCTAGGGAACTGTTTGATTTCTATTCTTTGCTTAACCTCCTGGATTTTTAAGGATATTTTATTATCTAATTTTATGTACCTATGTTCTTGCCAGGCGATAAGGGTTCTAAAACAATGTGTATTATCAGCTCAATCTAAATATCCTAACTACAAGCTACATATTTTGTAAATAGGAAATGGTGTTTTGGAGTTTTGTTTGGCTAAATGTTGCATTAATTTCAAAATTTTCCTGTCCATGTAGAATCATGTTCACAAAATGTTGATCCAAACAACTCCACCGTAGTAGGATTTGATGAGAGGATGCTGCTCCATGCAGAAGTACGGTTCATTTACCTTGAAATTTCTTTCAATGTTTAATTTGAATATGAAAATGCTAACTTTAACATAAAATTTATGCCTTTTAATTCCTTCTTCTTTCCTCTCTACAATCTGCAAAAAATTCTTTACACTCCACTCCAAGGGAACTTGCCATTTATCTGATTATGTCAGTTGATCTTATATAAAGTTTTTCTCCTAACCTTGTGATCTTTTTGGGTTACCTGACATATATGTTTCTTCTTTCTTCTTTGATTGAAAAGGTTGAAATGAAGTCTCATCCGCATCCAGAAAGACCAGATCGTCTTCGGGCCATTGCTGCCAGCCTTGCTACTGCAGGTTTCTGAATTTCCCATTACAATTATTAGATGTTCTATTGGTGATAATGTGGAACCTGCTGAATATCTTCACTGGTTTGGAGTACTGAATTTCGCAGTCCATGTCAGTTCTCTCAACAAAATTCACTGGTTGCAGGTATATTTCCGGGACGATGCTATCCAATTTTAGCCAGGGAGATTACCCAAGAAGAACTTCTGATGGTAATATATCTAATAAAGCTCCATTTGTCATGTATTACTATTACATGAGAGGTTTTTGTTTTCATGGAAGAATTATGCCTACTGTTTAAAATTTTATGTATGTCCATGAATTTTGGTTAAAATCTTTTGGGAAGTTACCTATGAGCTGGTTCTCTAATAACAGCAGTTGCCTATGCTTATAGTTTCACAACTGTGAAGGTTAAATGAGGACGACGATGGTTCCTTTTTTCTGGTATAATATTTAGATGCTGATTTTTTTTCCTTTTGGAGTTTTTAGATCCATTCTACGGAGAATGTTGAGACTGTGGAGCTCACAAGCCGCATGCTTGCTAGGTTTGTTTATTTGTTTATTAATTCTTTTCTTCATTCCCAGATCTCTTTCTTTATGGCTTACTTCCATGCATTTAAACATGGGCAAGTTCACATGTCTATATTAAGCCAAAGTGGATTGATGCAAATGTTTAGTTCTCATTTTTTCTTATTGGGTTGGAACTTGCAGTTACTTCACTCCTGATACATATGCAAATCAACATTCAAGGTGCCCTTGCTGCTAGACTTGCAGCAGGTTTATGTGCTGATCTCGCTACTGCTGTATTCTCAGGGCGTGCAAAAAATGGTTTTGCTCTGGTAAGGGCCTCCAGAATTTATTGCGAGTATTTCACAAAGTTAACAAATCTGATTGGGATATGTCGTGAGCTCGCTCTCTCCCTCCCTCTCTCTCTCTCTCTCTCTCTCTCACATGACTGTAGGTTCGCCCTCCTGGTCATCATGCTGGTGTGAAACAGGCAATGGGTTTCTGCCTTCACAATAATGCAGCAATTGCTGCATCAGCAGCTCAAGTTGCAGGAGCTAAGAAAGTCTTAATTGTTGACTGGGTAAGGGCTGTGGTTTTTCAACTTCATGCTGCATTGTTTAATTATAATTAAAGCGTGTCTGGTCCTAAGTTTACTTCTTGTCGTGTTTTGGAAATCCAATTTCCTTGATTTACTGAACCTTCATTCTTGTCTCACACAGGATGTACATCATGGAAATGGCACTCAAGAAATATGGATTTGATCAGAACAAATCGGTTAGTCCTGCTTAGGTTGCTTGAGATTCTGCACTTTGATATGCTTCACATTGAGGCCAAATAAAGTTTCAAAATTTTCATTTTTGGGCTTCATCATCTGTTATCTGACTTTATACTTGTTGCATTCTCTGTGGGATTTTGATCGTAGCTCTTCATGTGTTTAAGGCCTAAAAGGAAAAAGTTTACTCTTTTTTTGTTTTTTTGTTTTATGGTTGTTTGAGGTCCTAAGGCTTTTGCCCTCTATGAAGGTTTTGTATGTGTCTCTGCATAGACACGAGGGTGGAAAGTTCTATCCTGGTACTGGAGCTGCTGATGAGGTACTTGATTCTCTCTGTCTCTGTTTCTTTTTTGCCATTTGCAATATTTTCTTAGATGCACCAGTAATTATATATGTCAATGCCTTCTTTTGTAGGTTGGTACCATGGGTGCGGAAGGATATTGTGTCAATATTCCTTGGAGTCGCCGGGGAGTTGGTGATAAAGACTATATTTATGCATTTCAACATGTCGTGATTCCTATAGGTTGATTTGCTTCTTCTTCTCTCACCTTAAAAGTGGACAATATATGTGCATAATAATGTAAACGAATGAACCATTTCAAGAGTTGTTTATTGTCATTTTCTACTAGTTGGTTAGTGGACTAGATATTCATAATTTAGATAAGGGTGAAGATATTTACACACCCTTTTGAGTTTCTTACACAACCTATCCACTATTCATTAGTATAATTAGCTTTTTGCACACTTTTTTTAGCTTCTTGCACGCCTTCAGGTGAACATAATGCACTACTGAATTGTGATAGCTAAAAGGCGTGTGTGAATATCACCACCCTTTGGATAATTAAAACTTGACATTTTTACTGCCTAGCAACTTTCTCAATTAGTTGTCTGCATGTGCTTACTGTTGTAACATAAGTGAGATGGATATCTATTCATGTTAGTATCTCTTTAGATTTTATGTCAGTTCAAGGAGCCAGTTCACTTTAATAACATTCCATGCAAGAGTTCAAAAAGCTTGTGTATGTTAAAGTTAGCATCTGTCTCTGACAGATTAGGTTTTATACTTCGTGGTCACAAGATTTGTTTTATCAACTGTGAGCAATATATGCTTTAATTAAACCACTGTGCAAGTAGGGACAGTGATTCAAACAATTTTCTTCTCTTTTTGAGCACTTGTAATCAAGTTACTTTTGTATGCTTAATCTGTGTATATGTTATTCATATTCACCACAATCATACTAAAATAAAATATCCTACAGAAGTTATTACATGTTATTTGTATCATGTTCTTGGGTGTTGAATGCCAATTCGGAATGTTGAATTGCGAATCAAAGTTCTCTTGAACTTTCAGCTTTCCCTTCACTTCTTTCGTTAGTTTCTCTTTGGTTTGGTCATTGTTGCCACATTTTGCTGTCCGGATGTTGTTGTACCTTTTTAAGATCTGTATGCATGAACTTATTTTGTTGTATGTTCTATTCAATAGTTTTTTTTTTTTTGGGCAATTATTAACTACCTTAAATCTGCTAATATTCTTTGAATACACTTTATTGCAGCATCAGAGTTTGCCCCAGATTTTACTATCATTTCTGCAGGATTTGATGCTGCAAGGGGTGATCCCCTTGGATGTTGTGATGTAAGAAATATTTCCTCAGTAAAATTATCTGTTTCATTTTACCCTTCATGAGCAAGTATGTTGTTTCGGCTATTAAAACCATAAAAGTTGCTGATTGGTGGAGAAACGAATGCACAATATGTCAACCACATTGTAGTTTGCTTTAGTCCCTTTTCTCACAAATTAAGAACTGTTCAAAATTATCAAATTAGCAAGACTACTCCAATACCCTCTAATCTATATTAGCATGCATCTCAGCTGGCCAGTCAAGCTCTTAGAATATAAGAAATTGTTAGTGTTGAAAAGAAGATGAAATTGTGTGTCACAGAGATGATGTTTTACTTCAGATAATTGTTTGGTACAATCAAACTTCAAGATGATTGGCATTGTGTGTCACAGTGATGATGTTTTACTTTAGATAAATTTTAGGTACAATCAAGCTTCAAGATGGTGGCGTTGTTCTTTAGATCATATTTTATATATTTGTGTGTTGGTTGAGCTCGTGTCTTTCCTCTGTAGGTCATATTTTGTTGGATAAAGCAAGTGATAAAAGAAGCCTTGACTCATTGGCTGAAACTGCCTCACACTTCCTCCCCTGTATCTTTGACAGCTCAAACTTCTTCATTTCCCATCTTCCCCTGGGTTTTGTTTCTCCTAAAATTTGGTGGCTTGCGAATCATTCATCTTTTAATTGGAATGGTCTTTACTTCTCAACATCTTGTATTAGTTGATCTGCTAAAACGTTTCTGAAATTTGGCACATCATGCGTCCACAATTTTTGTTGAGACTAAAAATTAAGGTTCTTCCTTTTCTTACTTTCCTGAAATTAAGCTAAGTGGAGATTGCTGCTACATTATGGTACTTTTCTAAATTCCCCTTAGAAATTTTATTTCACCATTTCTCTGAGAAGGAAGGATATCAGAAATGTTTGTATGTTTAATATTCCTATGCCTAATACTCTAATTGAAGATGTAGTGGTGAAAAAGCTTAGCTGCTTCATTGCCCTTTGGCTTTGATTATGCAACCATGACACATACTGGCAATTATAGTCAAAGAATCCACGGCAGGAGAGTGCCTAGTGGGAATTTCTATATTAAAAATCATCATTTCACTGGATTATATGGTTGCTTCTTTTAGGTGACTCCTGCTGGCTTTGCACAGATGACAGAAATGCTTTGTGCTCTATCTGATGGAAAGTTACTTGTTATTCTCGAGGGCGGGTTGGTTTTTATATGTTTGTGGATTTGTGTCGATCTATTTTTAATATTTGACTATGTCATGATTGATCACGAAACTTGTAACTTTTGCAGCTATAATCTTCGTTCAATATCGTCCTCTGCTACTGCAGTGATTAAGGTATGCTTATCCCAATGCTAGTACTGGTTAATACAAACTCTGCGATACTTTTACCTTTGCTCCTGGGTAGGTCCATACATTTTACTTTTCATATCATCTATCTACACCTTAACTGGCTGGTGGTTGTTTTGTATCTCTGGAGATACATGTGAGGTAGGAGACATTTACCCCTAGGCAGATTATGCTGAGCCAGAATTGAATGTACATTTTGCAGGAAAATTACCTTTATCTTTATCATGTTGTTTATAATGACACTGGGGAAAAAAAAAACTGAAAGAAAGATGTAGTTCATGCTTTTATTTGTTTAAATTTATATGCGAGCACATTTGTCTTTATGGTGAACAAGATGATTTGTCTTTAGCTTCTCCTAACTTGGTTCTGTGTTATGCAGGTCTTGCTTGGTGAAAGTTCAGCATGCAATTTGGACAGTATTGTGCCTTCAAAGTCTGGGTTGCGGACCATTTTTGAAGTCCTAAAAATTCAGACCAAATATTGGCCTGCACTGGAGTCAACCTTTTCCAGATTGCAGTCACGAGGTGGGGAATTTATGCTTTTCAGGATGCAGGTTAGTGTCTCTGTTGGCTGATATCTTCTAACTGCCGTACAAGTATGGTTTCATATCTTTCACTTCTCTTTCGGGTTAATGCAACATAGTGGTTCTACTGCAAGTAATTCAAACCCAGTGTAAGAGCGGGAGGCTAATTAGAGTTTTTGGCCATGGAATAGGTAATTAGGAACTGAGGGTCTTGCAATGTGTCCTCTCCATAGGGTGAAGTCTTGTGGTTGATCAAATCAATTGTCTGTCTGCCCCTTGGTCCTTAACTGTTTCTTTTACATATTGTTAGTGTTTCTATATGTCCTGCTCAAAGACAATTACCGCTTCTGTCAAACGATCCAAGGCACAAGTGTGCATGCATAACAACAGGAATAGAGAGATGACAAAGTGCAATTTTTTAGCTTATGAATAACAGTAACAATTGTGTGTGTGTGTGTGAGAGAGAGAGAGAGAGAGATGATTCTCATGCAAAAAAGAAATAGTATAGCAGAGATGACACGTGTAAATATTTATAGCTTAAAATAACAGTAATAATTTAGAGAAAGATAGAGAGAGATGGTGCTAATGGCAAAATACCTCTTCTTTTCTCTAGTAAACTCTTCAGAAATAATATAATGACAGGGATTGGTGAAAGAATGTATTCTGAGACAAGCTTTAGTTACTGTAAATCGTATTTGTGTATCCAAGGCGGATGGATTGCTGAACTTCAATCTCTTGAGTTTTAGGTGGAAGTTTAATCCTTGTCATTTCAACAATATTTTCTTGGAATTTCTTGCAGGGAAACAGGTAAAAAGGAGACGAAAGGCAGTGGTACCAATTTGGTGGAAATGGGGCCGAAAGAGGTTGTTCTATCGCGTCCTGTCCAAGCAGCTTCATTTAAAGTAGAATAGGTGTTAAGTGTACATGTGGTTGTTAGTCTGACCTTGTTTTTGTAACTTCGACAGTACTTGAATTACGGTAGTGCAGTTTTATGGAAGTGGTTTCAGTTTATGCTAATATTTTGCACGTGTGCGCTTTATCCATCGGACTTGTCAATCTTTAATTCAATGCTACTTGGTAAATTGAAAGATCAGCTCACTTTATATTCCTTTGCAATACATCAGGCGAATTCATGCCACCTATGTTCAAATAATTTATCTCAAGTGTTTCGATAGCAAAAGAAGTTAGTGTTGTAATCTGAGTCATTCAACTTGTTACTTTATTATTGATTATTATTGGTATAAAAGCTCAGTTGTCAAAGAGCTTATTGATTTGCTAAGATGGCGTTCCATTGCATACTTAATTCTTTTTTTTCCTTCTCTCTTCTGTATTTTAGTTTTTTTTAGGCTTTTATTCCTTGACTTTAAGAATCCGGGGTAAGACAATGCTGCATTAAATTGGGTAGGAGAATCCTGGCTTTTTGTTGGAAGATGTAAATGGGCATGGTCAGAATATTGTTGATGTCCGTTTTCTTGGGTTAAGTTCTTCATCCACGTGTATAAGCAATGTGTGATATGAAGAGATTATGTACTTTGTAAACTAATAAACTTTTATGTACTTTGTCCACGTGTATAAGCAATGTGTGAATGAAGAGATTATGTACTTTGTAAACTAATAAACTTTTATGTACTTTGTAGAGATTAAAAGCTGTTTGAGCTGAAAAAGTGTGTTGGTGACCAGTATAAATGTGATTAGAGCCATTACTCATTTACACTAGGGGGTGTTTGGAGGGGAAGAGGGAGAGATTTTGCAAGACATCCCAGAGAGATCACTAAGAAAAGAAAGCTACGCTAGTATTCTTTTTCTCTTTCGTTCTTCTTTTGTCTCTGGTTTGGAATTTACTTTTACTTTTATATTGAAGAATTGAACAGTGCAATTCTTAAGATCTGGTATACAGAAGGATTAGAGTTAGTAGAATCTTCAAGTTAGGCGCTAAAACAGAAGACAATAACCGGCAACACAATTTTTATTGAATCCTATATGTAAACAAAATGAGTGCAGGTGTCAGAATGTTTGCTGTTGACAGAATCTTCTACTGCCAGTCTGGTAGAACAGCAAGCATTTCGACCATTAAAAAGTGATGTAGAATTATCTCCTCTGCTCTAAAGTCACAAACCAAAGATGTGACCAACTGTTATTGATGCATGGTCGGTCATTGGATATGCTACAGATACAACATAAGCGGGATGATGTCCACGAGGAAGCATAACAGGTGTACCAACAGCTGATGCCAATGTGACCTGGAGGAGCAGCAACTGGATGACCTACTGGTGCGCCGTATACCCCTAATCCATGCATACTTTGTTGTCCCCTGTGCTTCATTGCTGGTCCCAAAGAAGCAACAGTAGCAGATGGGGTTGTGTTTGTTTGTTGGCCTGTTATTGGTGCCTGATGACTCGAAACATCTCCATTGTTCACGCTGGTAATATCATGGATGCTTGATCTCCTTCTATCTCTGTTCATAGAGTTCAAACGAATGAAGTATTTCTGGGCATGGCTGGCAACTTGCGTTGGAGTTTTATTTGACAAAGTTCTGGAAATGCTTCTCCAATCCCCTTTCCCAAACTTGTCTAGACCAAGCAAAAATAACCTGAGATGAAACGAAAAGAGTAGGCCTTAGTCCATTTCAGTCGGTGGTGATTATAATCCAAGAATATGGGAATGAAAATAAATGGATATACTGGTACCTATGCTCTTCTTCAGTCCATGGAATCCCTTTCTGACGTTCTTGCTCCGCCCGGGATCCTCCTTTTCCTCCTCCCTGACCACTTGAATCGTGACCAAATCCTGGAAATGCACTCCCATAACCACAATTCGAATGCCTGTCGGTAGTTGCAGTCCCAGAAAAGCCTTGATGGTCCTTAGTTGATGAAGATGCTTCCTCTCCAGCGTAATTGGGAAGTGGTACTAGTCCAGCCTCTATTGCTTCAACATCTTCAACAAGTATTTTATAGTGTTGCTTCAACTCATCAGTACTTTTACTAGGAACCATAGAAGCAATCTTGTCCCACTGTTCCTTGGAGATCACCAATCCACTGCATGGCAATGGCATTCTCAAAAGCTCAGTCTTCTTCTCTGCTCCATACTACAAAAGAAGAAGACATTATTACTCTTGCTTGAAGATTTTGAGTAATATTTTTGAATCTTCTTTAGTATTTAAGTTCAGTAGGGAAGTGTTATGCAGGTGGGGATGTCTCTTGATGCTTTTTGTTCTGCTAAGGTTCTTTTCGGAGTTGGAGAAGGAAAGAGTACAATAGGTACGCAGGATAAGAGAAGAGAGTAAAATAGAGTATAAGATAAGGGAAAATTCTTACATGGATCGGGTTTATGGTTTGATGTCTCGTCCCACATCGAAAGTGGGAGGGGATATTATATTATTTATAATACCTTGAGTTGTGGAATACTTACAACTTGGCTTAAACATTTTGAACCCGTTGTTTCTACTCAAAAGTTGTTGGGCCAGCCTAGTACCCGGGGTATGAATCAGTGTATGTGATATGTTATTAGGCCTTAACTTGGGCTTTGTGAGGACGCAATCTGCAAGGAGGCGTGAATGTGATGTCTCGTCCCACATCGAAATGTATGTGATATGTTATTGGGCCTTAACTTGGGTTTTGTGAGGATTCAATCAATGAGGGGTGAATGTGATATCAATATTATATTGTTTAAACATCTTAAATTGTGAGCTACTTATACATTGGCTTAAGTATTTTGATCCCGTTGTTGGGCTAGCTCAAGATCTAGAGTGTTATATATGGCATAGAATCATGGATCTCTTGATCTATGTTACTCCACATCACTGGGTGATGTGGGATGATGTATCACCCCATTTAAGTGATGTGGGATGATGACACATCACCTATTTAAGTGATGTGGGATGATGTAGAGCAATTTGGACCAAGGGATTTATGGCACTATGCCATGAATCCCATTTAAGTGATGTAGGATGATGACACATCACCCATTTAAGTGATGTGAGATGATGTATCACCTATTTAAGTGATGTGGGATGATGACACATCACCCATTTAAGTGATGTTGTACAGGATGATGTATCACCTATTTAAGTGATGTGGGATGATGTAGAGCAATTTGGACCAAGAAATTTATGGTACTATGTCATAAATCCGATTTATATAAGAATTTCTCTAAAATAATAACGGGAAACCATTGTAAATGGAAAAGGACCACTTGTGAGGTTGAAGGGATGAGTGCATTTGTCATGTTACTCAAAAGTCATGGCCAAAAATTTCACATCCAAGAAATAGTTAAGTAGATCTTGGGCATCTCACCCTCTCTAGTCCTACCCAAAAATATTTATTACTTCTCTTCGTCTCATTACAAGTGTCATGTATCTCATTTTTTCTTGTCTCAAAATATTTGTCAAGTTCAAAAAATCAAAATATAATCATCACACCTTTTATACTTTTATCTTTTATTTTTTTGTGGAGGCAAATGCTATACCGTTCGAAATTTGAATTTTGAAGAGTAAAATTAGAAAGATACAAACAATTATTACTATCAACACACTATTTTTAATAAGTCAAATTTTTGAAGTAAATGACGAAAATTATGGAGCAAAAAGAGTACAATACGCACAAATAGTGATTACACTATTTTTAATAAATCAAATTTTTGAAAAACGGCAAAAATTATGGAGCAAAAAGAGTACAATACACACAAATAGTGATTACATCTCCATTAACGAATGAGTCTGAGATTGTCTAGTCTGTAAATCTAGTTGTAAGATCCTCCAAAATTAGGATCCCTTACTTTTGAAAGATTAAAATTGCAGATTCCACAACACAGATATATCCCTCCATTAATATACTCTCCGCGTGAGAGTATCAATATTGTCTATCACCATGTATTATTGTGTATAAAATGCTGTATGAAGGAAGGTTTGTCAATTTATCAAATAATGTTACCACACACAGTTTTTTCTTCTTTTTTTTATATTTTAATCTCCCCCAATGTGACAAATGAATGGGTTTATTTTCCATCAAGGACATTTCATAGTCTTTCTTAAGCTTTTGGACCAATGCGTAATTTGGTGATCCCCAATGATATTAGCAGGAAAGCAGAATGCCTTCAAGCAAAGGCGAACGCAGGAATTGTATTTTGAAGAGACAAGACTTAATAGTTACATAATTATTAAGACTAATTTATATTTCTCTTAAAAATTTAGGAGGACGAAATATAAATTTCATAAAAATACAAATTAAATTTTTAAAATTTTATAAGATAAAATTTATATTTTCAAGAATTTTGGGGGAGCGGTGGCCCCTGCCCGTCCCCTAAATCCACCTCTGCCTTCAAGTATTGAATGGAAGAATTATCTACTTTTATTGATTGATAGAAAAGAAAAAAGATTGTAAGAGAGGTAGGCAGGTAACACGGTTAAAATTCAAAGAATGCCATATTTTTGTCGCTTTAAATGTTTCAAACTTTTGCGCTCCTTGCCTGCATAGTTGCAATGATTGAGTGGGTAAATGGCGTTAGATGTGAGGTCCCAAAGAATCTTTTTCGAGCTATTTTCTCTTTTCAAACAAACGCTCCATGTTGCAATGCTTGTTTGTGTTAAAGTTATTATGCTCGGAAAGAAATAATCTAGTAGTAGTACATTATTTTATGGCAACCCCTCGACTACGGAACTTAGAGATCGAAAATATGTTTCCAAAAATTTTTTAGTGTCAAACATCAAAAAGTAAATACTTTTAAATGTAAAATATTTTTCAATTTTCCTGCATCTAGTTGAAAATAACTTTCTGGTTAAAAATAACTCACTGAATTTTTGAACGTAAGTTATTTTCCGAATAATTTAAGAATGATATTAAATTTCAAATACTTATTTTTATAATTTCATTTTCTAAACTTATTTTCATTTTCAATTCTTGTCCATTCGTTTTTCTCTTAATCATGGGTCCCACATTAATATAACTATCATTATGCATATTTTACTACTATATTATATACTATCATTTAATTTTGAACAAAATCAATCTTTTATTAACTATAATTACTTGTATGGTATTTATTACTATTGTTATAAGTTTTTTTAAACTTGAATGTCATAAAATTAAAGATGAAACCGTTAAAAATTTTTATTTTAAAATATTTTCATTTTGTCAACTGAACACCAAAAAGTTATATGAAAAATAGACTTTTTATGTAAAAATTTTTTCAAGGAAAATACATTTTTCAAAAAAATATTTTTAATTCAACCGAACACACCCTAAGTGGGAGCATTAATTTTTTTATGGTAAATTATTAATAAAATAGTTTAATAATAACTTAAATGTTGGAGAAATGATGGTTTTAGTGACTTGGATAAAAATTTGAATTGTGATCTATACTTATCATTTACGAGAGAATAAAATAAAAAATATTTTAAACATGTAAAAAATGCTATAGTTAATTCGAGGAATATTCTTGTTTTTTTTGTTAAATTTGAGAAATATTCAATTAAACTATGGTACATTTCAAGCCAATAAAATGTATATTCTTACATAGAGTTTTTCTTGTATTGTTCATTTGTCACAATCCAAACTTGAGATCATGGCACGACGCATTTTAGAATTTGGTCTAAAATCCTGAGTACGCAAGGCAACAGTACAATGAACTAAACTTAAACCATAATAAATAAATAAAATTATTAACAATAATAATATGTCAACTATTAAACCAATATACTATCTATTACAAAAGGTGGTACCCAAAGAATTAAGACCTTAAACTATTCAATGTCGAATCCACAATTTCTCCCAGCTGTTCTACCCAGAAATTAACTCATCAATCTTTTACATTGCAAAAATGTTAAAATAATGAGATGAGCAAATACATTATTCAACAAGTGGATCCCATTTCCTTTTATTAGATTGAGCAGTTTACATATATAATCATAATCACATGTAGTCATACAATAATCACATACCATCATTCTAAGTCAATACAGTCATTAATACGTATAGCATACATGTAACTCAGACAATAAATCATTTTGCTCAAGGTCACATACATCTATCGGCTACTGGATATCCAAATATAACTTTTAGGAATCCGCTAGACAAGGGCTAGTGTCAATGTCAGCTTCTCTTCCCAGCTAATTCCTACTATTAACTAAGTGGCATCCCGCAAGTATATGGTTGTCAACTAGTACCAAAGGGAAGTAGGGATCGTACCTACAAGGATTGGTCGATAATTATCGGTTATTTGGTTAGATTACAAGTTGAAACGATTGATTAAGAGAAGTGATTTAACTAAAACTAGAACTAAAGAACTAAGAAAGCAATTTAAAGATTATTTATTGTATTAAAGTAAAGACTAACACTAAGAAAGCATGTTTAAAAAAGCAAGTAAAATGGAAGCATATAAAAAGAAGTCATTTTTTTAGAAAGTAATTAAAAGGAAAAAATAACTTAAAGAAACAATTAACTAATATAAACTACTAATTATCACTAAGAAATTATAATTAATGAAAGCTCATAAACTATTCTATGAAAGCATGTAAAAAGAAAGTACTTTTAGAAAGCAATTAACTAGCCTAAATTACAAATTAACATTAAGAAAGTACAATTAAGGAAAACCCATTAACTAATACTACCAATTAAACTAGGAAAGCAAGTAAAGAAAGCAATTACATGAAAAGTCCATAAACTAATCTATCCTAATTAACCAATCTAAACTACAAATTATCACTAAAAAAAAATACATTTTTAAAGAAAGCCCATAAACGAATCTAATAATTACTCTAGGAAAACAAGTAAAGGGAGCAATTAGATTAAAGAAATTAAACTAATTAACTAAAGGAACATGAAATTAGAGTTTGACTAAAGGAGTTTTAACATAAACAAAGCGCTTACAACTAAAAAATTTCAATTTTTAGCTTGGATTTGAAATCTACAAGAAAAAAAAATCCTAATCTACTCTAATATAAGAAAACCCTCCCCAAATAGGGAGGAAAAAAGAAAAAAATTACTCTCTAATCTAGCCTATTTCTACTAGCTTTCTAATGGATCTTCTATGCCTCAAAGATGTTCAAAAGGGATATAAATAGAGCTAAGGTCATGGGGTAATAGTGCAGCAAAAATCAGTCCCGAACATAAAGTCATTTTTTATCCAGTCGTCTCCAGATCGCGATCTGGACTGAAACTTCTGAAATGTAGCACTTCATAGTTTTGCTTCGAAAATCTTCATCCGACATCCGATTGATGCACCGTTTTTTTCATGCGACCCTAGCACATAGGAGAATATTATTATCTATAATAAACACTTAAAATAATAACTAAATATATAAATAAAATTCTCACAAAATATCCCAAAAAACGAATGACAAATAAAGACAAACAAAAACTTAACTCCCAACGAAGTTAAGTCAAAGATGCGACACAAGATAACTTATACAAGCACCAAATAAAATATACTAATTAAGACCTAAATAAGAACTAAACACTTAATAAACACATATTACCACATTCGAACACATGAATGCAAAATAGGCCAAAACACACATGAAAACACTAAAAATGCTCGAAACTAGTAGTCAAACCTTCAAGTTTAGGGTACATATAATTCTAGTTTTCTAGAGTTATCATACCCCCAAACTTAAGCTTTTGTATACTTGTCCCAAGCAAAATAAAAGACAAGAAAAAGAATAATAAAAACAAACAACGCAAAACATACGACACAAGACATAAGACATAACACATTAAACACCACCAAGATGACAACACAAAAGGTGAACAATGGATGTACTTTAAATAATTTGGAGACCTCTCAAGGGACCTCAAATACCATATGACAATTGAACTATTTTGACTAGTGATTCCAAGTTTTTCAATTTTTCTAAAGGAAACAAGTTCAAATGCCAACAAAAGGTTTCAAATAACCAAATATTAACCATAATCAAAAAGGTTTTTGAAAAACAAGTTCCATTCATCTAAAACATAGTTTTTCTCAAATCAAAAGGATTATAACGTTTTTCAACCATCTTGACAAAGCTACATGGAAATAAAAGATCATTAGGAGTCTACCTAATATGCACATGTCACACAATTGGGAATATTGTTCTATCAAGGAGTGAGTAGCATGATATCAATGATGAGTATTACAAACATTTCTTATGCCTCATTAACTTGTTGGTATACTAAAATGTAATTCCTAATGGTTTAATTCAGAGAAACAACATGGGTACATGTCAGAATCCCGTACTTTCCTTATTCCTTTTAAAGCAAATTTTTTTTTTCCGCTGCCCTAAACCAAGGAAGAGGAGTAAAACGTACCCAAGATTAAATTCAAACCAATCACTCACAGGTTAGAAGAAAACTCCATATGCAAACACATAAAATGACCTAAATCACTTCTATTCCATTTAAACCAATTTCTTTTTTTCAAAAGATGAATTGACCAACAAAGTAATACTATTGATTTGGTAAAAAATAATGTTTCAATTGAACTACTATAAAAATGTGAATGCCTCACTTTTTGAACATAGTAATACATGGCTTTTGAAATTCTTTTGTCACAAAAGAACTAAACACACCAAAATTCACAGAATTTTAGTTTAAATAACTCAATCATATGATATTGCAAGTCATTTGTAATCATCGAGTACCGTAATCAATCAAAATTATTTCATCCAAAATTCACCACACAAATATTTACTTTCACAAAAAGAAAGCATTCCAACACAAGTAAATAACACCCCCAAACTTGTCATTTTATTCAAGTGATGAGTAAAACTCATCCTATCATTCACCCAAAATAGAACAAACGCATAATAATACTACTAGAAAGTATAAAAACAAAAGACTAGGCAATGATTTTGTATTACACTTGGACAATCAAAAGCAAAAATACAAGATGAACAACATATTAACCAAGTGAATATGAATGCAATCAAGTAAGCTCAAATTGAACATAACAATAAGAGTTCTACCCTTTAATTATGGACTTCACCAACATTAAGCACAACATTTATCAAGGCTAAGCAATAAGCAAATGTCAAGTAAATTATATAAATGCAATTTTCAATTAAACATGAGTTCTAAAAATTAATTTTTTTTCAACAACCAATTATGATTGTACTAAGGAAGGGTCCTTAAGGCTTCGTGGAGTTCAAACAATTTAAAGAAAAAGAAAATGCACATATAACGGTAACAAGATTTAACACAACGAAAAGATTATCTAAATGCCCAACTCATCCCCCCAAACTTAGTTTCACACATAATCGGCTTCAAAAAGACATTCAATCACAAAGACTACTCTTAATCCAAATCAAGCATTCATATGATTTGCGCAAAATAAGCTCAACTATTTAGAACATGAAGTGTATCAACAACTAGAATATCCATAATCAAAAGATAAAACCAAGTCCAAGTTCAATCAATAAATCATGTACATCATTCAAAAATCACAACAACTCATATATTATGATCACCATTCTCATTAACAACTATATTTGACCAAGAGATTCCAATAAATCATTTGCCAATAGCACAACACAACTAAATTAAGCACGAGGTTACAAGCCTTTATTACCAACGAAATATTTAAACTAAAGCAAGTAAAGTAAAGAAAGCATAATCTAGAAAAAAGAAAGAACTACTCCCTCAACACCAAGGAAGCTTCCCAAGAATATTGTAATATAACTTAGTGAATTTGCACCATTGTTGAGCTCCTCCGAAATCTCCAAGGAAATGAACTTTGGCATATGTAGGTTGTGCTTCCCTAATCCCCTCTAAAATGTATCATTCTTCTTCCACTCCTAGAACCTGCTCTTTCTCCACGAACACCTCAAATAGAACCTCTTTTACTGTAACCGGGACAAACGCACACTCATGCAAAGGAAAAGTTGGTGATTCCTCTACATAAGCATTGAGTGTCTCGATTGTTGTAACTTCAACTTCATGAGGCTCTTAAGAACTGGTTTCTTGCAAGACATTTTCAATTTGTTCTTCTTGAGCCAGTTCTTCATCCATTGGTAGAGGTGTTGGAATACATTGTTCTTCACCATTTGCTATTCCTTGAATCTTGGTAAGTTGGTCTTGTAGCCGATTGTTGGATGTGGCTTGTTCTTCATGGAGTCTATCTATTTCTTTTTGAAGTTGAGCTAGTTTTTCTCGTTCTTTGGCCATAATTTCTCAAAATTGAGTCTTGACCCTTTCGTCTAGAAGTTGGGCTATTTCTTCTCGAAATTCTTGAATTTGCATCCATTTGTCCATCTTTCTTACGTTTTTACTTTCTTGAGTTGTTTGGTGAAGGAAATATGACTCCATTTGATCATATGAAGGCTCTTGTGATAGAGAGAAAGAGTATGAATTTTCTTGATAGCTCTCATAAGGATATGGATGCCTAGACCATCCCATTTGATAATTTTGGTAGTTCTCATAAGCGTATTGATGGCTAGACCATTCCACTTGATAATCTAATGGGAAAGGAGAGTAACCATAACAAGAATCATGCTCATTGGGCATAACTCCATTACCATAAAAATGGTAATCTCCTTGGTATGAAACATTCCAATTAGGTCCTTGCATGTTTTTGAACAATCAACAACACAAATCAAAATAAGAAAATTATGTAAAACAATACAAATAAGAAAATTAAGAAAGTTTAGACTACTAGTTAGTCTAAACCATCCATCACAAAGAAATTCTTAAGATTTGGATTTTTGAAAATAAGAACACAACTACAAAATAAAAATCTTTTTGGTTTTCAAATGGGTGAAATAACTATACAAGAAAACAAAAGACTTCAATCTAGTCTTCCCACCAAAGTATATAGATATTACCAAAAACCAATCCCCGGTAACGGTGCCAAAAACTTGATGCCTTACACACTTAGTTATAAATTTATAAAACACCAAATTCATACTACTAACTAGGTGGCATCTCGCAAGTATACGGTTGTCAACTAGTAGCAAAGGGAAGTAGAGATCGTACCTACAAGGATTGGTCGATAATTACCAGTTATTTGGTTAGACTACAAGTTGAAGCGATTGATTAAGAGAAGAAATTTAACTAAAACTAGAACTAAAGACCTAAGAAAGCAATTTAAAGACTATCTATTGCATTAAAGTAAAGACTAACACTAAGAAAGCATGTTTAAGAAAGCAAGTAAAATGGAAGATGTACAAAGAAGTCATTTTTTAGAAAGAAATTAAAAGAGATGGAAAAATTAACTTAAAGAAGCAATTAACTAATCCAGACTACTAATTACCACTAAGAAATTATAATTAATGAAATCCATAAACTATTCTATGAAAGCATGTAAAAAGAAAGCACTTTTAGAAAGCAATTAACTAGCCTAAACTACAAATTAACATTAAGAAAGCACAATTAAGGAAAACCCATTAACTAATCTACCAATTAAAGTAGGAAAGCAAGTAAAGAAAGCAATTACATGAAAAGCCCACAAACTAATCTATCCTAATTAACCAATCTAAACTTCAAATTATCACTAAAAAAAAAAAAAAAGCAGTTTTAAAGAAAACCCATAAACTAATCTAACAAATACTCTAAGAAAGCAAATAAAGGAAGCAATTAGATTAAAGAAATTAAACTAATTAAATAAAGGAACATGAAATTAGAGCTTGACTAAAGGAGTTTTAACATAAACAATGCACTTACAACTAAAAAGGTTCAATCTTTAGCTTAGATTTGAAATCTACAAGATGAAGAGAAGTTCTAGTCTACTCTAATTTAAGAAAATTCTCTCCAAATGGGGAGGAAAAAGGAAGAAAATTACTCTCTAATCTAGCCTACTTCTACTAGCTTTCTAATGGGTCTTCTATGCCTCAAATGATGTTTAAAAGGGGTATAAATAGTGCTAAGGTCATGGGATAATAGTGCAGCAAAAATCAGTCCCGAACAAAGTCATTTTTGTCCAGCCATCCCCAGATCACGATCTGGACTGAAATTTCTGAAATGCAGTATTTCATAGTTTTGCTTTGAAAATGTTCATCCGACGTCCGATTGATGCGCCATTTTTTTTTCATGCGACCCTAACACATAAGAGAATATTATTGTCTATAATAAACTCTTAAAAATAATACCTAAATATATAAATAAAAATCTCACAAAATTGTCCAAAAAACAAATGACAAACAAAGATGAACAAAAACTTAACTCCCAACGAAATTAAGTCAAAGACACGACACAACTCTATACACAACTCTATACACTTCTAAGAACCAAATAAAATATGCTAATTAAGACCTAAATAAGTACTAAAACACTTAATAAACACATATTACCACATTCTAACACATGAATGCAAAATAGACAAAAACACACACGTAAACACTAAAAATGTTCGAAACTAGTAGTCACATCTTCAAATTTAGGGTACATATAACTCTAGTTTTCTAGGGTTACCAGTTTCGGATATCAATTTTGTACAGTATAGTAATAATGATGAGAATTTGTTCTCATCGAGTCAACCTATGTTGCCTTTGAGTCATTACATGCAGTCCATATACATTCTTTCGCACACTTCAATATGCATTAACATTCACATAGATAAGGCATGCAATATTTATAACATATTTAATCCTCATTTGGAATAAGAAAATACGATAAGTGAAGAAGGTTATAAAAAATATTTTGAAAACGATAAAAAGAAATAGATACCACTTACCTCAATCATTAACTATGCTTTTCTAGTCCCTTTTATTAACCTATATACAAGGTGTATGATCAAAACTCCTCAATATCTCTCATCCCAATATAAAATGTACTATCTTAATAATGAATCCCCCATTTTTTATATGGTATAAATGTGAACAAATAACAAATTGAACATCATTTAACCCTATTCCAACTATCACTAGTTTATCGAAACATCACAAGTATACAAACAGTACAAATGATTCCACGATAAAATCTTTCATTGAGTCATACAGATAAATATAAAGTATCGACACACATATATGTATAAACACTTGACAAATAAATTTTCATTAATTCAATTATAAACAAGTCATAAGGTTTCTTAAACTCATTTTCAAATTTGATAGTGTGCAATAAAACTGTTATATACACACTCATATCACATAGACATGATTCTTACAGCGATGGAAAATTCGCTCAAAATACCATAAATTTTATGAAGAGACAATCTTTAAATTACATCATTTACACGTACAAATACTAGCATAAAGTTGCAAAAACTCACTAGGCAAAGATACAGATTTTCATCCTCATACATATTTTACAAAAACCAACATATTTCAAGATATACAATTTATAAAATTATACCCATTATGGCGTTAGAAAATAGATTTAAAGATCTAAACATCTTATGTTGAGACCTTTTCGGATTCTCAGATATGCAAATTATGCTATCAAGCCAACTAATATGTTAAGCAGAAGAGTTATTTTTCAGATTAGACAAGACTTGAAAAAATTAATGCATCTGGAGTTATACAAATTGGATAAATATGTTCTTTATAGATTTAGAAACTAGATTAAGAGGACTACAAATATTATTAGGAGTCAAATTCAAAATCAAAACACAACCAACTCGAAAAATACGATTAAGGCAAAACAATATGCTTTTTTAGGTTTACTTTTGACCAATTTCCAAGACATCTTGAGATTAATATACATATTATGTGTGAGATTTTTATATGACTAGAAAGACCAGAAGTCTAATTTCATTTTAAAAAAATGGTGCACTAATCCAAATTTTCTACATTAAATTAAATATGAAATTATCTTAACCATTTTATTATAGGTGTGTTGTGTTGTTTACTTGAGTTTTAGTTACAGGATTTTATATTTTTCTTTATTTAATTCTTATAATTTAGAGAAAGAAACAACAAATAAATCACACAAAATCATTTATATATCATATAATTTTTGGGTCCATGAGTATTTCTAATTGTTCTACCTTAATTATGAGATAGCAGGAAAATAACATGAATCATATAAACCCTAGTTCGAAGAATTGATAGATTCGTCTATGCACATGATCACAGACAATTGTCAACAACAAATATGCATGATTCTACCCATATGAATACCCACTAGATTAAAGAATAAACATTTATCGTTTGTGAAGAATCCATGAAGACAATTAATTTTCCCATCTTCTTCTTCTTTTTTATTCTTATTCTCTATCTCTCTCTCTCTCTCTCTCTCTCTCTTTTGTCAATCTCTATATCTCTCTCTCTTCTTCTTGTCATTTTTTTTCCTCTTAGGGTTAGGTTTTATTCTTACCTTTCTAACATTTTTGCCATTTCCTCCCCTCTGCAACTGTTCTCCCACGTTCTTCTCTGACCGTTACCTTCTTTTTGTCAAATAACGCTAATTGAAATAAAAGTGGAATAAGGGATAATTATAGGGAATCAATAATGTTAGGTTGAATCCTAGTTGGTTAAGGGTTTTCAAATAACTAGCTAATTTCTTAGTTGGATTGAAATATTTATTCTATTTTTCATAAGTTTCTAGCTAATTTATTTATTTCAATTAAAGATTATTCTAAATGCAATAATAAAAGTAGATAATTAACTATATTATATGATTTTTTTAAGACTCTTGTCATTAATTATATGTTATATGCAATTAATAAAAGAAAACAATTAATAAGTTAATAACTATTAATTTAAAGGTAAGTGATTTCACATTCATATAACTAGTAGGTCAAAGACAAAACATACATCCCCCTCCCAAAAAAAAAAAAAAAAAAAAACAGTTGATGATACCCAAATATTACGCCAATAGCTCGAGTAACTGTGACAAGTTGGTCAATAGGTCGTAGGGGCATTTTGGTGATATTAATGTAAATTTCTACCAGTATTCAACTTAAGTCAATTAAGGTCATTTTAAACCCATCTAAAAGTAGTATAAAGAGCACAATTGTCCAGGTTAATTATTCATTACACTACTCATTTTACTATATTTTTAACTTGTGAACTCTCTCTATAGTTATAAACTCTAGTCTAAGGCAATTTACTTGAGTGTCGGAGCAATAGATTTGAGCATTTAAACTTCTCCGAATATACAATTCTCGACCTCATCTTCTTATCCTCAAGTGTTTTTGACGTAAGTAGAATGCACAACCTATGCCTTTGCATTAAAAGAGTGCTATGTAGACATCCTTATACCTAGACCTAGGTCTTATAGAAAATAGCATCAAGAATTTTTATTTAGGTAAAAAAATTTATTCAGAAGTTAAATGTTAATCAAAATGATAACACTAGCAAGTTTAAAAAGTCTTACCTAAAAAAAAGTTTTAAAAGTTAGAATTGGATAATTAAAAAACCTAAAACTCATTCATTTAAATCCACCCGTTAATTTGATTTCCATTTTCGTCACGAATCCAACTTTCAGGAACTCCTTCATTCGCAATAAATAAGTGTAACAATTTAGAAAATTTGCAAGATTTAGGGTCTTTGATTGGGTGTAAAACATTTTTCAAAAATTTTTTTCCCAATTTTTCAATGTGTGGTTGCAATAAATTTGAAGAAAATATTTTCTTATGGAAAATCTTTTCTATCATCCAGCTTAAAATTACTTACGGGGTAAAGCTTTTTTCCACCACTTAACAGATTACCATTGCCCAGTACTTAAAATAATAATTCATCAATCCTACGTCTCCCTCTTCCCACACATCCATACATCTTGGGAAAAATGATATTGCCCACAGCATAAATCTTATTGCCATGGCAATATTTATCATAATGTTAAGGTTACCCTTAAAATCATGCATCCATACATCTCCTCCGAGGGAAAATACAAAATTCAATCTTTCAATCTTCACATCCTTCTTTTTTTTTTTATTATTATTATATAGAATAATGAAATTAATTTTCGCACAATTTTTTCATTCTCGCCTTCACATTCCTCCGTGTTTTTGTTTTTTATTCTTTCCTTAGTTACCTTTTTTTTAAACAATATTTTTAGCTGAAAAATGAGCAATTGAGAATTTTTCTTTTTAGTTTGATCAAATTTATTTTTTTTCAGTTTTATTTAAGAATTAAAGAAGCTTCTTGAAGTACAAAGTTTAGTTCTTTTTTATTTTCATTTTCTAAGAATATTTGGTTTTGAACTTTTCCCATTTTCTCCTAGATTTTCTCAGTTCATATTTCAAGAAATTATTGGGGTTCTTAGGCATTGAGTTGTCAAGAAAATAATGGGTTTCTGGAAAAAATAAAAAATGACAAATTTGTGTCTTCTGTAGGATTTTTTCAGTATGGAAGATAGTGAAGATATGAATGGAAGTGGAATTATATAGTGGGTGACTTTGTGTTGTGTTCACAAATTGGATTGTGTTTTCAACTTTATTCCCTAAAGTACGGCTTTACAAAAGCAAGCCATTGAGGATGGAGAAAGTTATTACCTAAAAAATGGAGAAAGTAGAAATGAGGATGATCATAGAAAGGTTCTAGTGAGAAGAGAGAGGGAAGGTAGGGAGGAGCGTTGGTGTTGGTGGCCCTAAGAGGGAGAATGAAAGTTCCTAAGGAGGGAGAATGTTAGTGGTGGTGGAATCATTGAGAAAGGAAGGTAATTTTGTCATTTAATATAAAATGTGTTGTGGCAATATCATTATCCCACATCTTTGAACTTACCACCAATGGATTCCTCTTCATATATATTGATATTCTCTATTACAGTTTTCATCGCATCCCGCACCTCTCCGTCCTCTCCTCCCCTTCCCTTCACCCTTGTAGTTCTAGTGATCAAATCCCATATTCAAATCTCCTCGACATTTCTCTCTAAAAGTTCTGATGTTAGATGCTTTTCAAATAGCACTGGAGAAATTATAAGAAGAACTGAGTTAGAGATTCTTATAGAAAGCCTAGATTAAGATTCCAAGGGCTACATAGTTAGAAAAAAAAAAGATGAGTACTGAATTGATTGAAATGGGAGAGGAGACGGATGGGTAATTATTTGAAAAATATTTTCCAAGGGAGACCAAACACAAGAAAATCAATTACAAATCTAATATTTTCCAGGAAAATAATTTGTACAGAAAATATTTTTCATATTTTACATCGAATCAAACGGACCATAATTTACTAGTAATTTTTTGAGGACTTTCTTACACGCTCAACAGATGACATGAGAGGACCAACCTAGCATATGACTTCTATCTACAGACAATAGCTAATGAATAAATTTTCTTTTTCATGTCTCACTTAATCTGCCTGTATGAAAGAAAGTGTTTCATGGCTGTTTCTCTTTCATAAATTCATACTAGTGGGCAAGACACACATTAATGTGTGTGTGATTTTAAAAATTATTTAAGTAAAAAAAAAAAGAAGAAATTTTAGGAGTTGTATAGATGAAAGTTTTAAAACTATAAGGATAAAATAGATAAAATAAATAATGACATCTCACTAAATGTTATTGCTTTATATATAGTATGATATAGTAAAATATGATCATGATCCTCAACTACAATACAAACTATGAGGAAAATATTTAGTAGAACTTGTCTTTCACCTTATTCGTAGAACTATGATGTGTGTATTAAATCTTATAAAATTAGAAATAAAATTTCATAAAATTTAATTTTAATCACAAGGAGTACAAGTAGAGTTTAGAATCAGATTTACCTAAATATTTTTTCAAATCATATACTACTCTATTTGTTTTATTTTAACTATTGTTTAGGGCTGGCATATAAGAAATTAAGAAAATATTAAATTGTATCAAATTTACACAAATATACCCATGGTTCAAAGTGACTAAATTATATTTCTTCATTAATATTTCTCAATTGGAAATAATTTATTAAAATATAAATTCAGGACACTTGCCGAAACGACTCCACATGACAAAACTATATTGAATCACAATCCTTAATTTTAGATATTTGGTCAAATTTGTTCTTTTTTTTGCAGATTTAGTGACACATTAGTGATTTTGTCACTTTGTATAATTGCGCTGTTCTCAATTAATAATCATCTCTCCATTAATATGCTACTAAGGATAAAGTTGAAAAAAAAAATCCCATGTAATTACACCCTTAAATTTCTAAAATAATAGATAATTTGATACAAAATAAATTATCTACAATGACAGATAAAATAAAACGGAGGGAATAATATTTATTTAAAGCAAAAAACCAAGGTCCGGAATTGGAGCAAAATAATGAGCTCATTATTAACATATGCTCGAACATTAAATGCGTATTACTTAGGTTTATGTTTTTCATATCTATGTATACATCAAACAAACACTATGTGTGTAAATCTCTGAGTTTGATATGTAACAAATTTGGTTGTAAGATTAAGTGGGAAAAAATATAAAATTATCTAACAGTAATTTTTACATATGCCCATTTGAATATTCGAATTACAAATGACTCTATTTAAACAATTATTATTCAAAATATTATTCTAAATATTATTTGAAATAATATTGTAGCTATAAATTTTTTAAAATATGATATGTGTGAAATAAAAAGGCAATTGAAAATTATGTTTGAATAATTATTGAATTTAAGAATAATGAACAAAAGGCCATCCAAACAGAGCCAAATCACCACCGTTCTGATCTAAACCCTTACCGAGTTGTCTACAAATCAATATTACATAATACATGATTCGTTGTGATATGCGATACAAATATATGTACTTGAGTATGGTAGTTTTTGGAATTGGCAATACGGGAAGGTATGCTTAGTTGGTATGTATACTCGCGGCATAGTGACAATATAATTGTCCTACAAAATTTGATACCTTCGATTATTGATAAAGTTGTCATATATATATATATATATATATATGAAAGTTATTACTTAATTATATTAGAATTTGAATTATATTATAATTTTCTCGTATTAGAATTTTAGAAGTATTAGATATTTAAATATTTTTGCTTTCCCTTTAATGATAGAATTTCTGTACGCTACGATGACCGTACGAATGTATTGTGTTTCAGTACGTGTGTACCAATATAAAAATTGAAGGGGAAGAAACATATTAAACAACACTGGTACAAATAGAATTGGATGCCTTCCTTAATAATTTTTGTAAGACTATAATTGTCAACTGTCTTATTATTGGGATTTCTTTTTCAAAATGGCAACATCAAATTTGTATCGAATATCAACAATGTCAATATTAAATATAAGGTGAGCAACTGCTCAAGCTTACATCTCCTAGATAGATCACTTTAACTCACTAGGAAAATCAAATTCTCATTGAATACTAGATACTAAATTACTTGCAAAAGATGATGTGTCTAGATTTTTAGTCCGTCTATTACAATTAACGGGAATTCACACAAAAGAACACCAGCAAAAGAGTTCCCCTAAACTGATATGTCACGCCCCAAAACTTGGACGTCGACATAAATCCATAGTAATATTATTAAACTAGACGCTAGCCATCTCTAGTAATTAAAAAAAAAAAAACCAAAAAAAAAAAAAACACAAGGGAACAACACAAGTCTAAAAGGGATAATCTAAAACAATGATAATACTAAATGTGAAAGGCTCGTAAGCCTCTACAGTATCTTTATTATAAATCTAACTATTAGAAATCACTCCAGTGGGTAGTAGTCATAAGCATAATCGTGCTTATAACCTTGCTCGCCAGTAGACCCGTCTCCCTCGCCGTGATCAAAATCGAAATAAAAAACTGTAAAAAAAAAGTTAAAATAGTGGGGTGAGCAACACTTTGCTCAGCAAGTAACTCAGATACCCTTTCACTAGATTGGACGAGTTAAAATATACTAATCATTCATAACAATATTTCACATGCAACATATAATATATATTCAAGATTTCTATAACATACAAAATCCACAAACAGATATGGAAAAAATAGCTCATGAGTTCACTAGGTAGTTTCGGTTATTGGATCTAGATCTAACTATTAAGAACCCATTAGACAAAAGGGCCAGAGACAGAGACAGAATCAAAGATAGATATGAGAATATGGTTCTCACCGATATACCACAGTTCACCATGAGGTGCAGAGGGTATATATACTACACATGTAATATTAACATATCTCGTACTCCATATATATAGATATAACATAATTTGCAACCTCACATATCGCATGCCCAATCTATTTTAAATACCAATGTAATTTTGTAATATAAACAGAATTTTAAAATATTTATAAAAAAATGAAAAGTTATAAGAACCACTTACCTGACGAACACTAAACTTAACTAATTTGATTGGTCCGGATCTATAAATTCACTCACACCTAAACAAATATAAGAAAAGTATTTTACCAAAACAAACTCAATATAAAAGAAACTTTAGGAGGACTCAAAATTCAATCGGAAAACCCCCCGTCGAAACCCGTCGTCCGTACTATGGCAGCGGTGGGCAATCTGCCCTTGCCGTCACTTCCCTTGCTGTTTTGCTCTTTTTGTTTGTTTCATTGTTGTTTTTTTTTTTCAAGCCAAAGAATTGACCGAAGCAGTTTGATCTATTTCCCAAGTCAATAGTTAACATTATTGATTCACAACTTTGTCTTTTAATAATTTACTATTCAATTGACTCTCAACTCAATTTGCACACATGATTCTTATTTTTACAACACAAAAAGACAAAGCAATTTTATAATATTTTCTCTCTATTTAATATTCCAAGCCTAACCCCATGAACAAATATTACTATACGAACACCTATGGAGAAGCTGCTAAGCATCCCAAATCCAACACATTCAAATTGTTGTCATTAACAAACCTAAATTACGTATTCCCATATTAGGCATTAAATGTATAAATTCTATTAATTATACTAACCACCCAAAACTCTCAACTTCTATGAACCTTAATTAAAATAACACTTCAACCACCGGACATTATATAAATGATAAAGATGTTTGAAAAGTTCGAATTACCTTCAATAATCTGATATTTAGATGAATTTACCCTTTGATTCTTCTCTAGAGTATCTAGTTTCCCTTGTTCATCAAACCCTAGTGTTGAGAAGAGAAATGTAAAGTGTCGTAACTGACGATTGAGAGAAGTTACGTTCAAATAAATAGGTAAGTTTCTAAAATTTGCAAATTAAGTTCTCAAGGTTTAAGATATTACTATAGAGGCCCTAACAACTTATGAGAGTAATGGAATATTATATATTAACACCAAAAATTTATGGGTTTTACACTCTGTCCCCCTGAAGAAAAGTTTCATCCTCGAAAGAGTCAAAGAGGAAAGGATACTTGTTGCGCATATTTTCCTCAAGTTCCCATGTAGCCTCTCTTTCCGTGTGATTAGACCATTGTATTCCTTCACATAAGGTATGGTCCTCCAACGAAGAACTTGATCTTTTCGATCCACCATGCAAATTGGCACTTTTTCCCAAGATAGTTCTCCGTGACCATATAACGGCTCATACTCCGTCACATGATTCGGATCTGACACATATTTTCTCAATTGGAAAACATGAAACACACTATGCATCTTTGACAATTTCGGTGGTAAAGCCAACTAATAGGCCAAACTCCCAACCCTTTTAAGGATTTCAAAAGGACCTATATACCTTGGGCTCAATTTTCCGCTTTTACCAAACCGAACTACACCTTTAGTAGGCGATACCCTCAAACACACTTTCTCACCTTCATCAAACTCTAGTGGCATATCTGCCCAACTTTTTTGTCTGTCTTAAGCTTTCTTCAACCTTTCTTGAACCAAGGCTATTTTCCCAGTAGTTACTTGAATGATTTTTGGCCCCATGAGTCTTCTCTCCCCTACTTCATCCCAATAAAGTGGTGACTAACACTTTCTTCCAAGATACAAGGCTTCATATGGAGCCATCCCAATACTACTGTGAAAACTATTATTATATGAGAATTCCATAAGCATTAAGTGGTCATCCCAATTTCCTTTGAAATCTAGAGCACAAGCTCTCAACACATCTTCCAAGGTCTGCATTGTCCTTTCGGACTGCCCATACGTTTGAGGGTGATAAGCTGTGCTCAAATTCACAGTGGCTCCCAAGGCTTGTTGGTAGGTATTCCAGAATCTTAAGACAAATCTTGGATCCTAATTAGATACAATACTCACAGGTACATTGTGAAGTTTCACAATATTGTTTGTATACATCTCTACTAACTTCTCCATAGATGTAGCCCGCATAGGTAAGAAATGTGCTGACTTTGTGAGTCTGTCCACAATCACCTAAACACAGTCATTACCCAATCTGGTCTTGGGCAACCCAATTACAAAATCTATAGTAATGTGTTCTCATTTCCACTCCAATATTTCTAATGTCTTCAACAAACCATTGCGTCTCTACAAGAGATGTTCTGCTTTCACCTGTTGACATACTAAACATTTAGACACGTACTCGAAAATATTCTTTTTCATTCCGCTCCACCAGAAGCTTCCCGTTAAGTCTCTATACATCTTAGTGCTTCATGGATGTATAGAGAATTAGGAGTTATGAGCCTCTTTCAAGATTTCCCTTTTCAGCTCATCATCATCAGGAACACAGAGACGATTTTGCATCCATAAGCTGTTATCATTCAGGACATGAAAGTCGGGTACTTCTCCCTTCTTGGCCTTTTCCCGCATCTTGACCAGATTCATATCGTCATTTTGAGCTATTTTTAAACACTCCATTAAGGTCGGTTACATGGTCAAGGCTACTAAAATTCTATTAGTGGACTCTACTACCTCCAACCTCATATCAGCAAACTGTTGCTCCAACATAGCAGCCATAGTCCCCACTATAGCATCAACTACCTTGTTAGCCTTGCCTGGATGATACTTAATTTTTAGATCACAGTCTTTTAACAATTATAGCCACCTTAGACAGTCTTTCCATTGTCTCATGTTCAACTCCTTTTGAGTCAAGAGATACATGAGTCTTTGGTGATCGATGAAGACCTCACATTGCTCACTGTAAAGATAATGCCTCCAAATCTTTAGGGCAAACACAATCGCAGCCAATTCTAAATCGTGAGTTGTGTAGTTCTGCTCATACGGCTTCAACTGTCTTGAGGCATAGGCTATGACTTCGTCATTTTACACTAAAACACAACCTAACCCATTTTTAGATGCATTTCTATAGACGACAAACCCTCCAATCCCAGAAGGTAAACTCAACACTGGTGCAGACACTAGCCTCTTCTTCAGTTCTTGAAAACTAGCCTCACACTCTTCTGACCACTCAAATTTAGTTCTCTTTTCAGTCAGTCTGGTTAAAGGAACAACCAATAGAGAGAAACCCACCACAAACTTGAAGTAGTAACCAACTAAACCTAGAAAACTCCAAATTTCAACATTAGAAGGTCTCGGCCAATCGACAATTGTTTCAATCTTCTTCTTTATGGGTCCACAGCCACCCCTTATTCTGAGATCACATGACCCAAGAATGTCACACTTTTCAGCCAAAACTCGCACTTGCCGAATTTTACAAATAACTACTTCTCTTTGAGAGTTTGGAGAACCACACAAAGATGTTTTGTATGTTTCTCCTCACTTGAAGAGTAAATAAGGATGTCGTCAATGAATACTATGGCAAATTTATCCAAGTGTGGCTGAAAATCCTATTCATAAGATCTATAAAAGTCGTAGGGGCATTAGTTAAACCAAAAGGCATGACTAGGAATTTATAATGGCCATACCTGATATGAAAGGCCCTCGTAAGAATATCCTCAGATTTAATCTTTAACTAATGATATCCTAATCTGAGATCAAGTTTAGAGAATACCTTAGCCTCTTTCAGTTGATCAAACAAGTCATCGATTCTAGGCAAAATGTACATATTCTTGACCGTGATCTTGTTTAGCTCCCGATAGTCTATGCATATTCACATAATGCCATCATTTTTCTTAGTTTGACAAAAAGAAATGGAGCCCCCCAAGATGACACACTGGGGACGGAAAAACTTCTTATCCAAAAGCTCTTGCAACTGGCTCTTTAGCTCCTTGAGTTTAGCAGGTGGCATTCTATAAGGCGCCTTAGAGATCGGTGCTGCTCCTGGCATAAGTTTGATCTCAAACTCCACCTCACGGTCTGGTGGAATCCCAAGCAATTCTTCAAGGAAAACATCTAGAAATTCTCTCATAACAGGGATCTCTTCCAATTTTTCCCGTTCCTTCCTCATGTCTACCACATAAGCCAAATATGCCTCACACGCATGCCTAAGGGCCTCCTAGCTTGCATGGCAGACAATATTGGAGTTTTTAGTTTCATTTTATTGTTGGAACACCCATGGTACACAAATTCTTCTGTCCCTGGGTAACAAAATCGGACCCTTTTCCCCTACAGTTAACATGCGCATAGTTCTGAGACAGCCAATCCATCCCAAGGATCACATCAAAGTTAGACAACGTGATTTAAATAAGGCAAATCAACTCCGAATTCCCACTTATCCAAAGTAACCCTACAATTCCTGTATACCCATCTAGATTCAATAATCCTGTCCCCTGGAGTATCCACTCTATAAGGCTTGTCCAACCAATTAGGTTTCATGCACAAAATTTTAGCAAATTTCCTAGATGCAAAAGAATGTGAAGCACCACAATCGAAAAGTACATAAGCAGGCACATTATTTATTAAAATTGTACCTGTCACAACTCCATTAGCTTCATTTGTCTCCTGTTGGGTTAGCACATAAACGTGAGCGTTTGTATTGCCTTCCGTGTTCCCAGAGTTCCCTTCCGTCCTCCAGTTTGTGTTGGGTGTAATGGTGGATTGGGACAATTTTTAAGCTTGTGGTCGAGCATCCCATACCTGAAATGATCTCCAATTTCAGCCGACATTCACATCGGTGGCGACAATGGAAAAACAAGCACTCTGGAAAAATCGGGCGGGGGTGAGCAATAGGTGGTGGTACCTGTCCTCTCTTCTTCATAATAGCCTGAGAAAGACTTGGTACTCCCAAAGCTGGGTATTGCCTAAATGGAGCCATAAGCCTAATACCGGGCCTAACTAGTGGCATCACCGTCGAGCTGATGGCACTGCAGGTTTGCCCTTATCTGTTGTACCCATAGAGGCAAGACGTTGCATATCCGTCTCCACATCACATGGAGCCTCAAACAACCTATCGAAAGTGCATATCCCCGATGCTACAATATGTGTCTGAAGCTCGCTTAACAAACCATCTCGAAAGAATATCATTTTATTGGCTGGGTCATTCATGATAGTTGGTGTATAGCGACCCAAAAAGTGAAACTAATGAGACTACTTAGCCACAGACATCCCAGGCTTCTGCTTCAACATGGTGAACTCCCTTAGCTTTCGAGCTACTAGAGTAGGTGAAAAATAGTGTTTCAAGAAAGCTAGTCGAAACCTATCCCAAGTGACTGGACCATTAAGGGTTAGTACCGGACACACATCTTTCCACTAGGCTTTGGCTTTTTCTTCAAGGCCTTTAGAAGGTGGTGAAAGGGGTAACTACCTGAGTTTTAAGTGGCTCAGGTACCTTTAGCATTGCCAGAACCTCCTCAATCCGTCCAAATCACTTGTTTGCCTTGTTTGGATCGACAACTCCCTCAAAAAAAGGTACTCCTATCTTACTCATGGCTACAAAGCAGTCCTTCAAGTCCTTTTCACGACGTACTGATGGTGGTTGAGGATGTTGAGCTGATTGAGCCAGACTCTGTTAGATAACTATATGAAAAACCTGAGTTATGGCTGAAGCCATAGTTGATAAATCAGAAGAAGGAAGACTTGTCTGTCCTGTCTCCCTCTCTTACTATTTACGGGCAGCTGTGCGTGTGCCACCCAAAAATTTCTCAATGGGTGCATTCAACTCTAGGTCCTCACTTCCACGTTCATCGTCATGCACATCATAATGTCCCTCCACTTGATCAGTATCAGCTTCTACCTCAAGTTCCCTATGAGTCTCCTTGTGAGAGGTCATCACCTGTTTTTGCTTACTTTGTCATGGTGCCATGATGAGTGCCTATATACAAAGCAAACGTGAGTCACATAACTCAAATTCAGGTCAAATAAGTAGTTACAACATGAACTTATCGCTCTCAACCCCACTCATCACTGACCCTTGTACTGAATTCAAAAGAAGTACATAGCCACTCAATATGGGCTGGCCATCCTCATACTATCTGTCATATGCAATTCTTATTCTTTCAATACGACCCTTGACATAATTCTACGAATGTGACATATATCTAAACCTAGAGTCTGATACCACTAAATGTCACGCCCCAAAACTTGGACGTCAACACGCTACACCTCGGGATGAACTCCAAACATGCAAGGCACGGATAACAAAACAATTCAATAATCCATAGTAATATTATTAAACTAGAAGCTGACCCATCTCTAGTAATTAATAAAAAAAAAAAAAAAAAATGAGGGAACAACACAAGTCTAAAAGGGATAATCTAAAATAATTATAATACTAAATGTGAAAGGCTCGTAAGCGTCTGCAGTATCTTTATTATAAACCCTAACTACTAGACATCACTCCAGTGGGTAGTAGTCATAAGCACAATCGTGCTCATAACCCTACTCGCCGGTAGACCCATCTCTCTCGCCGTGATCAAAACCGGAATCATAAACTGCAAGAAAAAGTTAAAATAGTGGGTGAGCAACACTTTGCTCAGCAAGTAGCTCAGATACCCTTTCACCAGATTGGGCAAGCTAAAATATACTAGTCATTCATATAATATTTCACATGCAACATATAATATATATTCAAGATTTCTATAACATACAAAATTCACAGACAGCTACAGAACAAATAGGTCACGAGTTCATTAGGTAGTTTCGGTTACTGGATCCATGTCTGACTATTAGGAACCCGATAAACAAAAGGACTAGAGAGACATAGACAGAATCAGAGACAAATATGAGAACATGGTTCTCACCGATATACCAGAGTTCACCATGAGTTAGACATGCAGAGGGCATACATACCACACATGTAATATTAGCATATCACGTACTCCATATCATATAGATATAACATAATTTGCAAGCTCACATATTGCATGTCCAATCTATTTTACATACCAATATAATTTTGTAAAATAAACAGAATTTTAAAATATTTATATAAAAAAAAAATAAGAGACAACCATTTACCTGACGAACACTAAATTTAACTAATTTGATTGGTCCGGCTCTATAAATTGACTCACACCTAAACAAATATAAGAAAAGTATTTACAAAACAAACTCAATATAAAAGAAACTTTAGGAGGACTCAAAATTCAATCGGAAAACCCCCAGTCGAAACTCGTCATCCTGTACTATGACAACGGTGCGCAGTCTACCCAAGCCACCACTACCCTTGTTGTTTTGCTCTTTTTGTTTGTTTCATTGTGTTTTTTTTTTTTTTTTTGAAGCCAAAGAATTCACCAAAGCAGTTTGATCTATTTCCCAAGTCAACAGTTAACATTATTGATTCACAACTTTATCTTCTAATCATTTAATATTCAATTGACTCTTAACTCAATTGGTGCACACATGATTCTTATTCTTACAACGCAGAAAGCCAAAGCAGTTTTATAATATTTGCTCACTATTTAATATTCCAAGCCTTACCCCATGAACCAATATTACTATACAAACACCTATGGACAAGCTGCCAAACATCCCAAATTCAACATATTCAAATTGTTGTCATTAATAAACCTGAATTACGTATCCAATATTAGGCATTAAATGTATATATTCGTTAATTATACTAACCACCCAAAACTCTCAACTTCTATGAACCCTAATTAAAATAACACTTCAACCACCGGACATTATATAAATAATAAAAATGTTAGAAAAGTTCAGATGTCTCCTTCAACAATCTAATATTTAGATGAATTTATCATTTGATTCTTCTTTAGAGTTTCCAGTTTCCCTTATTCACCAAAAAGAGAAATGTTCACCAAACTCTAGTGTTGAAAAGAGAAATGTTCAGTGTCATAACTGACGATTGGGAGAAATTACGTTCAGAAAAATAGATAAAGAAGCCATTTTTAAAATTTGCAAATTAAGTCCTCAAGATTTAAGATATTACTATAGAGGCCCTAACAACTTACGAGAGTAATGAAATATTATATGTTAACCCCAAAAATTGATGGATTTTACATCATAGTTTCTGGTAGTAAGTTTCTGAATAATTTCTCGATTTGAAGATGAAATAACCATCTTTCTCCATCCCACTGATCTGGCCTTAATTAAGGCAATTTTGATGGCTTCTGCCTTAATTAATTCTAGATCAGTTGAGCTTTCATTCCCCACACTCCAAACCTTCAAAATGTGGCCATGCATATCAGTGCCCACCAAACCAATACCAGACCTGTTCTTAGCATTTCTAGCTGTACTGGCTACCTCCAAACAAAGACCTCCTTCTTGTGTGCTGCCTGTTCCCCTTTGCAGTCTCAATGGAAAAGGATTACCTGACCTATTCGGATGGTTTGAATGGTTCAAATCTTTGAATTCCAGCCACTCCACTTGAGCTTTCTCCGTCACAACGTTTCATAGCCATAACCATCACTGCTGAAAGTTGTCCTGTTTCTATTTTTCCAGAGCTGTCATAGGATATTCATAGTAACAATTGTTGCCTCTTGATTTTTCTCTGCTCAACTGCTTCTTTAACTTTATCCCACCAGCCCCGGAAATCATTTCTAACCTCATGTAAGCCCTCCCAGCTGACAGGTACCATTTGCCACACTCAAATCACAGAAAAAGAAAATGTGTTCAATAGTCTCTGGAATGCCATCACACCTTGAATAGTTAGGAAATCCTTTACTTGCTCTTTTCTGGACACTTATCTTATTATTGTGATACTTTCGGCAGTAGTGGTCATTGCTCTCCTATGATTCATCATCTTTACACTTCAGAGGGACATAGTCAATCAATCACTGTGCTACCATACCAACTTCCAATTTAAGCGTTACATCATATATGATGTAACATTTTTCTTCTTGCGGATAAAAATCAAGAAACCTGAGGAAAATTATTACTGCTTATAAGAATTATGATTTGTCTTGTAACTTAGAAAAGGCAAATATTTAGATAGATCCGATCTTTAATCTTATTTAAAAATTTTGTGGTGTTGATTAAACTTTATAAAATCTATGACATCAGTTGATGTAAGTAAGATTTTTTAAAATTTAATCCTGACCACAGGATTTACAGGTGGGGCTAAAAATCGAATCTACCTAAGAATTTTCCCTTAGAAAAACCAACTGCTTTTCAAAATTTCAACAACTCCAACTTACAATATTAATATAGGTAAATACTTAGGTAAACTTGATTTTTAACTCTACTTGTAGACCTTGTGATGTGGTTTAAACTTTAGAAAATTTATGACATCAACTGATGTAATCAAAATTTTTTAAAGTTTAATTATGACTACAAAATTTACAGATGGAGTCAAAAATCAAATCTACTTAAATATTTTCCATTAATATATATGTTTTGCCATTTGTAATTTTTCTCTCCTCTTTGGATACGTAATTGGGAGTGAATAGTGATAGTGAACAACATGCCAATGTATCCCATTATCCATCCTAATTTTACTGTTACTCATGGAATGTGCACATTTTTTTATATATTTCAATTTTATTATGTGTGTATCTATAATTTTTTTTTAAAAAACAATATTATTTTTAAAAGTGTAACAATATAAATAGGACGGAGAAAATATTATTTGTTCTTAGTTAACTTTTATTTAAAGTTGATACTTTCTCAAAAAATGCCTAAAAACAAATCAAAACTTTAAGTAATAGATATAGTTTTTTCATGAAATTAATATAGAAATTGTCCACGTAAACACATATGAACATGGTCCACAGCTAGCATAGCGTGCTAAACCTAAGACTTAACTGTTCTTTCCCACTCCTATGTAGCAAATTAGCAATGTCCCATTGATGTTGCGAGCAGTCAGAATCTATGAAGGACCGGCTGTTGACCATGAGTATTAAGGTATGATATTATAGTTCCAAAGGCACTCAAGACCTAAGGTCACCTTCACCATCAGTTGGCAATCTTGTGGTTTAGGGATAAGATCTCTGTGATCTATTTAAGAATTTTTAACTTTTCCTACCTCTTCTATGTCAAATGAAAAAATGAAATATATATATATATACAGAGAGAGAGAAACATCATCAAGACATCATTCCTTTAAAACAAATGAACCCGACAAGAAGGTATTTGAGTGCTTAAAAGGTTATCACTAAGAATTAGTTCATTTCCCATAGTCACTACTGGCTAAAACAAAAATTTTCTTGGTACCGAACATTGGATGTAAAATATTTTTTAATTTTTCTCCCTCTAATTGAAAATAACTTATGAAATTTTTAAGCGTAAATTATTTTTCAAATATTTCAAAAGTTACATTAAATTTCAAATACTTACTTTTATAATTTCATTTACTAAATTTATTTATTTTTTTAATTCTTGTCTATTTGTTTTTCTCTTAAATGTGGGTCTCATAGTAATATAATTGTCATTATACATATTTTACTATTACATTATATTATCATTTAATTTTAAACAAAATCAAATTTATTGACCACAATTACTTATAAAGTATTTATTACAATTATTATAAATTTTTTTAACTCGTATTTATAAAATTAAAGATGAAAATGTTAAAACAAAATTTCAAAATATTTTTATTTTGTCAACCAAACACCGAAAATTATATAACAATAAATTTTTTATGTAAAATATTTTCCAAATAAAATATTTTACATCTAACCAAACACACCCTAATTCTCTGTTGGAAAATATTTTACATCTAACCAAACACACCCTAATTCTCTCTAAATTTCAGATATTACACGTAGTGAAAGTTAAATTTTTTCAGGGAGTAAAAATAAAAACCATCCACACAAGGTTTGCTACATATTTTCAGGGTATATTACTATGTCTAACATAGTCTGTTAATTCACATTTCTATTGGTTATCTACTTGGACATTCAAAAAATTAACAAGTCTACCGATCGCAAATCACACTCACAAAATCCGAAGATGAAAACCCTTTTAGGTTAGCTGGTTGATGATGCCGAATAGTAACACATAGCATTTTCTCTAGATTATTCTAGAAGTGCTTACGTGGCAATCTCACTAAGAGCAGTTATATAATTTAGCCCCAGATGAGCTAGTAGACTGGTAGCCTCATGCCTCATCATGTGGATCTATAAATAAGGGGATTGGGTACAAAAAAAAGGGTCACACACTGTATTAATTTCTCCTCAGCAGTATCAATCACAAATTCTCCTTAACTCTCATTCTACTTTCTCTCTCTACTTAGAAGCTAGTTCTACCCTCGTCATTTGGCGTCGTCTGTGAGAATCGACATATTTTCATCTCTTTCAATCAATTCTCAATCATCTGAATTCTTTGTTTTTGCTTTAGGAAGGATGAAGAACCATGGAACACGCCGAACCGCTAGCAAGGACGCTGAGGCCAGCAACCAACACCTCGTGGTGCATACCGATGAGGCAGAAAATATCGGTACACCAGTCGAGGTCCAACAGAAGCAGACGATGTTCTGAAATACATCTCCGATCATTTTGAATTTTTTCGAGTGTTTGTGGAGCAGCGGGAGAACAAACTCCATCCGAGCGCTCAAATCGAGTAGGCACTCCACAAGCTGAACAACAACACGCTCCCAGCCGAAGGCCTGGAAAACAGCTGGTTGACGCTGTGAGTCCAACCTACCTGCGCCAGAAAATAACAAAGTCACGCTTGGACGAACAATCTGATGAATCACACTCATCAACGAGCGAATCAAAAAAATTACCGCTGTGCGAAAGACTCGGCGCACATTCCTCAAAAAACTCTAATTCAAGAGGAACCTCCCCGGCTATTCTAAAACAGCTCGAGGAGCAGAGCCTTGAAAATAAAATTCAAGAGATTTTGTGGAAAAACAATTTAGTTCTGAATACTCCTGCTTCGGCAGAGATTGATAAAGATCCATTCATAATCTCTATCAAAATTGAACCTCTCTCGATGTAATTCAAGTTACCAGACCTCGACCGCTACAAGGGAGATTCAGATCCGTCTGATCATATTCAGCATGTGGTAGCGGTCACAAGCCTTTATGGCTATACTGACGCCACCCGCTGCAAGTTATTTGCCACCAACCTTAGAGGTCCGGCTCATAAGTGGTTGCAGGAGCTGCCGACGATCTCAATCACCACTTTTAATGACCTGGCGAAGTCCTTCCTCTGCCACTTTCGAAGCAAATCAATATTGCAGAAGGACACGTCACACCTCATGAACATTCGACAGAGGTCTAAAAAATCACTTAACAACAGAAATTTGTGGACCGCTTTAATGATGAAGGGGTCCAAATAAAAAATGTAGATGAAAGAATTTTGGTGTCTGCTGCGGCATCCGACCTGGTACCATCATGCCGACCTGGCAAAAAGGATGCCGAGCTCCTACCCCAAGCTCCTAGAGAGACTGTCGGAGTTCATACTAGGCGAAGAGTCAAACACGACAAAAAGAGGACTTACGATACACAAAAAGAAAAGGTCCTGAAGACTCCAAATCCCTCATCCTATAAAAAGTTGAGGGTCACAGATAGGTTGAGCTATCTCAGAGCCGGACCGTTGGCGAGTCGGGTGGTCTACTCGAACAATAATATCGGGAACCGACCCAAGCGGACAAGGAGCCATCCGAATGCTGACTTCACACCACTCAATACATCAAGGAGAAAAATTTTGTACCAATTACAACATTTGGAGTTCTTAAAGCCACCTCCTCTAATGGTGTCGGCTCCAGACAAAAGAGACAGGGCAAAGTACTGTGCCGAGGCTTGCAACCATGCCTGAAGGTTGAAATTGAGAGGGCCATTCAAGAAGGACACCTGCAGCATTTCATTAGCTGAACCGCTGTGGAGTTCCAAAGAAACGCTGCCAACAGAGAAAACCCGGCACAGCCTCGCCCGCCTCATCAACAAAACTGAGGCGGCCAAAACAGAAACAATCCCCTGGCAAACCAAGATGAGCAGATCCGTGTATCCGGGGTGATAAATACAATAGCCGGGGGACCGGCGATCGGGGATTCCAACAATGCCAGGAAAAAATATGCCCGAAACATTCCTTCGGGCGAAGATCAAAAAAACCGATTAAAGCCATTCATGAGCCTCGGATACACCTCCGAGGACCCTGTTCCTAGCCTAATGCCACATAATGACCCTGTGGTAATTCACGTGAATGTGGCCGTCTACGAAATGCACCGTGTGTTCGTCGACACTGGAAGCTCGGCAGACATCATTTTCTGGGACGCTTGGGTCAAAATGCACACGGATGCTTCGTTGATAAAGTTTTTCAAAACCCACTGGTTGGCTACTCACTGGTGATTCGGTCATGCCTGAGGGACAAATAATGCTCCCGTTGTGCCTCGAAACTCTCCCGAAGCACATAATCGAGATGACCAATTTCGTCATCGTAAAAAGGGACAGTTCCTACAACATGATCATAGGACAGCCCACACAATACACCTATAGGATCCTCCCCTCCGTGTTCCATATCGGAATAAAATTCATGCTGAGGGACGGATATGAATGAACAGTAATTAGAAGCCAGCAGGAGGCCTGAGCCTGCTACATGATGTCCCGATAGTCCCAGTCGCAGACTATGCTCATCACAGACAAGGTCTTCCTGCAAACTTTTGATGCCCCATCCACCTGGAATAGCCTGGAAGAGCCTTTGACAAATCAAAAAGAAGAGGAAAAAAATGTAAGGGCGCGGAGAAGCGCTACTGAAATTCTCGAGCCTCCCGAACCCAAGGGGAAGGGCAAAGCAAAAATTGATCCCCAAGATGAGGTCCCCATTGAGGAGGTGCCACTGGATCCGAGCCTCCCAGAGAGTAGGAAATTAAAAATATGTGCCACCCTCCCAGTCGAATTCAAAGCCCTCCTTTTCAGACTTCTCGCTGAGTACAAGGACGTGTTCGCCTGGACCATCGAAGACATGCCGCGTGTCCCTCGGGAAATAATCAAGCTCAAATCCGAGTGGATCCAGCATACAGATCGGTCAGAAGAAGCGTCTCTTCGGTCCAGAACGCAGTTTAATAATTGAAGCCGAGGTGGATATACTCTTAGCGGCTAAACTAATTAGAGAAGTGTTGTATCCAACTTGGCTTTGTAACCCAATCCTTGTAACCAAGCAAGATTCTTCTTGGCGAACGTGCCAAGATTTTATGTTCTTAATAAAGCCTATCCAAAAGACAGTTACCCGTACTCCCGGATCGATACGGTAGTAGATTCATTTGTTAGATTTTACATTTTATACTTTTTAGATGCATTCAAAGGTTTTCATCAGATATACATGTCCAAAGAAGATGAAGAGAAAATCTCTTTCATCATCGATCGAGGCACGTATAATGACATCAGCTACGATGCCCTTCAAACTCAAAAATATCAGAGCCACATATCAACGCCTCGTCAATAAAACCTTCAAGTCCCAAATATGGCAAAACATGGAGGTATATATTGATGACATGGTGGTAAAGAGCCGAACCTATGAGGAAAACCTAGAATATCTCAGGGAAACGTTTGAGACATTAAGATCTATCCGAATGAGGCTGAACCCCAAAAAATGTACACTCAGGGTCCCCTCGAGAATATTCTTGGGATTCATCATCTCTCATCAGGAAATTGAGGTGAACCCTGAAAAGGTGCAAGCCATAATCGATATGAAAACCCCCACCTCGGTCAAGGAGGTTCAGAAACTCACTGGTAGAATGGTAGCCTTGAATCAGTTTCTGTCCAAATCTACAATAAAAGGCTTACCGTTCTTCCGGCTGATAAAGAAGACCGAGGATTTTTAATGAAATGAATAGGCTCAGAAAGCCTTTGAAGAGCATAAAAAATACTTGGGCAATTTGCCGAGGCTAGCATTTCCACACAAAAAGAGAACCGCTATACCTGTACATTTCAATCACCGAATTGGCAGTCAACTAGGTTCTATTGAGGTAAGATGAGCACGGCAAACAATGCCCTGTCTATTTTGTAAGCAAAGTGCTTCAAGATCCAGAAAGAAACTACACTCCTATCGAGAAGGCAACCTTCTCATTGGTGGTGTCAGCCCGGAAGCTAAGACCTTACTTTCATGGCCACAAGATAATCATTCTGACTAACCTTCATTTGAAGAACATATTGAGTAAGCCAGACGCTTCGGGCAGAATGCTAAAGTGGTATGTGGAACTGTTCGAGTTTGACATAGAATTCAAACCTCAGACAGTAATCAAAGCACAAGCTTTTACGGATTTCATTGCAGAAAGCTATGACACACTCAGAAGGTTGATCTCATCATGGCGATTGATCAAGCAAAAGAGCAGCAAACGAGATAAGGCCTCACATGGGAGATTCATGTTGATGGAGCTTCGTGTAAATCTGGAGTCAGAGCAGGAATAATAATCTGAGGTCCCCGAAAAGGGACTATCTCACGTATGCCCTGAGGTTCGAATTCACGGCGACCAATAATTAAGCTGAAAACGAGGACCTCATCTGTGGGATGGAAATGGCCCACCAGATGGGAACCCAAACCTTAAAGATACATTCTGATTCTCAGCTAGTTGTGAATCAAAGCGTTGGAAACTATGAGGCTCGAAGCGTAATCTTAAAAAGGTATCTAGTTGAGGTCAAAAGTTGGATAGCAAAATTCAAAAAAGTGGACGTCGTTAAGATTGCCCAAACAAGAAACACGCATGCCGATACTCTGTCAAAACTAGCCTCGACAATATACTCACATTTGACAAAAAAGATTTTGGTAGAGGTGCGAGAATGCAAGTCTATTGACTTCTCAGAAAAAATCTTTTGTGTCCAACCGGACCTCGGTTGGATGGAACCCATAATGAGCTCTCTCAGCGACGAGAAGCTTCCCGAGGACCTGACTGAGGCCAGAAGGATCAAATACAGAGCTGCTAATAATCTACTCTTATTGATGGAGTCCTATACAAAAAAGCATACTTGTGCCCTCTGTTGAGGTGCCTCACGCCTTCCGAAGCTAACTATGTGCTACGAGAGGTACACGAGGACGTATGAGGAAGTCACATCGGTCCTCAGAGCTTAGCTCGCAAAGTCCTGCTAGCCGGTTATTATTGGTCGACCTTGCACTCAGATGCGGACACCTTGGTGCAGAAATGCCACCAATGTCAGATACACACACCGATCCCCCGAAGACACGGTTTGAACATGGTCCCTATTCAGAGCCCGTGGCCATTTGCTCAGTGGGGAATTGACATATTGGACCCACTTCCCAGAGGGATAGGCAAACTTTAGTTCTTGGTAGTGGCGGTTGATTACTTCACCAAGTGGATTGAGGCCGAGCCCCTGGCCACAATTTCTGAAAAAGCAATTGAAAAGTTCTTTTGAAAAAATATTGTTTGTCGGTTCGGTATCCCTACTGTCCTCGTTTATGACAATGGAAGACAATTTGAAGGGGTTAGCCTTTCAAGAGTTTCTGCGCTAATCTCGGCATCAGACAACATTTCATCTCCGTCGCTCATCCACAAGCGAACGGACAGACTGAAGTATGCAACCGAACCCTATTGACGAGGCTCAAGACTCGACTCGAACGAGCCAAGGGCACTTGGGTCGATGAATTGCCTAGTGTCTTATGGGTGTACAGGACCACACCTAGAACAGCCAATGGAAACACTTCATTCAGTTTGACTTACGGATCTGAGGTTGTTATCCCTGCGGAGATCAGGCTATCCTTGGCTCGAGTGTCCTTCAGTGCCTTGGACCACAACGATGAGGCCCTACGAGCTAACCTAGACCTACTCAAAGAAGAGAGGTTGGACGTGTCCATCCGAGAGGCCAAGTACAAGCAGGTTATGGCCAAGCACTACAATGTCAGGGTCAAGCATCGGTACCTGCGGCCCAGAGACTTGGTGCTTCAGAAAAAAGCAAGCCGTGTAGAAGGGACTACGAAGTTGGACCCAAATTGGGTAAGGGCCCCTACCGTGTATTAGAAGCTCACACTTCGGGCTACTACAAGTTGGTTGACATGAAAGGGTAACCTGTTCCCAGAATATGGAACATTGTAAATTTGAAGAAATATTACCAAGGAATATAATAAAAGTTCATTCTCAAAAGAAAGAAATTATCTCCTCCAACAATCACGTCAATTGCATTCGAGCGTCCCACCCCTAAGAGGCCCGGATCAAGTTCAACACAAAAACAAAATCGAGCTGCTCCAACCCTCAGAGGTTCGGACCCAATTCAACATAAATACAAATATTGAGGGTAGAGGCTTAGTAGTCCCCCTACAAGGGCAGAGGCTTAGTAGCCCCCAAGCAAAATCGAGCTGTACCAACCCTTAGAGGTTTGGATCAAGTTCAACAGAAAACGAAATAGAGATGCTTCAACCCTCAGAGGTTCAGACCCAATTCAGTATAAATGCAAATATTGAGGGCAGAGGCTTAGTAACCCCCAAAGCAAAATCGAGCTGCACCAACCCTCAGAGGTTCGGTTCAAATTCAACGAAAAACAAAATCCAGCTGCTCAAACGCTCAGAGGTTCGGACCCAGTTCAACATAAATGCAAATATTGAGGGCAGAGGCTTAGTAGTCCCCTCCCAAGGGCAGAGACTTAGTAGCACCCCCAAGCAAATTCGAGCAGCACCAACCCTCAGAGGTTCGATCCTAGCTCAACAGAAGACAAAATCAAGCTGTTCCAACCCTCAAAGATTCAGATCCAGATCAACATAAATGCCAATGTTGAGGGCTGAGACTTAGCAATCCCCCATCAAGGGCAGAGGCTTAGTAGCCCTCCAAGCAAAATTGAGCTGCATTGACCCTCAGAGGTTCGGATCCAGTTCAACATGAAAATGAAATTTGAGGGTTGAGACTTAGCAGGCCCTCAAATAAATGCGAGCAGTTCTGACCCTCAGAGGTCTGATCTTAGCTCAACAGAAAACAAAATTGAGCTGTGCCGACCCTCAGAGGTTTGGTTCAAGTTCAACATGAACTAGTAAAATTGAGCCGATCTAAGCCCAGAGGATAGGATCCAGTTCAGCATGAAAGCAAAGTTTGAGGGCTGAGGCTTAGCAGCCCCCCTTAAATAAATTTGAGAGGATCCGATCCTCAGAGAGGCTCGATAGCCCTCCTCAAACAAAATAGTATTTCTTTCACCCTGGAAGGTCTGATTCAAGTTAAATGGCTAAGGCAAACATAAGGAACTAAGCTTAGTTCTTTTACCTCAACCCAGAAGGGTCTAAACAAGGCCTAAATTCAAAACGAATGAGAGACTTAGACAATTTCCCATGCTATTCTTCTTAAGTGTTATAATCTTTTATCTCATGATATCACAAGTCTTTTGCTTTGTATGTAGGAAACAAAAGAAAATGAAAAGTAAGTAAAGGAATGAAGTAAAGAAAAGACGAACCTCTTATAGAGAAGACGAGGTTGTCAAAACTTAAGAGTTTCATTAAACAATCCTAACTATTACATAAAAGTTCCTAGCTATTACAACAGTTTTTTTTCGGCCCACATCAGTCTGAGGAGCAGAAGTGGAAGGCTCGGCCGAAGAAGTGGAGGCTTGATTGACTGGTTCAGACTTGGCTTCGGGGCCTGCACCCTGAATCAGGAGAGTCGCTTCAGAAGCTCCAGAGATCGATACTGGGGCCTTAAATTGAGCTTGTAAGCCATTGATGACCTGTCGGTAACAGAGGCATCATATGGCAACCTGTCGTACAGGTCGGGATTCTTCACCAAGTGGTCACAGGCCAATGTGAACCCCATGGAGAAAACCTTCTTGGTGAACTCCTTCAGCATCTCATCTGCTTCGTCCGAAGCCATGAACTCGTTTCTTCCTTCAATCCGCAGCTCCCTCTCCCGAGAAGCAAACTTCGCCTCGGCCAACTTCGCCTCTTCTTGAACTTGAAGGACCCTCTGCTCTAGATCCGCGATCCTTTTGTCTCGATCGCTGACATCAACTTCAAGGGTCTTTTTTCCTAGCTCGGCCTGGCGAAGTTTATCTCTCACTTCGGTCAGCTCGGCCTTCCACTCACTGACGTATTTCTTGCCCGTCTCGATGCTGCATTTCAGTTCGTTGGCTTTAACAGCCCCTTCACAACCTGATCTACGCCGGACTTGGCTTGAGCCAACTCCTACTTCATGGAGTTGATGGCAGAGTTAAAGGAAGACTCGCGCTCGGCAACGATGGGCAAGACTGTAATAGCCCGCAAAAGGGCAAAGGTGTAAGTTGAAATAACAACTGCAAAAAGTTGAATTGGAATTTTGAAGAGAGCCAGGCACACTTACGTTCATTACACTGATGTGAAGCTCGTCCAGCCTCTGTTGAGGGGTAAGCCTCTTTACATAGGTTACGTCCTGAGGTAGGGAAAACATCTTTGCCTACTCGCGCACCACCCTTGGGAATTAAGTCCGGTCGTTTCTCGTCCTTGGGGATGTATTTTTTATCACCTGAAAGGAGAAAGGTGTCAGCTCTCAACTGGGAAGGAAGAACAAAAAGCGGGAAAGGAAGAGGTACGGTAGTCCTTACCATGTGAGCTGATGAGTTGCTTTGGACAGCGGGGCATTTCTAGAAGCTATCCCTAGGGTCCTCAACTGTGCCACTGGACCAGAGGGCCTCGGGGGCGATGACGAAGAAGAGAGGGTCATTGTCGAGGAGGGACCCTCCCTGAGGTTAGTGGCCTCCCTTGACCTCTTTATAGTAACCCGAACTGGCTCGGGCTCGGCGAGCCGAAGAGCCAGAGTGACCTCCCCACCTGGTTTCTCCGGGGTGCTTCCGGCCTCGTCTGTTTCAGGGGTGCCAAAATTGAGGGGGTGGCCTCAACACTCCCCGAAGGTGTGTTGGTAGTGGTGGATGAGGATCCACTTGTTGATGAAGAGGGCTGGCTAGAAGAGCCCGCACCAGTAGCAGATGTGGTAGACACTAGCCCCCTCAGAAATGCTCCGAGCTCTGTAGAAGACAAGAGGTCAGTAAAAAAAAAAAAGAGAGGGCAATGACCTTTGTGAGGGTCGTAGCTCAGAAGGACGTCATGGGTAGGGAACCGTCCCGCCCAAGCGAGGATGTTGTTGGATAAAATAGGCAGCCTGGTTGTTGAAATTTATTCTAAGGTTGGATTCTATAAGTCTCCTGGCGTGTATAAAGTCCAAGGGAGAGGCGTTTTTGGTTTTGAGGTTTTCTTTGGCAAGGTTCCAGGGGGCCTGAGGCATTGGGGGATCGAGGTTTCGGGTAAAGAAAAATGACTTCTTCCAGTCATGGATAGATAAAGGGTTGCCCAAAATGAGCTGTTTGCCTTCGATTCGGGATGAAATGTAGAAGAATCCCTTTGCAGGGGATAGCTTCAACATCATTCTGAAGGTGTCTAAGGAAAGGGGAATGTGTAATTTACAGAAGATGGAGAATTCGACAATAAGTCGAAGTACGTTTGGGGTCAGTTGGGATATACTAATATCCTAGTGGTCAGACAGATGGACGAAGAGAGGTGCTATCGGTTACCTCAGCCCCACTTCAAGCTGCTCCTGGTAACTGTTAAGTAACCAGGAGGAGGCAGGTAGCCTCGGTCCTCGGGAGTAGGGAATTTGATATGTATATCTTTAATTATTTAAGGGAAGTGGTATTAGTCCCTAAGTATTCTGATGTCCTCGGGGTCGAGAGTGTTTGATATGTCTTGTGTTTGGAGGTTGGGGTGGTCATTCTGTGGAGGTTCGGCTAGGGTAAGTTCAGGGGGAAAGTTTAGGGGGACTGCTGCCAAGAGAGCCTCGTCTGAGGGGTTCAGTAGCCTATCAGTGGCGTCTACGGGGGAAGGAGGGATCGGCATGCTAATGAGAGATAAAAGAGTGAACGTATCGGCCATGATCTTCTATGTGAAAGACGAGTGAGGTTTTTGGGGAAACTTCTTGTGGTATCCGGCAGCAACGTTGAGCGGCGGTCGGCGGTCGACAATTGGGGAAGTCGAATGCAAGGGAGTGAAGAGTGAAGGCGGTGAGGAAAGTAAGAGAGGATGTGAAATTCTAGGAGAGTAAAAGAGCAAAGGGAGTGAAGAGTAGAAAACAAAAGTTGAAGGAAGAAAGTAAGAGTGAATAATGGGGAGAACGGGGGCATAAATAGGAGAATGTCTCTTCAGGAGTTTTCTATGAATCCGGAGCAAAAACTGACGGGTTTGAAATGAAACGAGGAGTTTCGGCAGAAAAAATGAGGCATTTCGGCAAGAAAAATAAGGCTTTTTGGTGGGAAAAATGAGGCATTTTGCAGTAAAATTGGAGCGAGGAATGCAGCGCAATAAATGAAAATTCAGTGCATGGGAACTCAGCAAAAATGTCACCCACGACTTAATATTGCAGCCATGTTTTGTCAAGGGGCCCACAAGTTACCTCGGCCTGGGATCGATGTGGCGAGCACATGGATGCTCCAAGGCTTATGCACCTCGGCTCAGTATTAGAGGGTCAGTCATAAGTATTTGGGGACTGCGGGCTGCGGGCAGTCGTTTTAGCTCGGCCCCTGCCCGAAGCTCGACACCGAGCCGAGGAGACTAATGATGATGCAGAATAGTAACACATAACATTTTTCTTAAATTGTTCTAGAAGTGCTTATGTGACAATTTCACTAAGGGTAATTATGTAATTTAGCCCCAGAGAGCTGAGCTAGTAGACTCGCAGCCTCATGCCCCCTCATGTGCATCTATAAATAAAGGGCTTGGGTACCAAAAAAAGGGTCACACACTGTACTAATCTATCCTCAGCAATATCAATCACAAATTCTTCTCAACTCTTTTACTTTCTCTCTCTACTTAGAAGCTAATTCTAGCCTCGTCACTGGTAATACAACCAAAGATGCGTAGTTCAGGTGCATCTCCAGTATTCTGGTTGCATTGCCAAATTTTCTACCATTATATCCCCCAGAAAGTTGGAAATGAACTCGTAACACAAAAAATATCAACTGATACAGTAATAGATGCTTAACTCAAAAGAAAACTTTGCAGAGTGTTGCACAGATGACACGTAGGCCTTCTTTTGATTCAATGAGCAACACAGAGACCGACCTTGTGTTCTAACTGGTCTTCTGGAAATACAATGTTTAAAATCCATCTGAAGACCAATTTATTGTAAGAAGAATGGAATCCCACAAGTTTCAATAGTCATAGCTGGATTCCAATGTGCAGTGAACCACAGTAATCTGGAAAGAAGTAAAAGCAAAAAGGGCAAAAAAAAAAAAAAAAGTGAACAATTATTTAATGTTGTAAAATGCCATTATCAGAAGGAATACCTACATGCGACTTCACTAACCTAGAAGAAGACTGATGGTCCAAATAAGAAGTCCTTGTCAGAAAACAGAATGAGGCTATATGTGATGCGAACACACCTCCATTTCGTCTCTAGCACTGGACCAGAACTCAACTTCATTTTGATTGACCTAATAATCATAAATCTTCCGGATGTCATCTGGGTGAACTGGAGAACTGAACAGCAGTTTGTACAAAAGGCTTCTTGGGAAGGTCCTTGCACTCGGGAGTTTCTTGCAGAAGAGCTGCTCTCTGCGGGTTCATAAGAAGAAGTTCCTGCATGTCCTTTGGAAGCACGTTAAACACAGCCAGCAAATCCCCTTTCAATTTCTGAGAGTCTGCCTCAGAGTCTACATTTGCACTGCTAGCCTGCAATTGCAATATATATATTATATATATCGATAAAATAAAATAAATAACAATAATCAAACAAAAATACCCTGCTGTAACATGTTGAATTAAGTTAAACTAGTGATAAAATTAGTAAAATGTACAGAAGAACCTAGATGAAGCCCCATTAACTCAACTAAGTTGAGCATTATCTATAATAGATGGAACTATATCAGCTAGAAGAGGCAGGGAGCATATATACTATAGTAAGGTCGACAAAGGAGGTCATTTCAGTAAGGTGAAGTCAACATAATGAGACATAGTGCTTCTTAGTCACAATAATATTTCTTCCATTTCAGTTTTCTTTCTTTCCTCGAAGCCAGAAGAGAGTGAAACCAAAATAATGGAAAGCACAACATAGGCTATATTTTCCTCAACTTCCACACAGTCTCACATAGGTTCTGTCAGCAACTTTCGGATCCAATGAATTGTAAATTATATGGAATTATCTGACGTTGAGATGACGCATGAGGAACAAAATGCAACTAATAAGAAAACAAAATTGTTTGTAAAAAAATGATTGATCATATAGCTAATCAAAATGTGAAAACTTTCATCAGGATAATGGTGAAATATTCGATTTTACTTGTAGACAAGATATTCCAAAACTATGTGCAACTCTTATCCCCATTAAAGTTTGAACGTTAAAACTCAATATTTTCTTTTCAAATGAGACATTTTCTTTCTAAGTGTGGCTATTCACATGTTCAACTCAGAGGATCTTGCAGTTTCATTTTCTGACAATTCGTGAGCAACTTCAATGTCTATTGACGGGCACCAATTTACCACTATAAGTTGAATGATCAATGGATGACTTTCAAGGCTACTTTTAGCAATTAGGATTATAGACAGAAGTTGTATTCTCACTTCTCTTTAGGCCCACACTTATAGATATTGTGTCCATAAGCATGTATCCTCCACAGATAGGAATAAGGGATTGGCTACAACTGTTCTGCAATTTCTTGATTTTTTCTTGGTCTACTTTTCATCTTTCCAAACAAACAATAGAGTATAGAAGTACGAGAGCCATCTAGCTGGTAACTCATCTTCTACAGAACTGTAACAAGTAAGAAAGAGGAACCTACTCATTTATAAGTTGCAAAAAGACAATAGTACAAAGGATTAAGTAATTGATTACGTGTCAATTGAAAGCGTGACACAACATTTATTTCAATCCTCATATTAGTCTAAACTCCCTCTGTACTCCATAAGCATAGATATTAAGGGTTTAACTTAAGATTTCTTTATCTACAATGTCTATTAATGAGGGTGCCCCTAACCTGACCCTTCTATACCTTGCAGTTACAACAACCTTATATTATGCACTAGATTTACCATTTTTATATACATACCTTAATGTATACATACATGAGACTACATGCATGCAGCACACAAACATATGCAGACAGACCCACCAATGTTCATAGTTTGTATTAAAATTTCCAATACTTGCCAAGTGATATTACAATGTTATTCCCTAATATGATATGTTTGTATTTTCGTTTGGTTTTATCAATTTTTAGCTCCTTTACTCGTACTTTGTATTTTTTAACATTCTTCAACGTAACATACAAAATCAATGAACAAATTATTCCTAGTAAGCATAGAAATCTTAGTTTTATGACAAAACATAAATTTTCATGCTTATGCTAACCATGTATGGCTATGTCATGAAATTGAAATAAGAAAAACTGGTCATTGAATTGATAAGTGATGGAATCCATAATTCTAAACTGCAAAAGTTTCACCAACACGCTGGCAAATTCAACTGAAAAGCACGTGCTACCAAGATAATGACCTACCTAGTTCACAAAGTAACCTCTAGCTTAGAAATTTTTACTTAAAATAATTACTTTCCAGTATCATACCTCATTCAAATTGGGTTGCATAGCACCATTACTTCAGCAATCAAACCACTATTATGTGGATCTGATTCACAGAATGGTATAGGAGTCCCTGACTCCTATTTGAATGATGAAAAAAAATTCAACAATAGTTTGAAGAATTCCCTGTATGGAATTAGATGGTCAACTAAATATATTACAACAGATTTAAGCTTTTCTCTTGGTATAGATTCAGTTCTTGCATCAAATATAGGGACGTGTGTATGAACTGTACGAAATCACTATATGGAAGATTGTCAAGTATCTTTGAACTCTGTGTGTCACATATGGAAGAACAAATAATTATTAAGGCATGTAAGCATGATAGACTGCAGGCCAAATTAAGCGAGCATTAGGTTTGTACTCTGTTTAGCTTATCTGTCATCACGCCCCATAACTAACATAAAGTGGCACACATTTCAACCTTGAAATCAAATTGAACAAAGGATGTAATCTTTCATCATTCATGTAATCAATATCCCTATCCGATAGGCTGTAACCTATAAGGCTATTTTTCAGAAACAGAAGTTCCTTGGAAAAAACATGGAAAAAATTTACTCGGCTAAGGACTCAGGTAAGGGGATAACAAGTAATGTCTTGAATGCAGAAATGCACTTGCCTGTAATTCTCCAAGCAGATGTCTTTCAATAGCATTGAAGGACAGTCAACAATTTCCACCTCCGACAACTTCAATATAAATTGCCTTATATCAGTCTTCATCCTCGCTTGCCTCCATAATCTAAGTTGTTCTTACTCAGCAACAGCACGCTTTCTTCTAAACCAAGGCAAAAAGTTGTGTCCTTTCAAGAATAGCCTAAAAGGATATATCTCAATCTCAGAAACAAACAACCAGTTCAATGCTTCATTAGCCGTTTACTAAAATATTAAATGCAAGGAAGCAAGCACGAAGATTCAGTTAGTAAGGGACTGCATACAGACAACAAAATGATGAAGATAGACAATATACCTGTACAGATCCAGCCAATTCAATTTCATCCTCTTAAGTAAAAACTTCCCAGAACCTCTCGCTGACAAGCTTGCTAGGAATTCCTCTCCGTCAAAGTAGGGAAGTGGAAGGGGATCCAGAAATGGAGGTGCTCCTTCAGAAGGTGTGGTTGCCCTGAAAAATTGACCAAATGGGGCTAAAAAGTTTGTAGTGAGCTCCAAGAAATGACGACACCGAAGTATCTCATTGTTAACAACTGACGTTGATTCCTCAACCCTAGGTGACATCCCTGCATCAATTAGCTATTCAAGATAGATGTGTCTAGCTTTGTAATAGTAGCATAAGTTTTCCAAATCGCTTCTCTACATTCAGTCATGAGGCAAAGAGGACCGTCCCTCCTCAATTTCACAGCATTCAAGAAATTCGAAGGAGTAAACTTTGTCAAGGCAAGCTGTGGAAGACCAAACCCTTCGTGGCCAACAGGAGTTCTGCTGATTGACGTACGAGAAGACATAGAAAGGCGATTTGAGTTTGGAGCAGGGCTTCCAACTAAAACAATGTGAGGAATATTATGAAAAACCTTCATGAAAAAAAGGTTTGTCACTCCCAACACCACTGGAGGAAAAGTTGCACCATTTTGAAGTGAGTTTAAGTGGGCAAATACCGGATCATGGATGGTAAAATAAGGCCTGAAGTCGACACTGCAAAGAAGTGGAGCAACCAAACTAACTAGACTTGGCAACGCTTCACAGCACTGGGGTGGCGTTGGAGCTATGACAAGAACCGGTTCACCAATGAGCAATAATTCCCATAACCTCCAAAGCTGCATCAAAAGCCCTCGAAATATCCCAAAAAGATTTTTGAATCATGGAAAAGACCTTGTGGGACAGATTGATTAGAAGGAAGAAAATGAGCAATAGGAGAGATTAAATCTTCGAAAAACACTGCACCACTCCAAGGCAGACTATGAGCAGGTGGCAAGTGCACTTTAAGCGTGGCATTCCCAATGTAAAGCTCCATCAGTTGACCAGGTAAAGGAGCAGGCCAAGATGATACAGAAGCGGCAATGTAATTAAGAGCTTTCTTTCCTATGTCAAAATACAAAGGGCCCATGATTTGTAACAATGGTCTAAATACGATAGAGTATGGATTATGGGAGAGAATTACCACTGATTTTTGTTCACCACCTCTTTTTAACCTATCATCATGTATCTGCCTATTAAATACAAATCCATATAAGTACGATTTTGGACGGTTCTGTTGGTCCCAAAGCAACCTAGGAGGGGGGGTGAATTAGGTTGTCTCAAAAAACAAACCTTTTGAAGTGCTTAATGAAAATACAAACTTTGTGCAACAAATGAATACTTAAGCACAAATGATCAAAGTTAAATATTTAACAATCAAAGTTTGAAGAACAAATAAAAGATTGAGATAAAGAATATCAAACCAAACTCCCAAGTTTCTCAAGCTTGGAGTACATCCACTAGTAGTGCCTCTTCAAAGAAGGTGAGGCAATAACCTTCTTGTACACAAAGTAGGCTCACCCTTGCACCAATTAAGTTCCTCTAGTTAAGCCAAAGGGTTTTACACTACAACCCCACTTTTGTACACTTGTTATCCCTCCACTCTTACACTTGAAGATCACTCACTAGTCTACTCTTGCTCACACTAATTCCCACTAGTTGAGCCAAGAGAACTATACTACTCAAACCAATACAACCCACAATATTTTAGCCTATTTCTCCCCAAGATTGAGTGTGAAGATAGCTCTTACAAGTGTTTGTATTGAATGTTGTAGTTCCTCACATCATTTGGAAGTCCTTGGGCTATTTATAGATGAAAGATGTGCTGAAATTTGAGCTCTAACGGTCAAAAAACTAGCTGTTAAAAACTAGCTGTTAGGGGTTCGGACGGGGGTTCGGACGTCCATTCATGCGTCCTACAGCTTGATGAACAGTGTCTCGGACGGTCATATGCGTCCTACAGCTCTGACAGAAACTTACTTCATTTTGAGCTCCTTTCTTCGGACGGTCTTCAACGTCCGAAAGGTGTTGTTCAACTTTTGGTCATTTTTCTTGATTGTTGTTCGGATGATCATTTTCATCCGATCCTTTCTGTTTTTCTGTACACTTGTTTGCAAACCATTAGTATGATTTGGTCATCATCAAAACAAGATTATCATAACTGGGGTTCAACAGGTTACTCTTTTGAATGTTATTAGACTGTTTTAAGACCTTATCATCCAACGACGCAATCTCCCTATCTACTTCAACTATCTCATGTGAGACCACATTTGCAATGTGTGACTTCTCCTGCCTTCGTATCCTAAAGAAGAAGATACAGTCATGGATGCTGGAGCCATTATGGTGTTGTGAAATAGAATCTGGGAATGAACTAAAAGCGACCTCAAGCTCCTTATTTTGGGTCAGACAGCCGGGTGGATAACACTCTTCAATAAGCTGCCCTTGCTCAAGATCAAATCTAATTATGCAAAAAGCAACAACCCATTGCTAAAAACCTTTTTCGTCAACTTTTGCATCAAGCTGTGACCTCGCATGAAATGACGGTGACCGACTCATTTCCAGCTACTCCAAGAACGTTCTTTCACTAATCAAACAACCCCCATCTTCCTCATTTTCACACTAGAATCAGCAAGATTATTTCTTATTTGACCATCTTACGCAGAAAAAGGATGACGAATACAACCTTAATCAAGAAATATGGAGGATTACATCAATCAAACCTTGACTACCCCTCCATCACAACCAGTTTTACATAAGTTTTTTGCCACATAAAAAATTAACAAAATGCAATCTTTGAACAAAATATTACTATCTAGTTGGAATTTACTTAAGCAAAGGGGTATTCTAGGAAATTAAGTAAACTGGTAAAGGAATAATTTTTCTTTAAAAACATTAAAAAAATGCATCAAACCAAGATAGATTCTTCAAGTTTCAAGATTAATACCAAAAAAAAAAAAAACACCCATACAGCAAATAACAGGTAACTAAATTCAACACGAAACAATTAAAGAATATAATTCTAACCTAAAAATTGTCCAAATTAATGTGGAATTAATGGATAATTACCTGAATTGAGCAAAATCCAGATGCAAAAATTTGCAAGAAACAATCTACATCAGCCCAAGATACCAAATTTAATAATAATAAAAAAATCTAAAGAAAGAATTTAGAAGAATTAACAAGATCTTCTGAAGGTTGTTAATGTGAAATGCAGGTTTTATTTTATATTCAAGGGGACCAATATGGATATATATCTAACAGAATGGTCCCCTTAGAATGATTTAAGCTTTTTTATACATGGAAGGATTTTGTAGATTAGAGTAAAAAAGAGTCTCCGTCATTCGGATAATTGTTATTGCAGCCTAGAATTGGTAACTGAAGAGGGACTTTGGTTGTTTGGAATTTTCTATTTTTATTTTTTCTTTTTTTATTAAGGGATAATTGGGGGAAAACTTTAGTTTATGCTAATATTACTTAATTCCCTTACACTTTCAAAAATCTTAGATATCTCTAATTTTTAATTTATTGTAACATCTCAGCCCAAGTGAAAGGGGAAAATAAATAAACTATTGAACAATCCTTTGACAGTTTTATCATTATTACTTTAGACATATAATGGAAACTATTATTTCATATGCTTTTATTAATTTACTTTACTCATTCTTTTCAAATTTACTTTTTTTTTTGGAATTCTTGGTTTGCTTGGAGAAAATAAACGATGAATCTTTGATTAACTAAAAGATTGTTTAGTCTGTTAACATAGTGAGTAAAGCAATTGCTTAACTGTGTAAAAAAATTTTTGGCTAAAATTTAAATATAATTTATATATATAACTTTGTTATTTCAATTACAATGGCCTCCAAATAAAATCCTCCCAAATTGATCAATAAAAATATTTACTACAAATGTGTCAAATTTGGAACGTTAATTCTATGGTCAAATCCTCCTAAATTAAAATTTAATCTATAAAGCATACAACAAAACATTGAATCAAAATTTTATATTAAATTCACTAATTTTAGTTTATTAAGAAATTAAATTGGTGCAGTATCATTTTTTTCAACTAATCTAATTATATAAATTTTGATATTAAATTAAGTGGTGATTCAACAAAAGGGTAAAATGGAATGAAATTAGCTTATCTATCCTAAATGGATTGTTTAATATTTTTTAAGTTAAGCAGCATGTTCCAACAAATAAAAAATTAGTAAAGGTTTGCTAGATTTTTGAAAGTTCAGGAATATTGGGTGATACTGACATAAACATCAAGGGTGTTTACAAAATTATTCTTTTTATCAGTGCATAAAGAAAAAAAAAATCTATTTTTTAGATTTTTTTTTTCTTCTATGCCTATAGTAATATTTGTTGGTATTGTTTTAACTTTTAATAGGCACACACATGCGCGCACTCACACACAGTACATACATGTCTGTTATACACATCTATTATGTGTGTAAGAGACAATACCGAACACATATATATATATATATATATATAAGGGAAACAAGGGATTGGGGATGGCTGGAAGTTTTATTTTCTTTTGGGTTTTGATTGGAAATTAAATTATAATACTACATTTGTCTCATCAGTGTTGATAATATTCAATTTTGTGCTTGATGTGATTTCTTAGAAATGAAACTTTAAGTGTCAGCTTTGATATTGTTTGTGCCTGAACAAAATGTTTTATATCATGTAACAAGAAATTTAAAGTTATTGTGTTTTTACATGCCCTAAAAAATTTTCTTATCAGTTGAATTTTCTAGAAAGGTATTGAAAACTATTGGTTCTAAATATTCTTTAAGAGGACATTTTTTTTTTTTTGGGTAATACATTGGGATATAATTAAAACTCGAACTCGAAGCAGATCTCACAGTTTTAGAGATGACTCCGGTACCATTTAGCTAAAGCTCATTTGTTAATCAGAAAACATCTCATAATCGAGGGGCCAAGACAGAAAATTATATCTTTCACAATGACGGCCCAAAAAAAAAAAAAAAAAAGAAAGAAAATAGATAGAGCTTTGAAAAAAAATAAAAATTAAAAACTCCAAATTTCAGATAATAAAATATCTTTCGATAAGCTTAGGGCATAAACTCTTGTTCAAGAAAGTAACACTTCAATATATATATAAATGGGTTCTTTTTTTCTTTCCACACTATGAGAGCGTTTCTCTCCTAGAGAGAGTTTCACATTTCAAAGCCACTTTCTAAAACAGTTCATGTGGTAAGATTTTATCAAATCACGACCCCCCACGATTTTAGATTATTGGCCAGATTTCTTTCCTTCTTTTCTGAATCTAGTGACACATCAATAGTTTTTATTTGTCACTTTGTATAAATACACTATTTTTAAAAAATTTCAAATCCCACATTCAAAACGTATCGTGAAAATCTCATCTCGAAACATAGAATTCACTAGTTTACTTTTCTTTGTCTTAAATCCTCACCCTTCTTCTGGAATTCTTTTGATGAGGAAAGAAGTTAAGATAAAGTATACTAAATAACAAAAGTGCACCAGGTAGGTTATTTCCACAGTAGAAGAAATATTTTCTTGTCTTCTTTTTGTGGACTTTCAAAGGTTGTGCTGAGATGGATGGCCACTAGAACTTCTCAAAGGGTTTTCTGCCTCCTCAAGCTGGACAGGCTTGGATACTAGTTAATCCTATCTTTTCTTCTCCTTTTTATTATTTGTTCTTGCTTTTATTTTGTGTGCCGCATATTGTTTTAACTATTTGTCTACCTCATTCACCTTTGCTAGAAATTGGTTGTCCTAGTGTATTGTCTCCTGTTAGGTTTTCGTGATATATATATTTTTTTAAATCCAGATTCTAGTAAACACCTTCTTTTATATCTCTAATATGACTAATAAAATTGAAGACAAGGAATAAGAAAGTTCTTTCTTTCTGATAAAGAAAGGATAGGGCCTAATATCAATGTTGAAGATGTTAAGAAAGGGATTTAGTATGCTAGAAAAATTTCATTGGAAAAATTGCGGGGTAAAACAAATTAATTTTTTGGTATTAAAAATCTCTTCACTCAGGTTTGAAACTTTCATAAGAACCCCAGGGTTACGAAATTAAGAAAAAACTTCTTTTAGTTTATTTTAGAGGGAAGAGGAGTTAACTAGAGTGCTAAATGGGGAGGCCTTTCGCATTTTAAAAATCAGAGTCTTGTCCTAGAAAGATGGAAACAAAACAGTGAATTGAATGAAAAACCTTTTTGAAAACTTTTCTTTGGGTTCAAGTTTAGAATTTGCCTCTTCATTGGTTCTCAAAAGAAATTGGAACAAAAAATTGGAAACTATTTAGCTCTACCAAGGAGATTGTGATTACTTTAGGGGAAAGAAAAGAAGAAAAAACATCTCAAACTGTTTGTTGAGATTGATCTATGACAACCATTGTTGAGAAAGACCATGATTAACTTTGAAGAACTAAGAAATGGGTAAACTTTAAATATGTGAAATATCTAAATTTCTGTTATAGTTGTGGTTTAATTGGTCACTCAGGGAAGACATGCCCTCCAAAGGAGAACAAGAAAATCAACTTGGAGGAACCGCAATATGGTAGTTGGTTAAGAGCGTTTGCTGGAAAATCTTTAAGTAGTGACGTGAAAATGACTTCTGACAAACAAAAAGAGAATAACAAAAGAAGTTCTATAAACACAAATGCTACTGTAAATAAAAGCCAAAAGAAAAAAGGATAAGGCATATTTGACTGATAAGAATGCAAATAGACATAAGTATTTAAACATTAGGAATTCTCAAAAAATAATACCAAGAGGGAATAATCAGTTAAGAAACAATTCTCTAAAGGAGGGGATAGTAGCCAACGGAGCTAATAGTTCTAAAACTAAGATGCAATTAATAACATCACTTCAATAATAATTGGTGAACAATTACTCTATCTCAGGTAGATGAGAGTTGCCCATCAGCATCTATTATGAAAACAACACAGTTAGCGGAGTTCATGAATGTGGATACCGATAGAGATTTTGACAATGTATCCCTGAGCGAAGGACGAAGAAGAGCTCATAGAAGATTCAAGAAATTAATAGTTGTTGAGAGGAATCCTATGCAAGAAAATTCAATAATTACACAAGCTGATGATCAACACTTGAAAAGGAAATTCTAGCTGAGAGACAAGGATTCTAACTTGGAAAATGAAAAACATGAGAAGCCCAAGAAAAGCAAAATGTTGAAGGCATTGGAAACTAATACTTTTGTTACAGGGGGTAGATCTAAGGGGCCAACCCTTTAAGTTCCTTACCTTCTCAATAATGGTTTTAGTGTGGAACTGCCAAGGGGTTGGGAACTTCTTGACAGTTCCCCATCTCAATGAGATAAACAATCTTCATTCCCCAAATCTGATTTTCCTTAGTGAAACAAAAAAATAGACAAAGTCAAGAAAAGAATTAAGTTTGATGAGGTTTTGTGGTTGATTATTTTAGAAAAGCTAGAGGTCTATTTGTATCCTGGAACAATAGTAAAAAAGTTGCAAATATTTTGTCCACTAACTTTACCATTGAAGTGCAAATACAATTTCAAGGTGGAGGATAGAGGATGGAGGTTCATTAGTATCTTTGTAAGTGAATATGACAAGGTTAGAAAAGAACAGTGATCAGTCATTCATAAAAGGAAAGTGTTATGAGGTAGTTGTTGGATTTTGGTAGTGGATTCAATGATATTGTTTCTAATGATAATGGGAGGCTGGATTAGAGAATTATGGTATTTCAAGAATTTCGAGAACTTCATTGCTTAGAATGATCAGGTTGATATTGGTTTTAAATGTCATCTTTGGACTTGAAATAACAAATGTGAAGGGGATAAAGAGATTAAATAGAGATTGGATAGGATGTTAACTTCTTGTTCTTAGCATCATAATTTTGAACAAGTAGAATGTCTTCGTCCAAATTGACACTAAATTTTCTGATTATTGTATGATTCTGTTAGATACAAACGCGTTTGTATCCAGGAAAAAAAGATTCAACTTTGACAAGAAGTGGCTTGACTATCAAGAGATTAAAGATTATCAAAGAAATTTGGAAAAATGACACTAAAGGATCCGCGATGTTTTGGCTGATCGAGATAGAAAAATTAAATCTTGTAGTAACACTCCTCAATTGGAACAAATCTATGCACAAAAGAGCTAGATTCTTCTAATAGTATAGAAAAATGGGTATTAGAGCTGATTTGAAATTGTAGCTAAGTAAAGCTTATGAAGAAGAAGAGATTTTTTTAGAGTTAAAAAGCAAAAAATACTTAGCTGAAAGAGGGAGATAGGAATACAATATTTTTTCCATGCTAGTGTGCTAGAAGAAAGAAAAGAAACAATATAGGCTTTTTGTCCTCCTTCCCCGCCTCCTAAAAAAAAAAAAAAAAACAATGGTGAGCTTTGTTCTAAGGAGGATGAGGGAATTGCAGCTGAAATTGAAGGTTACTATGAAAATCTGTTTACTTCTTTAACTCCTAACTATCAGTTTACAGATATACTAGAAGGTGTTCAAATTGAAATCAATAGAAAAATTAATGAACATACCTCTAAACCATTTGAGAAAAAAAGAGATTAGAACAACAATAGTTCAATGCATCCTACCAAAATTCTCGGTCTAGATCTAGAAAGGCATGCCACATCTTTTCTTTCAAATATTCTGGCATATCATACGTAAGGTTTTGGTAGAGCCCATTCAAAATTTCATCCATTCAGGGATTCTTCTAAAATCAGTGAATGAAACAATTATTAATGTAATCCCCAAAGTGGATTTCCCACAAATCTTTCTCAGTTTAGGCTAATTGCTCTCTGCATGCAATGCTTTCTATCAAATAATCTCCAAATTGTTGGTCAATAGATTAAAATCTTTTTTAAACTTGTGTATAAGTGAAAAATCAATTGCTTTCTTGGCTGGTAGACAAATCCTTGATCAAAATGTAATTGTAGCTTATGAATACATGCATTTTTTGAAAAAACAAAATAAAGGAAAAACTGGTTTTGGACCTGACCTTAAGCTTGATATGGTAAAAGCATATGTAGGATTAAATGGTCTTTCTTAGTTACAATTATGGGAAAAAGGGGATTTGCAACACTTAGATTAAATGGATTATGGTTTGTATCCTCAGTTTCTTACTTATTTAGTTTAAATCGCAACAAAGTTAGTTATGTGAAGCCTTCTAGAAGGATAAGGAAAGTGGACCCCCTTTCCCCTTACATCATCTATGTTGAAGGCTTCCCTAACCTTATTAATTAAGCATTCGGAGATACTTAGATCACAGAGGTGAAAATATGTAAAATTGGCTCCAGCATCTCATACCTCTTCTATGTAGATGATTCCATCATTTTTTGTAAAGTTTTTAGATAGGAAGTAGCTAAAGTCATGGAAGTGATTCACAAATATGGAGTAGCATCTAGCTAGTTTGATATTTTGGATAAATCTTATATCTTCCTATTTTCATAAGCAGGAACACAAAACCTAAAGTTAAGGGATATATTTGTTCTATCCTAAAGAAAGTGAAGTGTGTAGAATAAGGGAAATACATTGGCCTCCTTATTGTTATTTCAAGATCCAAGAGACAAGTTCTTTGGGAGGTCAAAGCATAGAGTGAGTAAGATAATCAATAATTGGAAGCGCAAATTCCTCAATTTGGGAAGCAAGGAAACTATGTAGAAATGAGTGGCTCTAGTAATGCCTGTCGATATTATTCCATGCTTTAAACTAACTAAAAAGCTTTGTCAGGAGATCAATAGCTGCATGGAAAAGTTCAGTAGAGTTCAAAGGATGGAGAAAAAAAAGTATTAGAAAAAATATAAGGACCCATTTGAAGCTAAGCGCCAATGAGGTATTCATTTTAGAGACATTCAATTGTTTAATGATGCCTTGTTAGCCAAACAACTGTGAAGAATTATGATTCATCGAAACCTGCTGGTCAGTAAAGTTCTGAAGGACAAATATTGTCAACAGATATCTTTGTTAGAAGCTGAGATTTTCCAAGCATCTTCTTGATTCTAGAATAATGTTTGTAGTGCAGGATACCTCATTGAGAATGGTCTGACAAAAAGAGTAGGAGAAAGTAGAACTATATGGATCTAGACAGACATATGGATTCCTAATAATAAAGGTGGTAAGATCCTTTCTAGACATGTTCATAACACTCAGATTCTGAGAGTAATTGATTCAAGGAGTTAAGTAGAAAATATCTTATCAAAGAGTTTTTCACATGTTATTATTATAAACATTTTGAAGATACCCATTGGAGTTACTAGAAGAGCTAATAGATGGTACTGGATGCATTCTCCTATTAGATTATATACTGTAAACTTAGGATATAAACAGGCTACACAAATAGAAGAAGTATCTCAACTCGCCAATGGAGAGGAAGGATAAACAAGCACACAAAACCTAAAAGTTGGATTATAGAACTTCATTTGAAATTTGAACTTGAAGCACAAAATTAAACATTTTGTACTTTGTGGAAGGGACTAATGAAATTTTACCTGTCAATGAAGTGAAAATAAGAGAACAAAAAATGGGAATCTAAATTGTGTCAGACGTGAAGAGACACCTATAACTCTAAAAAGTCTATTTTTCTTTCTATAAGTATGCAAAAAAGTCTAGAAGCAATCACTTGTCAATTGGGATGATACTACAAAAGATGAAAAAGATTACTGAAGCGGGTGGTAGTAGATCAAGAAAGCTTCTGACTTCAAATATGAAAAGGATTGTGCAACTCTAACTACCAATATTTTTTGGTAAATTTGGAAGAGTAAGGACCTGAAACTCTATAAGGAAGAGGAAAGAGATTCTCATACAGTCATTAAAAGGATTTAGATGAATGAATTGAATTCGAATGTGTCAATCAAGAGGCAAAGATGGAAGGGAACACTGAAGAAACGTTTGCACTCACTCAAAGAGACAACATTCCTATGAGGGATCATGGTTGCATCAGGTCTCAACAAGCTCAACACAATCGAATCCAATACAGATGATAGACAAGGATCAAGCAATGTGGTTGGAGATTGGAATGATAAACTTGTAGCAATTTGGGCTACTAATTTTGAAATTGATCTCTAGGGAGCTATTAGAGAAGCTGAAAATATTAGGAAGGCTTTAATTAAGGCAAAGGTCAAAATATGGGAGCATGTTATCACTCAATCCAACAACAGATCTATAATTGACAAACTCAACGGCAAAGGATTCAGATGATGTCAGAGTAGCTACTCTATTAGAAGATATCTAGCACGTGAGTGACTTTAAAGTGTTCATTGTATTGCTTGTTTTTTTTCCCCGCCCATTTTATGCAACATACTTCTATCACTTGGAAAAAAAAAAAACGACAAAAAGTAACACTGAAACAGTTTTTAGCATAGTTATTAAACCCAACCCAAGAAGAAACCTAATGAGGGAGGTGGATCAATAGGTTAATTATTGGTTCAATCAATGAGTGATTGATTCAAGCCATGAGTTATTCAAATATATATATTTTTTATTAATTCTTATACATAGGGTAAATTACCGTAAATCTCCACGTGTTATGGGCTTATGACCTATAAACCCCATGTATTTTAGAAATATATCTCAACACCCTATATGGTATATTTCAGAAATTAAAGTTGACAAAAACGATCCAAATTACAAGCATTTGAGTTACACCCACTAAAATGCAAGTAATTAATGAAAAAACACATTTTTTCCTCAAAATATTTACCTTTTGTGACAAAAATGCCTTTATTTTACAAAAAAAAAAAAAAAAAAATCCTTCAAAACCACAACCTCTACCACCGACCATCACTCCTCATCCTATTTCGCTTCTCCCTCTCTCTCACAACACCCATATGCATTTCCCTATCCCTCTCAACACTCATTCCCCTTTCCCTTCCCCTTCCCCCTAACCCTTCTATCTCTCTCCATACCCACAACCTCTATCACCTCTCTTACCCCTACAACTTTATTTTTATTTTTTTATTTCGTTCTTTTTTAACCAAAGATCTATTTGATTGGAAAGAGCCTCAGTTATGGTGAAGATTTTGGCTTCCTTTTAGGTATAATATTGAGACTAGCCATGGCCATTTACGTTGGCTTTTTTGGTAGTTTTGGGCTTCGTTTTCCGTTGAAGTTTTTAAGGAAAAAATGGTTATTTTTGTTTCAAAGATTTGATTGATTATTGGTTGTGGGTCTAGTGGTTTCCCCCTGTCTCCCCCTCCTATTTTCTGGTGGATTTTTGTTGGTAATGGTTGATGAAGGGAGAGGGGTTGGGACGATGGCTGCAGGTGGTGGTAGTGGTGTGAAGGGTGAAGGTGAAGAGACCCATCTAACAATATGTTGAGGGTACGCAAGTAATTTCACTAATACTTGTTAGTTTGGATGATTTCCATCCACAACACCCTACAGTTCAAAAGACATAGTGGTTTAAGATAGATTACCAAACTATATAGGGTGATGTGTTAGAATGACATACCATATGGGGGTTTATGGTAATTTACCTTAATATATAACCTTACAAATTATTAAATACAAGTTGTGATAAATGGTGAAGATATTGATAAAACATATTTTATTAAAAATTTTAAGTACGATGAATTTTGAATAATTCATTTCTCTAAAAAAATTTAATAAAATAGAATAAAATAGTTAACTTTAAATTATTCTGTGTATGTGTGTGTGTATATATATATATAGTTGGAAAATAAGATATATAATGATACATACAGTACAAGAAATTAAAATTTTCATATTTCTTATACGGTTACTTAGTGGTACAATGATAATTTATTATGTTTTAAATGGATACATGAGTTTGTACAATCAAATGTATAATATTTTATTTTATTAATTCAATTTTGATGGTTGATCACTATAGCAATATATTTCTCTATTTATTTTTAATTCTGTGACACTTTTGAAACGTAAAATGATATTGCAAATGAGGTTGTTCGTATGGAAAATAATATTATAATTTGTTGATAATTGATGCCAAACAAAAAAATTTTAAAAGAAAACTTAATTTCTTTCTTATAAATTTTAATGCCTTTATTTGTGAAAAGATGTTTTATAGATGAAGAAATTTGACAATCTGTATGCTACTAATGAATATTTACATATTCTTTTTACATGAAGAGTTATGAAGGAGTTAATGTATAAAATGGAGTTTGAAGAGTAAATAAATAAAAATGAGCCATTAAATATATAAAAGTTAACATGGTAAGGTGGGTAAGGTCCTTCATCTCTATTTAAGAGATCTATGGTTCAAAATTTGTTAATTAAAATTTTGAATTTTTTTCCACAAACAAACAAATCTCGAGTTGAAAAGAAACAAATCTCGAGTTTCTCCAAATCGAATCGAGAATCTGAATTTACAGGTTGCATAAAAATCGACGGTTTCCCAGCTTCCTATCTTGTTTGGTCATTGGAGCAACTCGTCTGAGTCTCAAGGTTGATTCTACGACTGTCAATTGGGCCATGTAGGCCGGATTTTAATGTGTCCAAATTCAATTCATTAAATAACAAAACTTAAACCAATCTCAACTCACAAAAAATTTGCAATATGAGGCTCCGCTCAACTTACAAAATTAGGTGAGGTTCGAGTTGAAGTCACTCACTACATATCTTCCCATAAATTAGGAATATATATAAAGTTTCATGTTATATTTTCTTACGAAAAAAATAGTATATATACAAATATTATTCGTACTGAGTCTTAAGTAGTCTGAATGTAGTGTAGTCCAAAATTAACTCACAATGAAACCGAGTCAAATTTGTACGCTGATGCTCAGCTCGACTCACTTTACTTGAACTTCAGTCACTATTCTTCGGACCAAATGGGCTAAGCTCAAGCTGATCTAATCAAACAGTAAGTGCCCAAATAACTTCTTTTGCTGGAAGAAGCTGATCTGGAAACCATAACAATAATGGAGATCATATATTATTGAAGGGTGTACATTTCCAACTAATTTGCTTTGACAGGTTAAACCTTTCACGGAAAACTTTAAGAAAAATGACCAAGGACACAAAAATTCAGTGTAAAAGATCTTCGGGGAAGTACTTGTCTGAATGATTTGAGCCGATTAATCGGCTGAGATGACATCTTGCAGCTGCCCCCGCCAACTAGAGATCCTTAGAAGCAAACCAAGGAGGAGGCAATCTCAATGATGATTTGATCTCCCTCTCTGAATGAAAAAAAAAAATATATGTATGAATGAAAGATCTCGCTAAATTGAATTTGGTCCATGAATCTAAAAAATAGTGAGAATTCTTGATGTCTCTCGATCTGAAAATCCAGGATTTGACATATAATTACAGCTTTCTTCCATTAAGAAATATCAGTTTTTACATGACAAAGACAATAAGAGATCACAGCATAGAAAATAGATGACTGCAATCTTCAAATACCCTCTCTTTTTTCAGTCAGTTCAGTAAAGCAACAAGAAGTCCTGCTAACTTTTGGAGAAAACTGCAGCATTTTGTTGCAAGAAGTCTATCTATTCAAGTATAAACCTCATATCATATCAGTTTAGAACAGGAGCTATGAACTATACATCATATACAGGTACACACTTCTCTGTAATAGTGACGCGGCAAATAGGGCATTTCTTGCATTTGTCAGAGCAGGTGCTGCACCAAAACAGAATAATGAGAGAGAGAGAGAGAGAGAGAGAGAGAGCAGGAGGAGGTGTTGATTTATTGTGGTAACACTATATGCAATACCTGCAGAGAATGCAATGCCGACAAGGAAGGAGAACTACACTTAACTCTCCTTCAAAGCAAACCCTGCATAGAACTTTTTCCTGGCCAATATAGATAAAGTAACCAAACTGTTAAAAGTCAAAAGCAATCATACAGAAAGACCAATTTAAAGGACTATGAAAGTATTTACCCACTCAAGTAACAGAAAGTAAGAAAAAGGTAGTTTTATCTGTTTTGTTATCATAGAATTAGAAGAGATCTATTAAACAATGTTGCAGGAAAGGAGGAAGTCTTCATCTACTATATTTGTGGCGTAGAAAGTAAAACTGTACAAAAACTGAATTTACTTGCCTAAAGATTAAATGCTGAATACACCTTGCTGATTATTTCAATGTTGGTTATAATTTATGGAAATTCCGTTATGATTGAAATACAAATCTGACAGTTGAACTTCAAACCAGAAGATAGCAAACCGAGAATTTTACATTCTGTAGCCTTTCGTACTCCTGCTGGTTAAACTTTGTGATTTCCATTTGCTCACCAAGAGCTGCTTGAAGTCTCCAAACCTGAAATATTATAGGATAATTTAAAGATGAGCAAATAAGAATACATTCTTCCAAAATATATGGAAGTAACCTGGAGGTTACATGCCAAAGTAGTAAACTCAAGTAAAATAAAATATAGTATAGTATGATAGATGCAATTTACCTCCTCAGCAAGATCCTTCTTGGGCATCTTTTGAACTATCTCAGGTGGATAACCGCAGAAAGTATTATTTCTATATCATTAGAGAAAACTATCAGCAAGAAATTATACACCTTCAAACCCTTTTAGAATTCTCACAATGTGGAAGAGTTATAACAATATTTACAGCATTGACATTTTCATTTTCTATGCATATTACTCAATTTGGCTGTGGTTTTATATAGATGAAGATTGCATTATCGTTGGTTCAATACCAACCAAAATGTGAAGAATAAGGAACTTCAGGAGTATGAGGTAACCTAAACTGGAGGAAACAAAAAAATATACTGCCAAGGAAAAAAAAAGGAAGAAGTAATGGAATATTACCTTGTTCAACACCAGAAGGCACTACAGAACCTTCCAGCTCTGTAACACAAATTTAACCATATAGAAGTATTGAACTCATATTTCTCTAACTTTCTCACTTGTCTCTCTCATCATTAGGTAATTAGAAGCATATTGACATGTGTTTCTCACTCTTGAATGAAATTTAGCAGTCAGTTTCTTACTAAAATGTGCATGTAAAAATCCTCACCCACAGGCCCCATCATGGAAGAGACGAGCCTGTTCTTCTCGACTGGATTCATCAATGGACCACCATCCAAGCAGCCTGCTTGTGTAATTGCAATACAAACAGTGAGAACCAAAGCATGGTAATAAACATATTTGAAGCTTGTTTTTTCTTCCCTCTCTCTCTCACTCTCTCTCTCTCTCTCTCTGTGTCTTTCCCATTTTTGTCTGAAGTATACAACTTCCAAAGAAAATAACTTTTTCACCTAGCATGCTTAGAACATTACCTGGAGCCATGGTGCAAGAAACCAAAGCAATCACAAACTCTTGAAGTTAACACAAAATATCTGCCAGTGTCATCTCCACTTCGTAATAAAATCAAAAGTTTCTCAACAAACCTAGATGCAACAAATAGGACTGCAACTCCTTGCAAAAGGAATTTAGGAGAGAATAGGATAGGGATAGGAATATGTCTGGCACCCAGCAGTGTACCCTGAATTGCAAAAAACAATAATTGATAACTTGGACAAGAAATCACGGGAAATGAGCCCTTTTCAACCTAAAGAATGTTAACCAAAATCATTGGGTACCTCAAGACACATGCAAAGGAGCACTTGGAAACCAATAAATAATTGGAATTTTTATAATATGTCTGTTGGCCCCAAAGCTGACCTAATTTATAAGAATTAGGTTAATTTATGAGTATTTTCATCAAGAATATTGGCCCCAAAAGGACGTTCATAAATAATATACCACAAATCAATGTCAATAGATTGAACAAAAATTTTCATTCTATCCCTCCAATAAACAAAATTTATTCCATTAAACATGGGAGGTCTAGAAATAGAATGCCCCTCTAAAAATAAAACATTATTGGTTGTCATGATCTTTACTCTAATGCAATTTAAGCAAAATAAAAAGACCAATGCTCTGATACCAATTGTTGGCCCCAAAAGCAACCTAAGAGAGGGGGAGGGTGAATTAGGTTGTTTCAAAAACAAACATTTTTAATGTGCTTAATGAAAATGCAACAAATAAACACTCAAGCGCAAATGAATATAATAAATATTCAATAATTAAAGTTTAAAGAATAAATATAAAGATAGAGAGTATCAAACCAAACTCTTGAGTAGTTTGATAGTTCATTCAGAGAGATATACTCGTCTCAAGTTTGGAGTATTTCAACTAGCAGTGCCTCTTCAAAGAAGGTGAGGCAATAACCTTCTTGTACTCAAAGTAGGCTCACCCTTGCACCAACTAAGTCCTTCTAGTTGAGCCAAAGGGTTTTACACAACAACCTCACTTTTGTACACTGTTATCCCTCCATTCTTACACTTGAAGATCACTCACTAGTCTACTCTTGCTCACGCTAATTCCCTCTAGTTGAGCCAAGAGAACTACACTACCCAAACCAATACAACACACAATATTTTAGCCTATTTCTTCCCAAATAGCTCTTACAAGTGTTTGTATTGAATGCAGTAGTTCTATTCTCTATCTTTTACATTTACAAACTTGGGGATATTTATAGAAACCCAAAAATTGCTTTCAACAGCTATTTTCTGTTTCCTGAAAAACTAGCCGTTTGGTCTTTTGGACGGCCGATGCTGTGAGTGTGAATCCGAACGAAGTAGCCGTTAGACCTTTCGGACGTCCGATGCATCGGCCTCTGCGTCCGGTCTCTGAGGGTATTCGTTCGGACGTCTAAGGATGCGTCCGATGCTGTAAGTGTGCGTCCGAACGAATTAGCCGTTGGACCTTTCGGACGTCCGATGCATGGCCTCTGCGTCCGGTCTCTAAGGGTATTCGTTCGGACGTCTGAGGATGCGTTTGAACCTGCGTCCAGTCCATGCAATGTCTTCTGGAAGTATGATCGGACGCTATTCTTCGTCCGAGCCTTCAGCTCCTTTGTGTCGGATTCCTTTCGGACAATCAACGTCCGTAGAGTTTTACTAGTTGTTTTCTTGATTGTGTTCGGACAATCATTTACGTCTGAAACTCCCTATTTTTCTGCACACTTGTTTTCAAACTGTTAGTGCGATTTGGTCATCATCATCAAAACATGATTATCATAACTGGGGTTCAACAATGTCCACCTATGTCTTGGAGACCACACATTCCATAGCGGGAATGGTTCTCTTCAGAAACCACTGTGCTACTATTCCAATTGCAAGATATCTAATAGCACTTGATGTACTTGCTTCTCGAGCATTAGGATTTCTATGGATCATTGGATTAAACCACTTTGTACAAAAAAGAAAAGCAAAGCACTCTGCAATACTGTAGCAGAATAAAATCGGCCAACACTTGTCGCTTCAACTTCTACATGAAACTAGACAAGAAAAAACAAGTAAACAATCCGAATACATATCGTACCCATAGTTTATGAATAAGTCCCACCACCCAAGAGCACCTATGTCACCTGCAAATTGAAACCGAAAGGCATATTTTAATATTAGTTGCTTACCATGTGACCAACATCAATTTCATGAAACTCTCCACTCTGGTATAAATGATTATCACTTTTTTACTACTCCACGCCCTTCCCACATATCAGATTATGGTGTCAACATGTTAGCCACATAATTGGGACAATAGCACCATTTATTTCTTTGAGATATTGTAGCTTCATATATCAAGAAATTTTCAGAGTAGATTACAAAATATGATTTACCCAAAGAAGATAGCCATCGTCCATTTAATAACCTAACATAAATTTCTTAGCTCTAAATCAATCAAACTACAAAAAGTTAGCTGCCAAAGCAGCTCATGCTCAGGTAAATATCTTATGTTCTGTGCTGAAATAGTCAAATGTGTGTCTGTGTGAGAGGGAGGGAGAGAGAAAGATGCCACAAAGCCGGGTGAAAACAGTAGCTGCAACCAAAACAACCATAGAGATCGCCACCCAGAAGTGCTAATAACAACAAAGCTGTCATTTAGTAAAGTTCATCCCCGTATCTCTAGAACACCAATATACTAAAAACGAAACAAAGTTTCAAAATGAGAAACAAAAGGCACATTAAGGCGAACATTTGATTTGTGAAGGAATTCAGATCTATGTGCTCAACCATTGCACAATTTTAGCTGCAGCTGCTGATAACCAAAATTGAAAGAATAAGCATATTGTTTCCTATTGGGTTTTTGTTCTACAGACATTGAAAGAGGAATAACGGACCTGCAGTTTTCCATTCCATATATCCCATTAACAAATTAACATATCATTGTAGTGTAAAATTCTTGATACTTGGAAGAGCAACTAGTAATTTCGCAAGATAAACTTGTAATATTCCTGATTAACTGTTCAGCACTTGAAATCTGATTTAATTTGAGCAAGAGAAACTATGATAAACTTCAAGTTATTGTTTACACCAAACCTTTCAGTGAAGGCAAATTTTTGAATGCTTTCCTGTTTATCAGTTAACGCCAACAAGCTATTAAGAGTTTATTTTCTCAATTGGACATTCTTTTCACTGTTTTCTGCCTGGTAGGTCCAATTTACCAAGATGAGTGAGAAGGCCGAGAAACCAGCATAAGCCAGCTTGATAGAGAGAAAAACTTTATATATCAAACATTTAGCATGAAGAAGAATGGCTGATGCTAATGAATGCAAAAGATATTATTTGTACGTGATAACTATTTTTCCATCCATAAAAAAATTTTATATCTTCCCATTTTACTGCCTTTTCGCCAGAAATAATAAACTAGCTGACAAGTCCTTTACATTGTGTTTGGAGGGTGGATTTGGATTTGAGGATAAATTTGAAATGACTAGGTTTTAGAGTGGATTTGAAAATCAGGATTTTTCGTAGTTGAAGTCCATTTGAATTTTGGATGGATTTGAAATTTGGCCCACTAAAATTTTATCCAAACAGTATAATGGATTTGGGTCTGAGGATTTGAAATAAAATCCACCCATCCAAACGGGCCTCAGAGCTTCCTTTAACTAATATATGTCTACTTGGCTGCCACTTAATCCATCTACCACACTTAACACCCACTTTCACCAACAACAAAAATAAGAGACTTTTCTTGGCTTCTTCTCGTTCTTTTTTATTTTTTTTTTTTTTTGAATTGATAACAAATGCACAGCACATATTTGGATAAGTCAATGTCACAGTTAAAACATCAGATTACTACACTCATTTCAATTTTCCTGGGCTATTAAATTTCACTCAATGGTCTAAGTATAATATTTTGAGACTTGAAAACATATACAATTTTAAACTATTTAGATGTAATAGAACCCCAAAGCTGGATAGAAGGGAGTATATTCAAGGAGAAAAGAGTGCTTGGCCATAGTAGCAGCTGAATTTCCAACACACCATAATGAATGATAGCAATAAGATATATACTCAAACATAAGCCACACAACAATAACAAATCTAAACCATTGTTCTAACTTACAGGCAGTGTTTCCCAAATAGCCTCATCACTCATGCTTTCATCATCTTCGGGTAATAAAGCCTAGTACATCCTGTATTATGTTAATGAATATTAGTCCAACAGAGAGAGAAAGAAAATCATTTGTTCACAGCTTAATTTGCCATTGTATGTATGCCACCGTGAGATGTGAAGTAAGTAGCATCTCACCAAATACAGCTATTTCCATCTCATATTAACTTTCTTACTTTCGACTATTTTCCAAGAAGATATTTCAACGAATTCAAAGTCAGAGAGAACATTACCTCAAATTTTCCTCAATTCAAATGGGAAACATTCCTATAAGAAGAATAACTAACCTAACAAGTCAACATTTACAATCTAGAAAGATAGTTTGGTTAAATAACTATGAAAGAGAAGAAAGATACAGAAACCACAGAGGTTTTTTTGAGGAAAATGAAGAAAATGGACAGAAACGGCCTGGGACAGGTCCATTGCAGAACCACTTTAATTTTTTAAGAGAAAACAGGCATTTACACCTGCTTACTATCATTAGATTTGTGGTTAGGACATCACATCTATCCTTCATTTTTACTCTGCCCCTACCCTTCCACAGTTCCACCTTGTTCTTACAAGCAGCATTATTACCCCAGCAATTACTTTCTTCTGCTTTTACTTACACTTTATAATTATTATTATGGTATTATTATTATTTTTTTGGTGTGTGTGGGGGCGGGTTAAACATCAATTTAACAGCACATACATACACATAGGAATCTTATGAAAAAGAATCCAATCTTAGGAAAGAAAGTATATGAAACCTACACAAAAGTAACTTGCCTTGAACAATGCACAAAATTTTTTCCAAAACCACAAGTTATTTCCATTTAAGATCTGCAAAATAGCTAATAACTTGATCAATATATATATATATATATATATATATATATATCTTTTTTTTATAATAAAGCACCTATGATCTCAATACAGCTTAGCAGCAAAGGATGAGATACTTGCACATTAGATGAGTGACATACCTGACGTTGTCAATGAGGATAACAATCTCAAATGCCAAAAGGGGAAGGAGGACAATCTTTAAGTTCACAGTTGCAAAACCTTTGACTGGAATACAATAACACATTATCTGGCCTTGAATCTATAATAATCACGACAATGCAAAAGTGATTCTTCCTCAAACCAAGTATTCCAGTTTATCCTAATTACCAGTAACACGGAACAAAGTTTTAAGATAAGAGGAGGATGGGAGAAAATGACTATAAGGATAAAATGTCTTTATTCTTTTCAGGGGGGCAGATAGAGAAATGACTACAAAGACAGAATACATTTCTCATTTTGGGGCAAAACACTATTACTTTCGTCTCATCATCTGGGGTCATGTTTTTGATTTCAGAAAGTGGAACATGTCTTGATATAGTTGAAAATAGAAATAAAAAATAAATGATAAACAAGAATGTTCCCTCTATTACGCCACACAAATTCCATAAATAAGGTTCCCATACTTTGCTAAAATCAAAAAGCCATATGCAAAAGCCGTTGTTGAGAGAATACATCATCTCCCAGTCAACTTAGGAATTTTCTAAACTACGTGCCACGTTCAAGACAGGAATGCAGGACAAAATGTATTTCCATGATAACAAAGAAAAATAAACACCAAAGTAGAGCTTCGCTTCCTTACCATATATGCTCTCAATAGATATATACAGAGAAGCAGTTCAAATGCGATAAGCAATGGAGTTCCAACCACAGCATGACATGGGGCCTACTATGCATAAAACAGAATAATCAGACGTGCTGAATAACATTATACTGACACAATCCAGTTTGTTCGAGAAAGATTATGATAGCAACCAAAATATAGGAAAGCACAAAATTGTACATGACGATCATGTGGAACTGCCGGTGCAGGTAAAGAAAACCGTCCCCGGGCTACAACTGCATGAAACAGCCATAGTGGGAAGAAGATAAACCTGCATTATAGAGTACATACAATTTGATCAAAGATTTTAACTTCATTAATGCACCAACCATCTATGAGATATACAGATGCACCAGCATAACAAGTAAGTTCTACAATTAATTTAAGCGTGTGGACTTCAAGTACTTTTGGTAACTGTATGATGAATGGCCGGATTGCTATAAGTTGTAAAAAATCATGATTGAGATAAAGTTGACATTTCTCTAAGACAATAAATACCCAACTAAAAAGCAACGAAAATATATTGTTCTGCAAAGCTTATCCTCCAAGACAGATTTACATTAAAAAAAGTGCACTCTTGTCAACAACAAAAACTAGGCCTTGAGCCCCACACTTCAGATGAGAAGGCTCATAAAAGGAGTCTAAGTGGGGAAGAATTCATCCTATCACTTAAATTGACCATAACCAAACTGCAACATTCAGATCAGAAAAACAAGTAATTTCATGAATGCCTGCTGAACAACCAAAATCTAATGTATCCTCATAAAGCTGCCTATTATAGAAGATTTCTTTCAGGAGCCTTATAAGAGTTTGATAAAAGCATATATTCCACAAAATACAGATACCAAAAACCATTATCCAAGTTAAAATTACATCATTCCCACGCTTAATTTTGCAATTAAACTTCATTCTCCAAAGAAAGCAATTGTCAAATGTCTAACTCTGGTAATGACATCAAAAGAGAATTACTAAAAGTCAATAGAAAATACAAAGGCAGAACCAATTCGATACCATTTCAACTTATACCAGTTTTTCATTCTTAAAATCCTTTTTCTCCATATATGACTTATGCCTCCCTCATTTGCTTCAACAATGACTAAAAAACTCAAACAATCTGCATTCACACCCCCAATAAAACAAGAAAAACCTTTTTCTCCATATTTTACAATCCTAACAAGTAGAACACAGCCCACGAAAATTACCCACAACCTAGTTCAATTGAATTATGCATTCAACAAAGAATTCAGCACCCAAAACAGTAACACAACAATTACAGCATTACAATTCAAAATTCCAAAACTTTAAAAAATACAAAATTAAATTTTTTTTTTTAAAAAACAAAAAACAAACTTTACCCCAAATAAACATG